>CM038793.1:130311205-130741823 GCA_021764765.1 Vicia sativa | reverse complement strand
GAAGGTTGTTCAGTGGACATCATGAATCTCGGCGTGGCTTTCTCTCTCTGGCTCATGCATTTTTCCATATTGACTAGCCAGATCTCGCCAGGTGTCATCCTTTTACTTGTTCTTTTAAAAATTTGAATAATCTCTAAATTGACCAATTGATACACTATGGTATACATAATTAAACGTGACATAATAAAAATCTGATCACATAATTTAAATTAATTTTTGACCAAGTGATACAGTTTATTAATACACAAAGAATGGAAAATAATGTGAACATATAAAAAAATCTGAATAAAAACATATAATAGTGTTGTTTGGACAAAAATGGAGCAAAAAGGCTTAGTGCAATACTGCTGGGCCTAGCGAAATGCTGATACACCCCCTTGTTAAGCCCATCTGTAATAATAACTACTAGGATTAGTTCAATTAAGAATTCTATTTTACACCCCCCTGTGCCATGCTTCACAATACTAAAACATGTTCAATTTCGATTTCGATTTCGATTGTTTTGACCCGTAAAAATATATATATAAATAGTTTCTGATACTTTAGGATTTTAGAATTTTTTCTATATTTTTTGAAATACTTTTTTAATTAATTTCTTTTATTTTTTTTAATTCATTTTTAATAACACATTTAAAAGTATGTTTCTCTCATGTCACTTGAATTAACTTAGGAGTATAATGCCATATTTTCTTTGAAACTCTAGGATATTTTTTATACCGTCTAATTGTAGTTAAATGTAAACTTTAGGAATGTAAGTAAAATTTCAAATCAACTTTTAATGGTTCGGTTTCGTAGGATCTAGTTCGATAATTGTATAGTTTCTCTAACTTCCTTTCGCATGTTTAGTGTGCGGTTTTTTCCTCTATTTTTATAGACATTTAGGATAGTGTTAGAACAATTTGGTTGCTGCCCTCGTTAGGAATTTATTTTTAATACTTCGATTTCATTGTAAATAATCATTTTTGCGTCTTGTGCTTTATTTAGAAGCCACGTTGCTATTCGACACCTGTTTTGTCACGAGGTACAGACATTATACTAATTTGGATGTATAGGATCCATATTTTGATATTGCAGCGATGTGTGTACTCTTTATCATCTTCTTGGTTTTCACCATCTGCGAGTTATCGATTTGGTTTGGATGTGTAGAATCCTAGCTGTTGCTTTCCACATATGTGTGCCCTCTGTCTGTATGTCTGGATAATTTCTTGCAGTTTATTGGATATCGTCAGTGTGTATAGACACACATTCTTGACCGTGTATCGATGCATCCTTTATATGTATTGTCGGATTATGATCTTGTACAGTGTATTTGATTGAGATGTGTATACATACATTCGATTATGCTTTTGTGCCTCGATACACTTCTCACCGGTTTCTTGCGTGCGGTGATGCTTGAAGTTTTCGGAATATTTCTATAGCTTGATTGCTCTCGGTTTAATATCCGTTTGGTATTTATTTTACTTTGTTTACGCATTTCTTTACCGCTTTTCTAGAGAGCATGAGAGTAGGATTTTACAACTTTCCTTGCCATGAGAAGTAGGAATAGAGATGTATGAAGGGCTTCCGTGGTTGGAGCATGTTCGGGAACCCCTCTAGTTTATTTAAAGACCCTTTTAGGCGATCTGTTGCTAATTGTGTTTGGTTTGTTTTAAATCCTCCATACATGGGAGGTAATTCTCGATGGTGTTTATATTTGTGCTTGCATAGGTGGTGGTTAGGACACCCGGTGGCACCACCATGCAAAGTCCCGCTTTTATATTTCCTATCATCGAGTCATTGATATGGGCAAGGAAATAGGGTCATAATCAACCCCGCGAGTTCTAGTCGTGTCATTTCGACCATCAGATCGTGTTTGCTTCCTTTATCGAGTCAATAATAAAAGTGGCAAGAGTTCCTATTCGACTCTCCACGCTTTCCAGGGGTTCGCATTTATTGCGAACTCGTTATTTCCTTTCTTCACAGGAATCGGATGTGTCGGCTCCTGGTTGACTCACGGTATGCTCGTTCATCGAGGCTATGGGACTTCCTCTTTCTGTGCTTGTGTGCCATTTGTTTGTTTGCATTGCATTGTTTGTGTGCTTTTGCCAAAGCACTTGTTTGCATCATCCCTTTTGTCGTCTTCGACTCTACTTTAGTTTGTGATTTGAGATGGACATAGACTTAGGTTTTAAACCTTTTCCATCCTTTTTTGTCATCTTTGACTCTACTTTAGCTAGCGATTCGAGATAGACATAGATCTAGGTTGTAAACCTTTGCCATGTTCCTTTAGGATTCTCTCGACTCTACCTTAGGTAGTGATTCGAGTTAGACCTTAGGTTGTAATCCATGTATGATGACATTAGGGATAACATTAGATAGTTCCCCTTGTTTGTTTTCCAGTTTCTTTTGCATCCATGCATGTAATAAAACTAAAAATTGTCTTCTTTTTCCTTTACAAACCAAAACACTTAATAATGGTTCAAACTCCTTTCTCAAAGGTAAAAACAACCAACCAATGCAAACTTTTTTGCCTACGGGTTTTCTTTTTGTGTTTAAACCTTTTTATAAGTAAAAAACAAATAACCCATCAAAACATGTGAGCCGAACTACGGCGCTCTGACTTTCCCATTGCACGCGGGAATACGTAGGCATCTTGTCACGGGGCTCGATCGAGCAAACTTTGTAAATACTTCCTTCTTTTCCCCGTGTTTTCTTTATTTTCTTTTCTTTCATATGCATTATCTTTTAGCATAAAGATATAGCAATTAAGCAGTAAATAGATATAAACACACCCATTAGATAGAAAGTAGAAGTGGATACCGTTGAGTACTACGGACGTGTGGGGTGCTAATACCTTCCCTTCGCGTAATAGATTCCCTTACCCTATCTCCCAGTCGCAAGACCATGTCTTATCCCTTTTAGGTTTTCGCGATGCGTTCACCTTTCTCCTTTTGCGAGATAAAAAACGTTCGATGGCGACTTCATTGATATAGTTATCGGATGATGTTCAGCCGGTTGTTTCAGCTGGAGACTTCACTAATACTTCGGTGGTAGTGTTGAGGCAACAAATGGATGATAGTAATCATGAGTTAGTCAATATGTTGACTAACCAAAAGGGTAATATATTTAACCCCATAGTGCAGGAGTCGACTGAGACTAATAGACAGTCCACTAAAACAAATCGACAGGTGATTGCCCAATTAACACGTCTGTGTAATTTTTTGGGTGCTCCCCCAGCGCCTGTTCGACAAGCGCCACCTGTTCGATTAAATCCCCTGGTCAAGTAGACATGGGGGAAATAGAAGATGAAACTGTCTATCAAGGATAAGTTGCAGGGCCTCATAGAA
This sequence comes from Vicia sativa, assembly GCA_021764765.1. Classification (NCBI taxonomy): domain Eukaryota; kingdom Viridiplantae; phylum Streptophyta; class Magnoliopsida; order Fabales; family Fabaceae; genus Vicia; species Vicia sativa. Next base: position 130,738,497 of record CM038793.1, on the reverse strand, counting down.
ATGTTATTGTCGAACCCCTAGGGTATTAGTTAATTGACAATGTACCTGTCCCCTTTGTATGAGTACATTTAATAGACTGAAAACCCTAGAGGGTGGAAAATTCCTAAATATACTAAATTCGGGGGGTGAATCTGGTGAATTGACAATCGAGCATATTGCGAGGTATTTAACAGAATCTGGTGATATGGCAAATAGTGAAAGTTTATGGGTAAAGCATTTTCCTTCTCTCACTAAGGCATCCTTCACATGGTTTACCACATTACCTCCAAATTCAATTGATTCATGGACTAAGTTGGAAAAGCTTTTTCATGAACAATTTTATGAGGGACATTCAAAAATTAGTTTGGTCGAGTTATCAAATATCAAGAGGAGGTTTGTTGAGACTATAGATGATTATCTAAATTGATTTAGGTCATTAAAGCCGAGATGTTTTACCCAAGTTCTAGAACATGAACTTGTTCAAATGGCTGCTGGAGAATTAGATTATTCTATTAGAAAGAAAGTCGACCTGACTTTTGTTAAAAGTATGTCACAACTAGTTGATAGGGTTCGACATGTTGAGCATTTACGACTAGACAAGGTTAGGTATGCTAATGCTAAAGCTAAGAAAGAAAAAGTAGCCTACATAGATTATGATGATACAAATCCCATATACGAGGCCGACTATATCTAGCCGACTGAGGCAGATGTCGATGTGGCTGAAATGAAGTCAGGGCTTGCGTATGAATGTAAATCTTTGTTTCCTTCTAAAGGGAAAAATACTGCTGTCGAAAACAATTATAAATTTCCTGTAAAAAATTATAGATTTGATGTTTCTAAATGTGATTTTTTTATTTGTTAGTTAAAGATGATCAAATTTTAGCACCTCCCAATGCTAAAATGCCATCATTAGAACAACGATAGAAAATAGGTTTTTGTAAATATCATAATTATCTTGGTCACACAACCTCTCAATGTTTTCTTTTCAGGGATATTGTTCAGAAATCCCTGCAAGAGGGTCGTCTAAAATTCGCTGCCAGAAAGATGAAGATCAACACTGATCCTCTTAGGTAGCAGGAAGCTTTCTTCGCTGAACCTGTCAAGATTAATATGGTCAAGATTACTGAATTTCCAAATAACATGGTTGAAGAGAGTAATGGGGAGAATGCTGATGTCGGCTTAGCTGAAGCTGATGTCTACCCCATGCCATATGAGGACTTGATAGATTTCCTATACCGCTACAAAAACAAGGGTTCTACAGTTTGTTTGTGCCCTATGTGTGGGGCTCTGACTGAAAAAGTTGCTGCTGAGAATTTTCAAAAGTTGCAATTAGGGAAGGGAAAAGACAAAGTCCACAACCAAAGGTTCCCTAACCCAAGGGATCCTAGGAGAAACATATGGAACTGTCAATCAAAGCCAAAGAGTTTTATCCCTTCTGTTGCTGCTCCTAGAGGCACATAGATTAAGCCTCAAGGGAAAATGGGGGCACCAAATGCTGATGCTGCTGTAAGAGATCCAAAGGGAAAGTCGGCTATAAGTTACCGATATGAATTTACATCAGAGAGGAAGAGCCACATATCTGAGAATTATTTGGGAAATAATCCCATGAGCAAAACTCAGTGGAGGCATTTTCAACACAAGAAGCAAGCTGAAAGACAAGCCACAACTGCTGCTTGACAAGTTGCCACAAACAAAGTGAGCAACTAGAAACAATACAGGGTGAAAGTCGACCCTGTTGTCAAAGAACAAATCAAAGAGTTTGTGAACCAACCTATTTGCAAATGTTCTGAAGAGGCAACTAATGATTTCTCTTTCGACTCAGAAGAAAGTCTCGACATCATGGTTAATATGGTGTTGATTCTCCCTGCGGAGTATGATTGTCTAACAGAAGTGGAAGATTCCGCTGATATCGATGTTGAGTAAATGGATTTACATAAGTCAACTTGTTACTTTGTCATGAATAATGGTTCGATTGAGAACCAAGATGCCTTCTTCGAAAGGCCTGACATGGCTATGAGAAGCCATTTAAAGCCCTTGCTGATCATGGCAAAATTCAAAGGGACTGCTATCAACAAGGTGTTGGTAGATTGTGGCGCGACTGTCAATATCATGCCACATCATATCTTGAAGAAAATCGGTAAGTTCGACACCGATATCAGGTCCCATAATGTGGTCTTATCAGACTGCGAAGGTAGAACCAGGAACACTATGGGAGTGATTCAGGTAAACATAAGTGTCGGCTCAGTGACAAGGCAGACCATATTTATGGTGATCCAAGGAAAGCCAAGCTATAATCTGCTGGTTGGCAGAGAATGACTTCATGGAATAGGAGTTGTGTCGTCTTCCATGCATCAACGTCTAATAATCTGGAGGGAAGATGATATAGTGGAGAATATTGAGGCCAATCAAGGGTACTTCTAGGCTGATGTAAATAATTTCGGAAAGGAATTCGACAAAAAGTTGGCTAACATTTCTCCTTTCCAACCTGCAAAGGAACTATATGCCAATTTATACAAGGCATTTGTTTTCTTGAAATTGCGTGAAACCCATGGTTTCATATGGGATGTGGAACCCTTAGAGGATCCATATGCTGAAAAACCGGCCAATAGGTTGGGGTGACATCAATGATAATGATGTCTGAGCTTGAATCTCTAAGAAAGATTTTGGTGTATATTGCCGAAAACAAGATAAATTCAGCACTAGAAGCTGAAGAAAATATGGTTGTCGAAGCCAATAAAAAACAAATTTTAGAGGGAGATGCATTTTGGCTACTAGGCCAAATCCACCAGATAAGAATAAAGAAATCGAAGAATACGTCAATGAGCAACATTTCAACTGCATATATGACGATGAGCCTTTGGGATTCGAAAAGGATCCTATGGCGCCTGAAAAGATGCAGCCACAAGATCCCTTAGAAGAAATAAATCTTGACGAAGATGGGGAAAAACTACCAACTTATATTAGTGCCAACATCAACCAAACACTAAAGTATGAGGTAATATCTTTATTAAAAGAATTTAAAGATTATTTTGCTTGGGACTATATCGAAATTCCTGGTTTAAGCAGGGATTTGGTCGAATTAAAACTACCAATAAAAGCTGGAAAGAAGCCAGTAAAGCAAACACCTCGACGTTTTGCTCTAGCAATAATTTCAAAGATCAAGGAGGAAGTCAAAAGGTTCCTCAAGATCAGGTTTATAAGAACCGTAAGGTACGTTGAATGGCTGACAAATATTGTGCCAGTCATGAAGAAAAATGGAAAATTTAGAGTGTGCATTGATTTTAGAGATTTAAATGTTGCACTCCTAAAGATGAATATGCTATGCCTATGGTAGAAATGTTGGTCGATTATGTCGTTGGTTTCGAATATTTAAGTATGATTGATGGTTATGTTGGTTATAACCAAATTTTTATTATAGATGAAGATGTGCCGAAGACGATATTTCGTTGCCCATGAGCATTAGGAACATATGAATGGGTGGTTATGCCATTCAGCCTGAAAAATGTCGGAGCAACATATCAAAGGGTAATGAATTCTATGTTCCATGATTTTATTGAAGATTTTATGCAGGTTTATATTGATGATATTGTAATAAAGTCGAACAATAAATCGACTCATCTGCAACATCTTCGAAAATCCTTTGAAAGGATGAGGAAATATGGATTGAAAATGTATCCATTAAAGTTTGATTTTTGTGTGCAGGCAGGTGATTTTCTTGGCTTTGTGGTGCACAAAAAAGGCATAGAAGTAAATGAAATCAAAACCAAAGCCATTATGGACGCCAAACCTTCGTCGACCAAAAAAGAGCTTTAGTCTTTGTTGGGTAAAATAAATTTCCTAAGGAGGTTCATATCCAACTTAGGTGGAATAAACAAAGTTTTTTCACCACTGCTTCGACTGAAGAATGAGGATTTCATTTGGCAAAAGGAACATCAAGAGGCTTTTGACAAGATCAAAGAATATTTAGTGAAGCCTTCAATCTTAGCGGCTCCTGTTAGAAATAGGCCTATGAGGTTGTATATTGCAGCCTCAGATACGACTATAGGAAGTATGTTAGTCCAAGAAGATGAAAATGGTGTCGAATGACCTGTATATTACCTTAGTCGAATGCTAAATGATCCTGAAACTAGGTATAGTGACATAAAAAAACTATGCGTGTGTTTGTATTTCTTTTGTATTAAATTGAAGCAATATATAAAGCCATTTGATGTGTATGTATCTTCTCATTTCAATATTATTAAACATATGTTGTCTAAACTAATTTTGCATAGTCGAATTGGTAAATGGGCACTCGCGCTAATAGAATATTCCCTAACGTATTTGCCTTTAAAAGCAATGAAAGGGAAAATAGTGGCAGACTTTCTTGGCGACCATTCAATGGTTGCTACACCCCAAAATTATGTCGATTTAGTGCCATAGAAGTTGTACTTCGACGGTTCTAGCCATAAAGATGGCACTGGAATATGAGGAATCATAATTTCTCCCAATGGAATTCCAGCAGAGTTGAAGTACATAATCGACGATATTTGCACTAATAATGAAGCAGAATACGAGTCTTTAATAACTGGACTTGAACTACTGCTAGAATTGGGGGCAAGAAACGTCAAAATTATGGGAGATTCGGAATTGGTGATTAAACAAGTCTGAAAGGAGTTTGATGTGTTAAAGAGAATCTAATCATGTACTTTGTGATTACCATTAGAATGCTTAAGCAATTCGAACAAGTGAGTCTTCGACACATACCTCGATGAGAAAATCAAGAAGCCAATGATTTAGCACAAGAAGCTTCAGGATACAAGAAATATCAAAATGAAGAACCTATTCAGGTAAGAGAGAAGTTTCGAGCAACTTTATTATCTCCTTCAAATTTGTCAATTATAAAATTAGGGGCTGTAGATGATACATTTTTTCAAATTTTAACAATTGACAATGGGCAAGATAATGATTGGTGTAAGCCATTGGTTGATTATTTATGTTCTTCTACGTGCCCTCAGTTATGTTTTGATAGAGAATGAATTATTTAAGAAAACTATTGAAGGAATATTACTCAAATGCCTTGGAGAGAGTGAGGCATATATAGCAGTGTCGAGTGTGCACAGTGGAGCATGTGGCGCACATCAGGATGGACACAAGATGAAATGGATTTTGATGCACTCAGGTGTGTATTGGCCTTAAATGTTGAAAGATCGCATTGACTTTGCTCAAGGCTGCCAAGAATGCCAAATGCATGGGGGAAGACAGCATGTCCATGCAAGTGAGTTGCATTACTTGTAAAACATTGGCCATTTAGAGGATGAGCTTCAGATGTGATTGGATAAATAAAACCAGCTTCATCAAAACAAAAAAGGTATATTTTAGTTGGCATTGATTACTTCATGTAACACGGTGGGAGAACTGACTTGTTTGTTTTGCGTTTGATTGCAAATGTTGTGGATAGCAATAGTCTCCACCGACTTTTCTTTTATCCAATTAAGGGAAGGTGAAAAGAATAGAAAAGACCTTCATTAGATTCTGAGTAAGGGAGTTGGTAATGGAAAAGGAAGGTATTAGCACCCTTTCAATCCGTAGTTATCTACGGGCTCTTAATTGCTTTAGCTCACTTTAAATTGCTTTTTTGTGTGTGTGTGTTTGAAAAGATTTTTAAAAAGGCATTTCGCTTTGACTTCGTAATGATTCACGATGGTGTTAGCTGGTAATTTCGAGTAAACCAATTGTTGGATATCAAAGGGGTATTTCGAGTAAACGTATAAAGAGGTTGATATCAATAAACAAATATTGGTTGGAAATATAGAATCATTGTTCTAAAGGACTCTTCGATTTCCAGTGAAAGATGGTGGATTTCGATATGGGATTTTTAGTGTTTAGAATATAAAGAGTTCTTTTATGCGAATGTACCAGAATTAGAAGTGGTTCAAGCAAGTGATTTAGTTTGAATCGAAGAAAACTAGCAAAACACTTCGCTGGCACAGGATTCGAATTTCAAATAAGAGCGCCATTCTTAGAAGACGCGTGGAAGTCAGTAAACGTAAGAAGCCTGCATGCTTCGAACGTGGCATGATTTTAGAGTAGGACTGTTAGGGTCAGGACACTATAAATAGGTGTTTTTATGTTAGATTTGGTGTGTTCATTTCGTGTACTAAAAAATCTCAAACACTCAAATTACCGTGATTTAAGGGAAACGAGTCAGAAGACAAAATATACGTACTGAACATCATGATCCTTTATAATTTAAATCCAAGTCTTTTTATATTTCTTTCACTTTTACAGTATTTCTGCTCTTAGAATCTTTTGATTTCCCTTTCATGTTCTTGTTTTACTTGCTTTCAAACACATTTATCTTTTTAGCAACTTCCCTTTTACTTTGTCCTTTCATTCAAATACTTCATATTTCCAGAAACTTTTATATTCTTAGAAACTCTTTATTTTTATGTTTCAAGTGTTAAGAAGTTAAATTCGAAGCCTTTCCTTTATACACTCAGTCAGCATATTTATATAGACAATCCTAGAGAGATTTCTTAAGAAACTTACATTCTACATTAACATACAACATAAATTTATCGAGACAATGGGTATGAACATAGAAATGAGTTATGACACATGTGTCCTAAGATCAATCTAGTCGATCTTGCAAGTAACCAATAATAATCAATCAATTGGAGTACTAGCGGTTGTTTACTAGAAATCACTGTAAACAAATTGGCACACCTGTCATACCCCAAAATTTTCCCTCTTACTTCTCAAGACATTTCACATATCCATACTCAAGGATTCCTCAAGGGTTGATCAGACAAACCCTCTCCTAGACAATCAACCCAAACTAGGGTTTGGCAATTCTCAGATCAAAATGGATTTCCAACATCTCCAATGGTCATCATGCCTCCTCATATGCTTCAAAGAATCTCCATGTCAAGTTTCAAGCCTTACAAGTCAAGTTTCTCAGACAATTGCTCAGATGGTTGAAAATCAGTTGTATTGAACAAAAAGTCAACTGTAGTGAACATACAGTCAAACTTCATAATTTTTGGTCAACATCCATATTTTGAAGTAACATTCATCATTTGATCAAGGGTTGATCATGATTCATCAAGAAAACTCAAGATTTGATCAAAAGTCAAACTTTCCAAATTAGGGTTTTCTAGAGAAAAGTCAACTGAACTTTGACTGAGCATAACTTTCTCATACTTTATCAGAAAGTTTTCCACCAACTCTCATTTTGAAGAGAATTCAATTCTCTACAACTTCATGTCTCACAAGCATGGTCAAAAAATACTTCATTTTGAAGATATGGATCAAAACATTACAGGTCCTTTTCAAAGTCAACAAAAAGTCAACTTTTTGTAAAGAAGTGTTATTGAGCATGGAAACTCCAATTGAGATGAAACCAAATAGGTTGTTTAGAGGACATCTAGAGATTTCCAAAAAGTCCAAGAGAACTCAAAAATGTTAAAAATTGAGCAAGATACACCTTGTACAAGTTGGGGATTTTTGAAGAATTGCACAAAGGAAGATATCTAACAAAATCCAATTTTTTCCAAATGGGCCTATAATTTTATGATACAAACTTGATAATAATATTATTTGTGACCTCTTGATGCCTTGCCACGACCCCTTTCTATTTTTTTGATTTATTTTTGAATTTAAAAGCATTTAATTCAAATTTAAATTAAATAAAATATGAAAACAAGGTATAATTTAAGTTGGGTTGGTTTTTTATCAAGCTTGTGGACCAAGGAAGCCCACACAACTTGCCAAATTCATGCTAGCTCATGCAAGGAAGGAAAAATCAAATTTTGAAAAGATTTGATTTGAATTAAAAGAGAAAATATTTTTGCATTGAAGAGTGTATCTTTTTTCATTCTTTTTGCTTCAATCTTTCACTCTATAAATATCTATCACATTCACAAGGACCAAGGACGAAACCCTAGCCTCTTGAAGCAACCCTAAAAACCACAAATTTTTCACAAAGTTCCAATTTTCGTATTCCACTTTCCAGCAAGTTTCAAACAAAACCAAGCCTTCCACTGTGTTCCTGTGCATCCCAGGGTTCGACCCATACCCTCACACAAAGCCAAGGCTGCCCAGAATGTGAAGAACACATAACACCGGTTTGGTAAAACTCTCAACTTCGATTTTCTTATTTCATGCATTGTTAACTGCTCTTGTGTGTTTGTATAGGTTCAGGACATTCATTAGATCATGAATGATGCATCTTATGCAAGCTTGCACGTAGAAATCTCGAGTTGCCATTGTTAGGGTTAAAAAACTGGAGAGCTTCGAACCGGTTGATACAGGCATTTTCAATCCAAACGGACACCACCATTGAACTCACAATGGTCGATTTAGGGGGGTAGGGTATCCCTTTTCTTTTTATTTTTGTTATTTCGCAGGTTTGAGAATTGGAGCCGCCGGAGAAGACGACCGGAGCTAGGGCTCCGGCGTCGTTGACTCGTCTGGGACCGGCGTGGCTGGCGTGGTGCAACGGAGCTCTCTGATTCGTCCATCCATTACAATCCGGGTCCACGCGTTGACTGTGCTTTGAAATTCCAGAAACATGACACATTTACACTTATAATCCACTGATTGCAAATCCCAAACACCAAGACACCTTGGCTCAGTTGGCAACACGTTGGTTGATTTCTGCAAAGGGCGTGAGTTCGATCCCTGGCTGTGACACTTTCTTTTTATCACTTTGCAAAAACTAACTTTTTTCTATTTCTTATTTTTCTTAATATTTTCATCTCAATTTAATTAATCTTCAAACAGTTTTTTCATGCATTTAAAAATCACCAAAAATATTTTCCTTCTGCATTTTAACCAGAAAAATGTTTATTTAATTTTTAACATTAAAATTAATATTTTTGCATGCATATTTTAATTAATTGCTAATTAACCATTAAATTGATTTTTAATTGTTTTTAATTATCGAAATCGATTCAGAAAATTACCAAAAAACTATCTTATCATCTTATTGTCATTACTAACCCAAAACATTTTTCCTCATTCAAAAATCATATTTTTTACTAACATTTTTCTCTTATGCAATTTCCTCATATTTTTTGATTATGTATCTGCCTACAGGTTGTAACGTTTCAGACGATTTTTCTCGCTTTTCTTTTCAATATTATGTAACTGCCTATGGGATGTAATAGTTTAATTATGATTTTTACTTTCCGCACTCCTATTATGTAACTGCCTCAAAGCCATGTAATAGCGTACGACTTTATTTTTCCGCACTTTACTTTCCGCAATTTATTTTTCGCACCCTATAAACTGCTAGTAACTAGGCGTGTATGGCAAGATAAAAACGGACATAGATCACTTATAATTTGCAAGATAACATATCTGAATTGACACACTCTTTTCACACATGCACCCCTTAGGGTAATTCTCTCTTGTTGCCTTTCGATTAAATGGTCAAGTCCCTCGAACGTAGAGGTATCCTAGCACCGTTGCCTACAAATATATCATCATAGTTCCTTCGATACAAAGATCATAGACCCATGATGTCGTCTATGAATACATGATCTCGTCCCTCGATTGTTGCCTACGAAAAGTGATGATCGTCCCTTTGAATGTGCTAGGATACTCCTACAAGTTTCCTTCTAAGATCTTTGTATGTGCTAGGATGACCCTTCGAATGTCCCTACTACATCCAACGAATATGGTTACCTACCAACCAATGGTATGGATATCACTATTCTAAAGAAACGTAAAACAACACGAAAACGACCATTCTGAGTACGTAATAAGACTTTTAGTTGCTTGCTCTATCAAAATACTTTTCACACCACACACTTTTGTCAAAGTTCAAACTCTTTTCAAAAACGAAACATTTCCGAACACTTTGTATACATTCCTACATGAATCATTACAAAGTCAAAGCAAAATGCCTTTTAAAAAACATTTTTGTCAAACACACAGAAAGCACTTTTTGAAAGATGATCTAAGAGCAACTAAGAGCTCGTAGATAACTACGGATGAAAAGGGGTGCTAATACCTTCCCTTTTCATAACCTTCTCCCTTACTCAGAATCTAACGAAGGTCTTTTCCTGTTCTTTTCACCTTCCCTTAATTGGATAAAAGAAAAGCGGTGGCGACTCTTGCTATCCGCAACATTTGCGATAAAAAGCAAAACAAATTATCATAGCATTAGATCGTCGCGACCGTTAGGCGTATACCGAAACGGTCAACATGATGGCTACATTAGTGTGACACTTTGGATGTCCTGATACTCTTCATTTCCAAGTTGAGGATAGTATTTGGCTTCTGCGTGGTGTCATCAGCACTAACTCAACTTTTAGAACCTTAATTGACCCATCTTGGCCATTAGAAGGTAGTGAGATGGCCGACTTTGGTGCAGACTAAGGTTGGCTGATACTCGATGCTACGCTCATTCAGATTAGACTTTTGGGATACTTTCGGTCGACCACTTGGTAGTCGTATTGAAATAAACGCCTACGAGAAAGATCAATGATATGAGATTCCTAGAACCAGGTTACTATTATAGGACAGGATGAACCAACTCAAACTTTTGGTGGGGTAAACACCTATACCTCATGCAAGCCTTAAACCTAGGGCTATTGTGTGAATTGTTTATGCTTGCTAAACCTGACATCATGACATCATCGCATTGCATATCATCTCTAACTATTTCAAGGACCTAGGGATTTATTTTTGCTTTGTTTTGTAGGGATTATGGCTTCTAGAAAGACTATCCGAATAAACTTCATGAGTGTACCTTCTCAGCTCAGAGAATTGGTTTCAGAGATTCCCGATCATGCTCAGTTCATCAAAAGACATGGTTATCTGCTTGACTTGGTTATCTCCGGTTTTGAAGAAGATATAATGCACGTCCTATTCCAGTTCTTTGATCTGAAACACCATTGCTTCACATTCCCAGATTATCAGTTGGTTCCTACCTTGGAAGAGTTCTCTAAGCTACTTGGGATACCTATTCTTGACCAAATGCCATTCACCGGTTTAAAAAAGGTTCCTAGGTACGAAGATGTCGCATCAGCATTACACCTAAAGCGCTTAGACATTGAAGCCAATTGGGAAACCAGAAGTGGAGTTAAGGGTTTACTTGCTAAGTTCCTAATTAAGAAAGCCCGAGAATTTCTCAAAGCTATGAGTTTCCATGCATTTGAAGACATTGTGGCCTTTCTAATCTATGGTTTGGTTCTATTCCCTAACTCGGATCAATTCATTGATGTCAACGCCATCAAGATATTCCTTACTCGCAATCCTGTGCCTACTTTACTTGGAGACATTCTACATTCTCTCCACACTCGTACTATCAAAAGACAAGGAACTCTCATGTGTTGTATACCGTTACTTTCCAGGTGGTTTATTTCGCACCTTCCGCAATCAATTTTGAAGAACGAACAAAGATTGAAGTGGTCTCAAAGACTAATGTCACTCTCTCATTCAGATATCCGTTGGTGTCTTTTCTCTCAAAAGGACTTCATATTCATTGCGCGTTGTGGAGAATTCCCTAATGTACCACTACTTGGTATAAGGGGAGGTATTACTTACAACCCTTCTCTAGCTCTACGTCAGTTTGGTTATGCTCGAAGAGACGGTCCACATGATATGCTTCTCCAAGATATTGTGTTCGACTACACCCACGATCTCCAGAATTACCGACGAAGGTTCATACACGCTTGGGGCTTGGTAAAGAAAACTGATACCAAGATTTTGGGACACAGAAATTCCATTCCTTGGGAACCTTACCTTAAATGGGTGCGAGCTCGAGCTCAAAACCTCATGATGCCATTTACACCCGTGTTACCAGTGATCATGAAACCTGTTGCTATAGGTGACGTACCCTATACCGTTCTCCATCCTGACATGCCTACTGATTTTGAAGACTTGAAGAGATCCTGGATTCAACTTAAAGAAGAAAGGGATACATTTGAAGCTCAGTGCTATGCAAGCGAGAAGAAGGTACTAGAGTTGACAAAACTACTTCACGAGGAGCGGAACATCAACACCTACCTCGGCACCAAAAGGAAGCGCCCATGGGAGACTTAGAGCTTTAGGATTTTTGTTCTTTTATTTTTCTAAACTATCTTTTGTACTTCAAAAGAAAAAGAATAAAAAGAGAACTAATAAATGTTTGTTCATGTTTGTTTAACAAATTTAAATCCTTAAGGTCCTTGAAAACATTGCATTGCATTTGCATAAACATTACATATCATAGCATAACATTTCATAACAGGTACATTGAAGATTGGTTTTCTCATTTTCTCGCTATTTATTTTAGCAGAAATGGCACTTGAACAGACTGTCAAAGATCTCCAGGAACAGAATACTCAGTTTCAGGAGATGTTCACTAGCTTGGTCCAAGGCCAAGAAGATCTGAAGAAGCTCATCAACAAAAAGAAGAAGGTCATTGGTGTTCTCAACATGGGAAGACGTCACAAAGGTGGTCCTAAGGTGGTTAGCTGGATAGAGTTCTCAGAAGGGAGTGTCAAGACTGAGGGAAGTGTCAAGAGCAACGAAGATGACCAGCGTGAGCCTGAGAAGAAGGAAGAAGATTATGAGAATGATCAGTACTCTTATGAGGATGACAAGTACAAGCAACTTGAAGACCGTCTGAATGCTGTGGAAAATTTGAAGATGTCAGGGCTGAATTTTGACGATTTGAGTCTTGTCCCCGGTGTGGTGATTCCTCCCAAGTTCAAAGTTCCTACTTTTTCCAAATATGATGGCATTTCTTGTCCAAAGCTGCATTTGAAGTCCTATGTTCAGAAGATCAACCCCCACACTGATGACAGAAAGTTGTGGATTCATTATTTCAAGAGAGTTTGACCGGAACTCAATTGGAGTGGTATTATTAGCTAGAGAGTGACCATATCCGTACTTGGAGTGACTTAGCAGATGCTTTCTACAAGCAATATGAGTACAATGCTGAATTGGAACCCACTCGCATGCAACTACAAAGCATGTCTATGGGTCACGATGAGAAGTTCAAAGAATATGCTCAAAAATGGAGAGATCTAGCAGGCAGAGTTCAACCACCCTTGTCCAATAGGGAGTTGGTTGATATGTTTATGGGAACACTGACAGACCCGTTCTTCAATCATCTGATTGGAAACTCTTCAGCCGGGTTCACCAAGCTGATATTGACAAGAGAACGTATTGAAGCTGGAATCAAGAGTGGAAAGATTCAGGTAGAATCATCATCAAATGATGCAAAGAGATCTTTTGGTGGTAAGAAAGAAGCCAACGCTGTGTATGGTCAGAAAAGCCGAGCCAAAAACGACCGTGCTCAATCTGTGGGGGCAGTTGTGATCTCCAATCCTACATCAACACAACCTCAGCGAGAAAACGCGCGTAACCAGAACGCGCCACGAAGAACAGTTTACAAAGATCAACATGCCATTGTTGCAAGCCTTGCAACACATGTTGAAAGCAGAGCTGATTACCTTGAGGGAACCTCCTCAAAATATCAACAGCCCAGGGCACAACACTGATGATTGTTGGGCTCTAAAGAACAAGATTCAAGATATGATTGAAGCTAGACATATTAAGTTTGATCCTCCTGTCGAGACTCCGAATGTGATCAACGCGCCTATGCCTAACCATGACAAAAGTTCCAATGCTATTGGCGAAAACTCTTATGTTTTCAACATAGATGACTTGACCATTCCTCTGATGACTGTTAAGAAGAATCTGCTGCAAGCTGGTGTCAATCCAGGATGCCTAGAGAATTGTCGTTGGTGCCCATCCGCACCTGATGGTTGTGCTTGGTTGAGAAGACATATTCAGTGCATGATGGATAACCGCAAAGTGCTATTTCTGAAGCCATCGCCAGTGGAGAATCTGTGCGAAGACATGTCTAAGAAACTGAAGACCGAAGACGTGAGCAAAGCTGTACCAGAGACATGAGATACCTTGGGGCAGCCAAGTGGGAAGTTCGATTACATGGTGAAGTACACTGTTCCTGAAAGCTACAAGATTCCTATTGAAGATGTTTAGGCAACCGGATGGGGAGACGATTTCCCAGAAGACTATGCTGATGTTAACATAATAAGGATTTCCTCTGCTGATCCTGTGCCTAGAGTAGCACCTCTCATCATTACTTCTCCCAGACCAGTTTCGTACTCCTCTGACAAAGCTATACCTTGGAACTATGGAGCTGAGGTTTATTATCATGGCGTCAAACAAGACCCTCTGACCATTGAAGATCTTATAGTTGAAGCTACCATTCCTGACATTGACAACATCACCGGATCAAGTAAGGTGACCAGAACCAGAAGGGTATTCTCTCCAGAGATCTCTCCTCCAAAAGCCACTGCGACTCCAGCTCGCATTCCAGCTGTTGAACCAGTTCCCGAAACTAGAGGGAAAGAACCAGTGACTCATCCTGCTCCTACAGAAGTACCAAAGGAAGTTGCTGAAGACACCTCCAAACACGAAATAGAGGAAATTCTGAAGATTATCTAGAAGAGTGACTACAATGTTGTGGAACAGTTGGGAAAGACTTCGTCCAAGATCTCCATGCTTGCTCTGCTCTTGTGCTCTGAGGCTCATGCTAAAGCCTTAGTGAAGTTTCTGAAGAATGCTCACGTACTGCAAGACACTACTACTGATCAGTTTGAAGTTTGTATTGCTAGCCTGGCTGCCAACAACGGCCTAGGCTTCTCTGATGCTGATTTGACTCCTGCCGGAAAGAAACACAACAAAGCCTTGCACATCTCTGTTGAATGAAAGGGAATTACATTGTCTCATGTTTTGGTAGATACCAGTTCTGCTCTGAATATCCTTCTGAAGAGTGCTTTCGACCGAATTGATGTTGAAGGATTGGTCTTGAAGCCCAGTGACATAGTTGTGAGAGCTTTTGATGGTTCTAAGCGAACAGTACTTGGAGAGCTCATCCTGTCTGTTAAAGTCGGTTCCCAGACTTTTGACTCCACCTTCTTTGTCATGGACATCCGTCCAGCTTACTCTTGCCTACTTGGACGCCCTTGGGATACATGGGGCAGGCGCTGTTACCTCTACCTTGCATCAGAAGCTGAAATACCCATTGAAGGGGAAAGTTGTTATAGTGTGCGGTGAGGAAGAGTACATGGTAAGCCATCTGCATTCATTCCGATACCTCGAAATGGAAGGAGAATTATTCGAAGCTCCCTGTCAAGCTTTTGAAACAGTTCCAAGAGTCATGCCTGTTGACTCTGCTGTCACTCCTGAAGTTACCCAAGTTCCACCGAAGATGGCCTCGCTGAAGGATGCTCAAGCTGCAGTTGAAGAAGGAGGTAGTACTATTTGGGGTCAGCTCCCCGATCTTCCTTTCAAAACTAACAAGACTGGTTTAGCTTCACCACCAAAGGTCAGAAGATGATACGCCACGAACGTGCCGGCCAACTTCCCTTCCGCATCAGCAAGAATGGAGTCCATGCTATAGAAGATGACGACAGGGACTTCGACATCAGTGATTGGATCTTCCCAACTCCCGACAACGGACTCAACAATTGGAAGACCGAAGACGTTATACCAATCTCCTTTAGACAGGAGTAATTGCTTTTGTTTTTTGTTTTGCTTTTCGTTTTCTATGCTTTGAACGATAAACTTTAAAGCCTAATGCCTTGCCTGGGGCATCACGGCTCGTTTGTGAGGGTTATTATCTGTCATTTGCATATTTTCATTCAATAAAATCGTTGGACTTTTGCATTTAAATGTTGTTTCCTTTCTTTTACTTTATCACCCCTTCAAAAAGCTATGTGTTTCTTACACACACCCACGTGATCCACTGCAGAATCACTTCGAATCTCGTTGATCACAGCTATGCTATTGCTAAATATGACTTCGATAATCCAATCTACCAAGCCGAAGACGAAGGTGAGGAAGATTGTGAAGTGCCGGAGAACTTGCGACACTACTGACAAGAAGAGCGAGTTATCTGACCACCGAAGAGCCGATTGAGGTTGTGAATTTGGGTCGATGAAGGCGAAAAGAGATCAAGATAGGAGCGGTCTTGAGAGCAGTGTCAAAGAAAGATTGGTTCGGATGCTACGAGACTATATCGAGGTTTTGCTTGGTCGTCACGAAGACATGCGAGTCTAGACATTGACATTGTGGTACACGATTCTGACTAAAGAAGGTTTTCTCGATGCAGAAAGTTAAATGCATACGAGATGTCTGAGAAAACCAAAGCTGAAGTTATGAAGCAGTTCAATGCCGGTTTCCTAGCCGTTACTTCTTATCCACAGTGGGTTGCTAATGTGGTACCCGTACCTAAGAAGGATGGAAAAGTACGAATGTGTGTGGATTACAGAGATTTGAACAAAGCGAGTCCGAAAGACGATTTCCCACTTCCTCATATTGATGTTCTGGTTGACAACACTGCCCAACATAAGGTTTTCTCCTTCATGGATGGTTTTTCCGGTTACAATCAGATCAAAATGGCTACTAAAGACATGGAGAAGACTACTTTTGTTACACAATAGGGCACTTTCTGCTACAAAGTCATGCCATTCAGACTGAAGAACGCTGGCGCCACTTATCAGCGTGCTATGGTGGCATTATTTCATGACATGATACATCGCGAGATAGAGGTCTACATCGACGACATGATAGCTCGATCACAGACAGAGGAAGAACATCTCAATCATCTGCGGAAACTATTTGATAGACTGAAGAAGTACAGACTAAGACTTAATCCCAACAAGTGCACCTTTGGAGTCAGATCCGGTAAGCTCCTAGGGTTTGTTGTCAGTGGTAAAGGTATTGAGGTTGATCCCGCCAAGGCTAAAGCTATTCAAGAGATGCCAGCTCCCCACACCGAGAAGGAAGTCAGAGGTTTCTTGGGACGTTTGAATTACATTGCTAGATTCATTGCACATCTAACTGCTACTTGTGAGCCAATTTAAAGTTACTGAAGAAAGATCAAGTAGTGGAATGGGCAGCGATTGCGGATCGCTTTTGACAAAATCAAGGAGTACCAGAATCCTCCTATCCACGATGCCGCTGCAAGAAGACCTCTTATCATGTACTTGGGTGTTAGAGAGTTCAATGGGGTGCGTGTTGGGGCAACATAGCCAGTCAGTCGAAAAGAGTATGCAATATACTACCTTAGCAAAAGTTTACCGACTATGAAACAAGATACTCACAGCTCGAGAAAACTTGCAGCGCTTTGGCTTGGGCTGCTCGCGCAGACTAAGACAGTATATGTTGACTCACACTACCTTGTCGATCTCTAAGATGGATCCGATAAAATACATATTTAAGAAACCAGCTTTCTCCGGAAGAATAGCAAGATGGCAAATGATCTTGACCGAATATGACATCTAGTATACTTCTCAGAAAGCGATCAAAGGAAGTGTAGTAGCCGATCATTTGACTCATCAAGCCGTAGAGGACTATCAGTCTATGCAGTTCGAGTTTCCAGACGAAGATGTTTTACTAGTTACTGATTGTGAAGAACCAGGACCAGACGAAGGACCTGAACAAGGATCCCGATGGACTATGGTTTTTGACAGAGCCTCAAACGCACTTGGCAATGGCATTGGCGCCATCATTACATCTCCTATAGGCGGACAGACGCCTTTCACCGCCAGATTATGTTTTAGCTGCACTAACAACATGGCCGAATACGAAGCGTGCATCATGGGTATTAAAGCTGCCATTGACTTAAAATCAAATTCTTGCAAGTGTCACGGAGACTCGACTTTAGTGATCGGTCAGATTAAAGGAGAGTGGGATACGAAGCATCCGAATCTCATTCCGTATCGAGAGCATGTTCTGAGTTTGATCCCCTACTTCGAAGAAATTACTTTTGATCATATTCCACGAGAAGAGAATCAGTTGGCAGACGCATTGGATACTATGTCGTCTATGTTCAAGGTTAGATGGGACAACGAGGCTCCCCAAATCATCATCGAGAAGTTTGACGAACCAGCATACTGTTGTGAACTTGATACAGAAGAGAAACCTTGGTTCTACGAAGTGAAGAGGTATCTTGAGACTCAGGAATATCCCGCAGGGGCATCTGTCAATGATAAGAAGTTCTTGAGAAGATTTGCATCCAAATTCTTCCTCAACAACGACATCTTATACAAGTGCAATCATGACTTGTGCTTACTTCGCTGTGTGGACCAGAAAACAGCAGAACGTATCATGGAAGAGTTACACGAAGGCGCATTTGGTACCCACTCCAGTGGACATACAATGGCTAAAAAGATTTTGAGAACAGGTTACTATTGGTCCACCATGGAAGCTGATTGTCACCGCTATGCTCGATCTTGTCACAAATGCGAAATTTACGCAGACAAAGTGCACGTACCCCCAGTACCATTGAATGTTCTAACCGCTCCTTGGCCTTTTGTAATGTGGGGCATTGACATGATTGGGGAAATCAAGCCCATCGCTTCCAACGGACATCGTTTCATCCTTGTGGCAATTGACTATTTCACCAAGTGGGTAGAAGCAGCCTCGTTTGCATCTGTTACCAAGAATGTTGTGGCTCGATTCATCAAACATAATCTTATTTGTCGGTATGGCACTCCTGAAAGGATTATCACAGATAACAGTTCTAACCTCAACAACAAAATGATCACCGAACTCTGCACGCATTTCAAGATCAAGCATCATAATTCTTCTCCTTATCGGCCTAAGATGAATGGCGCACTGGAAGCCGCCAACAAGAATATCAAGAAGATCATACAGAAGATGACAGTGACTTACAAGGATTGGCACGAGATGTTACCATTTTCTCTTCATGGTTATCGCACTACAGTACGAACTTCAACAGGGGAAACTCCGTTCTCTCTTGTATATGGTATGGAAGCGGTCCTACCGACCGAGGTTCAAATACCCTCAACCAGAGTCCTCCAGGACGCAGAGCTAGGCGAAGACGATTGGATCCAGACTCGCCTCGACTAGATTAACTTGATCGATGAGAAAAGACTCGCGTCCATCTGCCATGGACAGATCTATCAGAAACGAATAATCAGAGCATTTAACAAGAAAGTCAAGCACCGAGTCTACAAAGTCGGTGATCTAGTAGTCAAGCACCGAGTCTACCAAGTCGGTGATCTATTAGTCAAGCGCATCATTCTTCCACAAGGTGATCCCAGGGGCAAATGGACTCCCACCTACGAGGGACCATTTGTAGTCAAATAGTATTTTCGGTAGAGCTATGATACTTAGCACAATGGATGACGAAGACTTCCACACCACGTGAGCGAGACATAGTCAAAAATTCTACGCGAGACCCGCTAGGTTGGTGACCTAGGCAAAATAAGGGCATCTGGCGAACCAAAGGGTTCGGGCAAAAGTTTAGGATATATACAAAACATGTACACGACAGTCGAAACGCAAAGGCGGCTTGGGCAAAAAGGTATCGGTGGGCGAAAACCGAAGAGGCGGTCTAGGCAAAAATTAGGGATTTAAGCGTACGACTATATCTCGTTCAGATCACCTATCTACAGACTACTACTATCGGCATTCAAGATTCAAATGGCGAAAATCAATTCACTCACTTTTTACTGACATCAAGGAGATGAGATAGTCGAAATATATGAGTACTAGCATAGTTGGAACTTAACGAGATTGTTTCCACATAGCTTTTTAATTTTCTTGTGTACAAACTACTTGGCCATACGCCACCTTTCAAATTAATACAAGTTCTTTCTCTTTACAATTTTCACTATTGTTGTTTGCATAAAGTCCAACGTTTGCTTTGAATGATTATATGCATCTGACAAAATCTATTTACAAACATGCGAAAAGTGAACGAACAAAGATAATTACTACAGGCTCTAGGAATTGAAATGACGACGAAAGTCACCAATACGTTCCCCTGCAAAGTACAATCCCCCCAGAGGTGTCACTCACTGCAAACTTTCCCCAGCGGAGTACAAATTTCTTTCCACTTGTTCCAACATCGCGTTAGTCGAGCGTGATCGATCAACAACGATTATACCGGTCTTCACGATAACGTTTCATCTCAGTAGAGATATTTAATGATTATCTCTCAACAATCATCATTCCCCCGGCAGCAGCAACATCCAGACTCGAAACTTGGTCAGATAGTGCATCGGAGGAAACCTACATCTTTTATTCCCCAGCCAGAGTTTTCAGCGGGCTCCAGATCCTTCTAGCCCTGTCTCCCATCAACAATCAAATACTCTCCAGCAAGATCTACGCACAAGATCCCCAGCAGTGTTTCCAGTTTCCATTTCCCAATTCGCACAAGATCTGACAGTGTATCTCGGTTTCTACTATCCTCAGCAGCATAGGTATCTAGGCTCGAAACTTGGTCAGATAGTGCATCGGAGGAATCAAGGATATCTTTCTTCTCTTTCAAAAGCAGGATGTTCATCCGTTTTGTCCCCCAGCATAAGCCAGAAATCCCCAAGCAGAGCATCCACATCTTCTTCAAGATGGATATGTTTTGAAATACCACAACATTTATCATTCATACATTATTCATAAAAGTCATAATTTGTGCATATATCCTTCATACACATTACGTCATGCATCATAATCTGCATAAGGCTAACCATATTCTATTAGAGTTTCTTTTGTTTTTTCCCAAAACAGGTGAAAATCACTTCTAAACGACAGGTCCAGGATTAATACCCGAAGCAAGACAGGAAAACAATCTGAACGACCGCCCTAGTTGTCCTCCGACAACAGATCCAGGATTAATACCCGAGCGGACGGAAACCCTATCCAAACGATCACCCAGGTTGTCCTCCGACAACAGGCATTGAATCAACACCCGAAGCACAACAGGAAACTATCCACTTCCTGCTGAATATTATCCCTCAGAGTAACCAGAACTAAGGTTTATTCTGACTCTCTCTTATTATCAACAGCAACTACAGAGTCTGGGGTATGACTCAGTTGCCCTGGATGGCATCTTAAGCCCATCTCCGACTATTTGTCGACGTCTCTCCACTTTCAGAATGCTGCATATTTGGTTAAAAAACCAATACAAACCAATAACTTCATTCAAAGACGAGCACAGAGTCTAATGTACGACTCCTTCCGGATGGCATCTTAAGCCCATCTCCGTGCTCCTTCCATCTTCAAGAACATCTGCAGAGCCTAGCGTACGACTCATCCCTCAGCATCAGTCTCTCCAGATGGCATCTTAAGCCCATCTCCGACGTTTCTCCTATTCAGACGACATTCTTGAGTCTAGCGTACGACTCATTCCCCAGTGAAGTCTCCAGCTTTTCCAAATGGCATCTGTAAGCCCATTCTCGCATCATCAATCAACAGCGAGTGCAAATTTTCAAGTGTACTCGAGTGTTCAATCATCTTCTACCTCCAGGTCACGAAAGGCACGCATGCCAATCTAACCCTTCTAGTATAAGAAGATTGAACAGGGGCAGCTGTCATACCCCAAAATTTACCCTCCTACTTCTCAAGACATTTCACATATCCATACTCAAGGATTCCTCAAGGGTTGATCAGACAAACCCTCTCCTAGACAATCAACCCAAACTAGGGTTTGGAAATTCTTAGATCAAAATGGATTTCCAACATCTCCAATGGTCATCATGCCTCCTCATATGCTTCAAAGAATCTCCATGTCAAGTTTCAAGCCTTACAAGTCAAGTTTCTCAGACAATTGCTCAGATGGTTGAAAATCAGTTGTATTGAACAAAAAGTCAACTGTAGTGAACATACAGTCAAACTTCATAATTTTTGGTCAACATCCATATTTTGAAGTAACATTCATCATTTGATCAAGGGTTGATCATGATTCATCAAGAAAACTCAAGATTTGATCAAAAGTCAAACTTTCCAAATTAGGGTTTTCTAGAGAAAAGTCAACTGAACTTTGACTGAGCATAACTTTCTCATACTTTATCAGAAAGTTTTCCACCAACTCTCATTTTGAAGAGAATTCAATTCTCTACAACTTCATGTCTCACAAGCATGGTCAAAAAATACTTCATTTTGAAGATATGGATCAAAACATTACAGGTCCTTTTCAAAGTCAACAAAAAGTCAACTTTTTGTAAAGAAGTGTTATTGAGCATGGAAACTACAATTGAGATGAAACCAAAGAGGTTGCTTAGAGAACATCTAGAGCTTCCTAAAAAGTCCAAGAACACTCAAAAATGTTAAAAAATTGAGCAAAATACACCTTTCACAAATTGGGCATTTTTGAAGAATTGAACAAAGAGAGATATCTGACAAAATCCAATTTTTTCCAATTGGGCCTATAATTTTATGATCCAAACTTGATCATAATATTATTTGTGACCTCTTGATGCCTTGCCATGACCCCTTTCTATTTTTTTGATTTATTTTTGAATTTAAAAGCATTTAATTCAAATTTAAATTAAATAAAATATGAAAACAAGGTATAATTTAAGTTGGGTTGGTTTTTTATCAAGCTTGAGGACCAAGGAAGCCCACACAACTTGCCAAATTCGTGCTAGCTCATGCAAGGAAGGAAAAATCAAATTTTGAAAAGATTTGATTTGAATTAAAAGAGAAAATATTTTTGCATTGAAGAGTGTATCTTTTTTCATTCTTTTTGCTTCAATCTTTCACTCTATAAATACCTATCACATTCACAAGGACCAAGGACGAAACCCTAGCCTCTTGAAGTAACCCTAAAAACCATAAATTTATCACAAAGTTGCAATTTTCGTATTCCACTTTCCAGCAAGTTTCAAACAAAACCAAGCCTTCCTTGTGTTCTGAGCATCGAGGTTCGATCATACCCTCACACAAAGCCAAGGCTGCCCAGAACGTGAAGAACGCATAGCACCGGTTTGGTAAAACTCTCAACTTAGATTTTCTTATTTCATGCATTGTTAACTGCTCTTGTGTGTTTGTATAGGTTCAGGACATTCATTAGATCATGAATGATGCATCTCAAGCAAGCTTGCACGTAGAAATCTCGAGTTGCCATTGTTAGGGTTAAAAAATTGGAGAGCTTCAAACCAGTTGATATAGGCGTTTTCAATCCAAACGGACACCACCATTGAACTCACCATGGTCGATTTAGGGGGGTAGGGTATCCCTTTGCTTTTTATTTTCGTTATTTCACAGGTTTAAGAATTGGAGCCGCCGGAGAAGACGACCGGAGCTAGGGCTCCAACGTCGTCGGCTCGTTTGGGACCGGCGTGGCTGGCGTGGTGCAACGGAGCTCTCTGATTCGTCCATCCATTATAATCCGGACCCACGCGTTGACTGTGCTTTGAAATTCCAGAAACATGACACGTTTACACTTATAATCCACTGATTGCAAATCCCAAACACCAAGACACCTTGGCTCAGTTGGCAACGCGTTGGTTGATTTCTGCAAAGGGCGTGAGTTCGATCCCTGGCTGTGACACTTTCTTTTTATCACTTTGCAAAAACTAACTTTTTTCTATTTCTTATTTTTCTTAATATTTTCATCTCAATTTAATTAATCTTCAAACATTTTTTTCATGCATTTAAAAATCACCAAAAATATTTTCCTTTTGCATATTAATCAGAAAAATGTTTATTTAATTTTTAACATTAAAATTAATATTTTTGCATGCATATTTTAATTAATTGCTAATTAACCATTAAATTGACTTTTAATTGTTTTTAATTATCGAAATCGATTCAGAAAATTACCAAAAAATTATCTTATCATCTTATTGTCATTAATAACCAAAAACACTTTTCCTCATTCAAAAATCATATTTTTTACTAACATTTTTCTCTTATGCAATTTCCTCGTATTTTTCGATTATGTATCTGCTTACAGGTTGTAACGTTTCAGACGATTTTTCTCGCTTTTCTTTTCAATATTATGTAACTGCCTATGAGATGTAATAGTTTAATTAGGATTTTCACTTTCCGCACTCCTATTATGTAACTGCCCCAAAGCCATGTAATAGGGTAGGACTTTATTTTTCCGCACTTTTCTTTCCGCAATTTATTTTCCGCACCCTATAAACTGCTAGTAACTAGGCGTGTATGGCAAGATAAAAATGGACATAGATCACTTATAATTTGCAAGATAACATATTTGAATTGACACACTCTTTTCACACATGCACCCCTTAGGGTAATTCTCTCTTGTTGCCTTTCGATTAAATGGTCAAGTCCCTTGAACATAGAGGTATCCTAGCACCGTTGCCTACAAATATATCATCATAGTCCCTTCGATACAAAGATCATAGACCCACGATGTCGCCTACTAATACATGATCTCGTCCCTCGATTGTTGCCTACGAAAATTGATGATCGTCCCTTCGAATGTGCTAGGATACTCCTACAAGTTGCCTTCTATGACCATCCGATGACCCTTCGAATGTCCCTTCTACATCCAACGAATATGGTTACCTACCAACCAATGGTATGGATAACACTATTCTAAAGGGCGTAAAACAACACGAAACGACCATTCGAGTAGGTAATAAGACTTTTAGTTGCTTGCTCAAACAAAATACTTTTCACACCACACTTTTGTCAAAGTTCAAACTCTTTTCAAAAGCGAAACATTTCAGAACACTTTGTATACATTCCTACATGAATCATTACAAAGTCAAAGCGAAATGCCTTTTCAAAACATTTTTTTCAAACACACAGAAAGCACTTTTTGAAAGATGATCTAAGAGCAACTAAGAGCCCGTAGATAACTACGGATGGAAAGGGGTGCTAATACCTTCCCTTTTCATAACCTTCTCCCTTACTCAGAATCTAACGAAGGTCTTTTCCTGTTCTTTCCAACTTCCCTTAATTGGATAAAAGAAAAGTCGATGGCGACTCTTGCTATCCGCAACATTTGCGATAAAAAGCAAAACAAATTATCAAAGTCAGTTCACCGTATTACAACGCCAGTGGGACAGTGTCATAATAAAATTTTTTTTTATCAAACCTATTAGAAAATTTTAGGATCTTCTGAGTTTGGAGTGCGTTTTGTTATATGAACCTTCGAAGTGGCAAAATAAAGAATAATAATCCACATATACCCAGAAGACAATGTACCAAAACAATGGTTAACACAACTAACCAAGATAGGGGACAAAATCCCCCACAGGGGGCTGCAACAATCATTTCAAGTTCGATTGATGCCTCCAATACCATCCCTGTTGGCAGTTCGAATACGGTCCCAGTAAGTACATTAGAAATACCATCTAACGTGTCATCAATGCAAACTATGCCACACATAGGGAATCAACAATATTCGACCCCTACTAGGCCTCCAGGCTTCGAGCCTTTGAGACCCAGAAACCCTCCATACGGAATGCCACTTTCGTTTATGGCAGGTTTCCATAATGCATCGACTTCGTCCCCAGGCCAAGGGTCTGGTTCAGGAATGAATAATTTGGGTACAAATTCCCAGAATCTAGGAAACCTTGCCCAATTGCCTACCCTTACAACTAATAGTCAGGTAGCGCTTAGGCAGCAGATGGATGATATCAATCATGATATGGTAGGAATCCTAGCCCATGAAATGAATGCTATTTTTGGTCCCCTAATCCAGAACATCAATAGAACGAACCAAGAAAATGCAGCCTAGATGGCAAGAATAGCAGATTTCTTTGGTGCCCCTGATGCGCCTGCAAGATGTAGGCAAAACCCAGTGGTGATTCGAAACGAAGAACCCACAATCGAACATATTCGAACCCTTATACAAGTGGTCCAAGAGAGAAATATAGGGGCAAGGTTAAGGAACCAGGAAGTTCAGGAAATTCAGGACGAACAACCTAGACCCATAATGGTGGTGAATATGGACCAAAATGCAGACGAAATTGTTCATAGAATTAGAAATGACAATTTAGTGGCAGAAAATAACCTCACCACTATGATCGAAAGAATAATGGCCCATAATGGTTTAAATTCAGGATTTAGGAGGCCAAATTACACATCTCCTATTGTAGACTATGTTCTGCAAACAGAATTACCCAGGGGCTTTAAAGTCCCTAAATTCACGAAATTTGCTGGAGACACGAGTGAATCAACAGTGGAACACATAGCGAGATATTTAACCGAAGCAGGAGATATAGCGAATAATGAAAATCTTAGGATAAAATACTTCCCAAGTTCTCTAACGAAGAACACTTTTACTTGGTTCACCACCCTACCCCCTGGATTTGTGGACACATGGCCTTATTTAGAAAGACTTTTCCATGAACAATTTTACATGGGTCAATCTAAAATTAGCCTGAAAGAATTAGCAAGCATTAAGAGAAAATTCACGGAACCAATAGATGATTATTTGAATAGGTTTCGTTTGTTAAAATCTAGATGCTTCACAGTAGTTCCTGAACACGAATTGGTCGAAATGGCTGCTGGGGGCCTAGATTATTCCATTCGAAAGAAATTGGATACACAATATCTTAGAGATATGGCCCAACTAGCAGACAGAGTTCGTCAGGTCAAAAGATTAAAAGCTGAAAAGGCTAGGGCTAGTAAAAAATCATAAGAAAGAAAGGATAGCCTACATAGAGGCTGAAGGGGAGAACATTGATGATTCTCAAGACCCTTACGATTTCGATCAGTTCGAAATAGATCTTGCAGAACTGAAGGAAGCACCCCCTTATGCTTGCAAAGTTCTGCTTCCTTCCAATGGAAAGGATCCTGTCGAAAGTGAAAGGAATGATAAATTCCCTAAGAAAATCTATACTTTCGATATAACTAAATGTGATGAAATATTTGATCTGCTTGTTAAAGATGGCCAGTTAATCTTTCCTCATAACCTTAAGATACCTCCATTGGAACAAAGAAAGAATAGGGGCTTTTGTAAATATCACAACTTTTAGGCCATAAAACCTCACAATGTTTTCTTTTCAGGGATCTGATACAAAATGCAATCAAAGATGGCAGGTTGAAGTTCTCAGACAAGGGGAAAAATCCAATGAAAGTTGATACGGATCCGTTGCTGATGGCGGAGACCAACTATGTCGAGCCTCTGGAGATCAATATAGTCGATATTGCTAAGAGGAAGGTTCAATCGAAAGTGGAATTCAAAGAGGATGGGGATTTCATCTTGATCAGGAACGAAACAGAGGCTACTGATGGCCTCCCAAAAGTGCTCAAAGCAAAGTTACTAAGGGAAGCAATACAGGCTGCTGATGGCCAACTTGCTGCTAATTTGACTGAGGCTACTGAGGGTCTCAGAATGAAGTTCTAAGAGGTTAAAATTTCTGATGGGCAGACATTGGGAGTGAATATGGTGGATTTCGAACAGCCCAACACTGAAATGGAAGAAGTGGAACGCTGTTTGGAGAAAGAGAGAGAGAAAAGAAGGGACAACTTACCTAGAAAGGACGCGAGTTTGTGAGAATATCTCTTTCACTGTCATAAGAAGAACCAGGATAAGTTGTTGTGCCCAAGGTGCAACATCATCTGCAATCCCACCAGAATTGCTGCTGAGTTCGAAAGGGCCCGACGCGAAAGAACAGGGGTAAATTGGAGGCAAGACAACCAACTGTACAGAGTTTATCCAAAATCTGATGAGAGTCTGCTCGAATTCTTGGTCCATTGTCACAAGATTGGAACAGAGTGTCTAATCTGTCCTGGATGTGCAGCGGTATATGATAGAGAAATGGCTGAAGCGTTCGAGAGAATTATGTTTGCATCAGGCTGGGGGCACCAAGGTAGAATGCCTTCGAATCCTGCTAACATTGGCAGAACCATGCCAAGGAGGCCAGATAGCCCTTTGTCATACCCCAAAATTTGCCCTCCTACTTCTCAAGACATTTCACATATCCATACTCAAGGATTTCACAAGGGTTGACCAGACAAACTCTCTCCTAAGCAATCAACCCAAACTAGGGTTTGGCTATCCTCAAGTCTATATGAGCCTCCAACATCTCCAATGGTCATCATGCCTCATCACATGTTTCAAAGAATCTCCATGTCAAGTTTCAAGCCTTACAAGTCAAGTTTACTCAGACAATTGCTCAGATGATTGAAAATCAGTTGTATTGGATAAAAAGTCAACTGTGGTCAACATACAGTCAAACTTCATAATTTTTGGTCAACATCCATATTTTGAAGTAACATTCATCATTTGATCAAGGGTTGATCATGATTCATCAAGAAAAATCAAGAATTGATCAAAAGTCAAAGTTTCTAAATTGGGCTTTCTCAGACAAAAGTCAACAGAACTTTGACCAGGCATAACTTTCTCATACTTTATCAAAAAAATTTCCACCACCTCTCATTTTGAAGGAAATTCAATCCTCTACAACTTCATGTCTCACAAGCTTGGTCGGAAAATGCTTCATTTAGAAGATATGGATCAAAACATTACAGGTCCTTTTCAAAGTCAACAAAAAGTCAACTTTTTGTAAAGAAGTGTTATTGAGAATGGAAACTCCAAATGAGATGAAACCAAAGAGGTTGTTTATAGGACATCTAGAGATTTCTAAAAAGTCCAAGAACACCAAAAGATGTTAAAAATTGAGCAAGATACACCTTGCACAAGTTGAGCATTTTTGAAGAGGTGCACAAAGAGAAATACTTGTCAAAATCCAAAATTTTGCAAATGGGCCTAACTTTTCTTGATTCAAACTTATTCCTCAGCTAATTTGGAACCTCAAAGCCCAAGGCCACGAATTTTATCTTTTATTTTCTATTTATTTTGGATTTTAATCATTTAAAAGTCAATTAAATTAAAATAAAAGGTAGAAAATCAAAATTAAATGCAAATTGGATTTTTCTCTCATTCTTGAGGTCCAAGCAAATCACACAAGCTGGCAAATTCGAAATTGGCAAGAGAATTGATTGAAATTTGATCAAAAAGGCAATATTTGGTTTTATACCAAATCAAATATTTTCTCATTGATTGGTACATTATTTCCTCATGATTCTTGACCTAAATCCATCCACTATATATACACAATGCATTCACATGAACAAAGGACAAAAATTCTGCCTCTAAGAACCCTAATAAAGCTCAAAAAAACCGTGTCTCTCAAGCAACTTGCAGCCCTAGTTTCAGGTTGTTTCAATCGATTCTAAGCATTCCATTACATTCTTGGAGGTCCTTTGAATCGATCCAGATATTCACAAGCCACCCAAACATCCAGAATCACGAATTCCAGATTTCGGTTTGCACTTTTTAACTCAATTTCGATTTTTGATTTTCATGCATATTTAACATGTTTTGATGCTTTGTTTGTGTTTAGAATGGAGTTTCAAAACTTTCTGCATAGGTTAATTGGAGTTTAGACACCTGAATCGAAATTCACCATGATTAGGGTTCATCTGCTCTAATTGGGGTTTTCTGAAATAGGAAAAATTGGACGAAACTAAGACCACCATCGTGTTCAGGAGACAAAATCCAGTCGAACCATGTATTCATAATGAATTTATATTGCTTGTATGTAATTTTTGAATTTTGCAGGGGCTGTAGTGTCGAACCAGGCCGTCGCTATGAATTCAAAAATTCAAACGAAGAAGACGAAGATCTTCACGCATGTTTTGGATTCCCAGAACTCGATTTTGTTTAAATTGTTTTTGTTTCATTTAACTAACACAATCTGCAGGATGGCTCAGTGGCAAGCAACGCGCGTGTTGAAGGCATGGTCAGGGGTTCGATCCTTGGCATGGCAATTCCTTTTTACAACCTTTGCATACTAACATATTTTCTTTTCCTTTTCATATTTTTTCCTTTTAATTTATTTTATCTTCAAATAATTTTCTCATGCATTTAAAAATCACCAAAAATATTTTCCTTTTGCATTTTAATCAGAAAAATATTTATTTAATTTTTGACATTAAAATTAATATTTTTGCATGCATATTTTAATTAATTGTTAATTAACCATTAAATTGACTTTTAATTGCTTTTCCTTATCAAAATTGATCCATAAAATTCCCAAAAAATTATTCTATCATCTAATTATCATGGCTAACCCAAAAACATTTTGCTTCATTCAAAACTTTCTTTTACTAACATATTTTTCTCTTATGCGAATTTCTTATATTTTCCGATTATTATGTATCTGCTTACAGGTTGTAATAGTTAGGATTTATTTTCTCGCATTCTTTTCCAATATTATGTAACTTCTCATGGGATGTAATAGTTTAATTAGGATTTTACTTTCTGCACTCCTATATTATGTAACTGCCCCAAAGCCATGTAATAACGTAGGACATTTACTTTCCGCACTTTACTTTCCGCAATTTACTTTCCGCACCCTATAAACTGCTAGTAATTAGGAGTGTATGGCAAGATAAAAACGAATGTAGATCACTTCTAAATACAAGATAATATATCTGAATTTGACACACTCTCTTCACTCATGCACCCCCTAGAGTATTCTCTCTCGTTGCCTTTCGAATAAATGGTCAAGTCCCTCGAACGTAGAGGTATCCTAGCACCGTTGCCTACAAATATATCATTATAGTCCCTTCGATACAAATATCATAGACCCACGATGTCGCCTACAAAGACATGATCTCGTCCCTCGGTTGTTGCCTACGAAAAGTGATGATCGTCCCTTCGAATGTGCTAGGATACTCCTACAAGTTGCCTTCTATGACCATCCGATGTCCCTGAATGTCCTTACATCCAATGAATAGGGTTACCTACCAACTAATGGTACGGATAACACTATTCTAAAGGAAAATAAAATAACAACGACCATTACGAGTAGGTAATAAGACTTTTAGTTGCTTGCTCTATCAAAATATCTTTTCACACCACACACTTTTGTCAAAGTTCAAACTCTTTTCAAAAACGAAACATTTCCGAACACTTTGTATACATTCCTACATGAATCATTACAAAGTCAAAGCGAAATGCCTTTTCAAAACATTTTTGTCAAACACACAGAAAGCAATTTTTAAAGATGAGCTAGAAGCAGCTAAGAGTCCGTAGATAACTACGGATTGAAAGGGGTGCTAATACCTTCCCTTTTCATAACCTTCTCCCTTACTCAGAATCTAACGAAGGTCTTTTTCTGTTCTCTTCACCTTCCCTTAATTGGATAAAATAAAAGTCGGTGGCGACTCTTGCTATCCGCAACATTTACGATAAAAAGCAAAACAAATCTCAAAGTCAGTTCTTCCACGTATTCTGAAATGGCGACTCTGAGAGACACTAAAGAGAGAATACCTTAGGGATTTCTAGATCATTTTACTGCTTTCTGTTTGACTTGCTTGCTTTACTTTTAAGGGTTGATTGGGTATTATATTTGTGGGGGATCCTACACCCGGATCCAGGTTTCCTTAGGTAAGTAGCAATAGATCATCGCGACCGTTAGGCGTATACCGAAACGCAACATGATGGCTACATTAGTGTGACACTTTGGATGTTCTGATACTCCTCATTTCCAAGTTGAGGATAGTATTTGGCTTCTGCGTGGTGTCATCAGCACTAACTCAACTTTTAGGACCCTAATTGACCCTCTTGGCCATTAGAAGGTAGTGAGATGGCCGACTTTGGTGCAGACTAAGGTTGGCTGATACTCGATATTACGCTCATTAAGATCAGACTTTTGGGATATTTTCGGTCGACCACTTGGTAGTCGTATTGAAATAAATGCCTACGAGAAAGATCAATGATATGAGATTCCTAGAACCCGGTTACTATTATAGGACAGGATGAACCAACTCAAACTTTGGTAGGGTAGACACCTATACCTCATGCAAGCCTTAAACCTAGGGCTATTGTGTGAAGTGCTTGTGTTTGCTAAACATGACATCATGACATCATCGCATTGCATATCATTTCTAACTATTTCAAGGACCTAGGGATTTATCTTTGCTCTGTTTTGTAGGATCATGGCTTCCAGAAAGACTATCCGAATCAACTTCATGGGTACACCTTTGTAATACGGTGAACTGACTTTGGGAATTTTGTTTTGCTTTTTATCGCAAATGTGCGGATAGCAAGAGTCGCCACTGACTTTTCTTTTATCCAATTAAGGGAAGGTGAAAAGAACAGGAAAAGACCTTCGTTAGATTCTGAGTAAGGAAGAAAGTTGTGAAAAAGGAAGGTATTAGCACCCCTTTCCATCCGTAGTTATCTACGGGCTCTTAGTTGCTCTTAGATCATTTTCAAAAAGAGTGCTTTCTGTGTGTTTGACAAAGAATGTTTTGGAAAGGCATTTCGCTTTGACTTTGTAATGATTCATGTAGGAATGTATACAAAGTGTTCGGAAATGTTTTATTTTGAAAAGAGTTTGAACTTTGACAAAAGTGTGAGGTGTGAAAAGTATTTTGATAGAGCAAGCAACTAAAAGTCTTATTACCTACTCAGAATGGTCGTTTTCGTGTTATTTTACATTCCTTTAGAATAGTGCTATCCATACCATTAGTTGGTAGGTAACCCTATTCGTTGGATGTAAGTGGGACATTCGAAGGGACATCGGATGGTCATAGAAGGCAACTTATAGGAAGTATCCTAGCACATTCGAAGGGACGATCATCACTTTTCGTAGGCAACAATCGAGGGACGAGATCATGTATTCGTAGGCGATATCGTGGGTCTATGATCTTTGTATCGAAGGGACTGTGATGATATGTTTGTAGGCAACGGTGCTAGGATACCTCTACGTTCGAGGGACTTGACCATTTTAATCGAAAGGCAACGAGAGAGAATTACCCTAAGGGGTGCATGTTTGAGAAGAGTGTGTTGAATTCAGATATGTTATCTTGAAATTTGAAATGATCTATGTCCATTTTTCATCTTGCCATACACGCCTAGTTACTAGCAGTTTATAGGGTGCGGAAAATAAATGCGGAAATAAAGTCTCGCTATTACATGGCTTTGGGGCATTACATAGAGTCGGAAAATAAAGTCCTAATTAAACTATTACATCCCATGGCAGTTACATAATATTGAAAAGAAAAGCGAGAAAAATCGTCTGAAACGTTACAACCTGTAAGCAGATACATAATCGGAAAATACGAGAAAATTGCATAAGATAAAAAATGTTAGTAAAAACATGATTTGTGTTAAGGAAAAATATTTTAGGTTAGTAATAACAATTAGATGATAAGATAATTTTTTGGTAATTTTCTGAATCGATTTTGATAATTAAAAGCAATTAAAAGTCAATTTAATGGTTAATTAACAATTAATTAAAATTTACATGCAAAAATATTAATTTTAATGTCAAAAATTAAATAAACATTTTTTTGATTAAAATGCAAAAGGAAAATATTTTTCGTGATTTTAAAATGCATGAAAAAAATATTTGAAGATTAATTAAATTGCATGAAAAATATTAAGAAAAATAAGAAATAGAAAAGGTTAGTTTTCAGGGAGTAAAAAATATATTGCTGGAGCC
The DNA here is from genome assembly GCA_021764765.1 of Vicia sativa. Taxonomy (NCBI): domain Eukaryota; kingdom Viridiplantae; phylum Streptophyta; class Magnoliopsida; order Fabales; family Fabaceae; genus Vicia; species Vicia sativa. Next base: position 130,705,312 of record CM038793.1, on the reverse strand, counting down.
AGGATTCGAACTCACGCCCTCTGCAGAAATTACTCAACACGTTGCCAACTGAGCTAGGCTGCCGTGGTGTTTTGAATCTGCAAACAATTGGTTAAAAGGGAAAACATGTCATGATTATACAATTCAAACACAGTCAACACGCGTGGACCCCAGTTGGAACGAATGAACGAATCAGAACGCATGGAAGAGCCACGCAAGCCTCGCCGGTCTCCGATCCAGTCAACGACGCCGGAGCCCTAGCTCCGGTCGTCTTCTCCGACGACTCAAAACTCCAAACCTGCAAAATAGCAAAAATAAAAAGCAGAGGGATACCCTACCCCCCTAAATCGACCATGGCGAACACGATGGTGGTGTCCGTTTGGCATGAAAACGCCTGTATCGACTGGTTCCGAAGAAAACAATTCAGAAAACCCTAACTATGGCAATTCGAGTTTTGGACGTTCATGCTCAAGAACGATGACCCAAATCCTTCCTATGGCATCTCATGAACACGTTAGAATGATTAGTTTTGATTAAAACAAGCAGATATTAAAAATTCGAATTCAAGAAAAGTATGAATATGTATGTTCATGTATGGCTCGATTCAAGCATGTTTAACCATGGTTTTTGATGTGTACTTACTCAAACTTACCTCAGGAACACAACGGGATGCTTGAGAGTGGCTAGTCAAACTTAACCATGGTTTTTGCATGAGCTAGCACGAATTTGGCATGTCTTGTGGGCTTCCTTGGTCCTCAAGCTTGATAAAAATCCAACCCAACTTAAATTATACCTTGTTTTCATATTTTATTTAATTTAAATTTGAATTAAATGCTTTTATATTCAAAAATAAATCAAAAAAATAGCAAGTGGTCGTGGCAAGGCATCAAGTGGTCACAAATAATATTATGATCAAGTTTGGATCATAAAATTATAGGCCCAATTGGAAAAAATTGGATTTTGTCAGATATCTCTCTTTGTTCAATTCTTCAAAAATGCCCAATTTGTGAAAGGTGTATTTTGCTCAATTTTTTAACATTTTTGAGTGTTCTTGGACTTTTTAGGAAGCTCTAGATGTCCTCTAAACAACCTCTTTGGTTGCATCTCAATTGGAGTTTCCATGCTCAATAACACTTCTTTACAAAAAGTTGACTTTTTGTTGACTTTGAAAAGGACCTGTAATATTTTGATCCATATCTCCCAAATGAAGCATTTTATGACCAAGCTTGTGAGACATGAAGTTGTAGAGAATTGAATTTCCTTCAAAATGAGCTTTGGTGGGAAAATTTCTGATAAAGTATGAGAAAGTTATGCTCAGTCAAAGTTCAGTTGACTTTTTCCTCAAAAACCCTAATTTGGAAAGTTTGACTTTTGATCAAATCTTGAGTTTTCTTGATGAATCATGATCAACCCTTGATCAAATGATGAATGTCACTTCAAAATATGGATGTTGACCAAAAATCATGAAGTTTGACTGTATGTTGACCACAGTTGACTTTTTATGCGTCTGTTGATTTTCAATCATCGAGCAATTATGCGAAACTTGACTTGTAAGGCTTGAAACTTGACATGGAGATTCTTTGAAGCATATGAGGAGGCATGATGACCATTGGAGATGTTGGAAGTCCATTTTGATCTGAGAATTGCCAAACCCTAGTTTGGGTTGATTGTCTAGGAGAGAGTTTGTCTGACCAACCCTTGAGGAATCCTTGAGTATGGATATGTGAAATGTCTTGAGGAGTAGGAGGGCAAATTTTGGGGTATGACAACCTTCTCAGCTCAAAGAATTGGTTATCTACTTGACTTGGTTATCTCCGGTTTTGAAGAAGATATGATGCACGTCCTATTCTAGTTCTTTGATCCGAAACACCATTGCTTTACATTTCCAGATTATCAGTTGGTTCCTACCTTGGAAGAGCTATCTAAGCTACTTGGGATACCTATTCTTGACTAGATGCCATTCACCGGTTTAGAAAAGGTTCCTAAGTACGAAGACATCGCATCAACATTACACCTAAAGAGCTCAGACATTGAAGCCAATTGGGAAACAAGAAGCGGAGTTAAGGGTTTACTTGCCAAATTTCTGATAAAGAAAGCCCGAGAATTCCTCAAAGCTATGAGTTTCCAAGCATTCGAAGACATCTTGGATTTGCTAAACTATGGTTTGGTTCTATTTCCTAACTTGGATCAGTTCATCGACGTGAACACCATCAAGATATTCCTCGCTCGTAATCCTGTGCCTACCTTACTTGGAGATATTCTACATTCTCTCCACACTCGTACCATCAAACGACAAGGAACTCTCATGTGTTGTATTCCGTTACTTTCCGGTTTTATTTCGCACCTTCCCCCATCGATTATTGAAGAGCAAGGTTGAAGTGGTCTCAAAGGCTAATGTCACCCTCTCATTCAGATATCCGTTGGTGTCTTTTCTCTCAAAAGGACTTCACTTTCATTGAATGTTGTGGGGAATTCCCCAATGTACCACTCCTTGGCATAAGGGGAGGTATTACTTACAACCCTTCTCTAGCTCTACGTCAGTTTGGTTATGCTCGAAGAGATGGTCCTCATGATATGCTTCTCGAATATTGTGTTCGACTACAACCACGATCTCGAATGCAAGCGAAGGTTCATACACGCTTGGGGCATGGTAAAGAAGACCGATACCAAGACTTTGAGGCACCAAAACTCCATTCCTTGGGAACCTTACCTCAAATTGGTGCGAGCTCGAGCTCAAAACCTCATGATGCCATTTACACCCGTGTTACCAGTAATTATGGAACCTATTGCTATAGGTGACGTATCCTATACTGTTCTCCATCCCGACATGCCTACTGATTTTGAAGAATTTAAAAGATCCTGGATTCAACTTAAAGAAGAAAGGGATACATTTGAAGCTCAGTGCTATGCAAGTGTGAAGAAGGTGCTAGAATTGACCAAGCTACTTCACGAGGAGCGAACATCACGAGGAGCAAACTTCAACACCAAGAGGAAGCGCCCATGGGAGACTTAGAGCTTTAGGATTTTTGTTCTTTTATTTTCCAAACTATTTTTTGTACTTAAAAAGAAAAAAGAGAAGAAAAAGAGACTAATAAAGTTTGTTCATGCTTGTTTAACAAATTTAAATTCCTAAAGGTCCTTGAAAACATTGCATTGCATTGCATAACATCGCATATCATGGCATAACATTGCATAACAGGTACATTGAAGATCGCTTTTCTCATTTTCTCGCTATTTATTTTAGCAGAAATGGCTCTTGAACAGACTGTCAAAGATCTCTAGGCTCAGAATGCTCAGTTCCAGGAAGTGGTTACTAGCTTGGTCCAATGTCAGGAAGATCTGAAGAAGCTCATAAACAGAAAGAAGAGGTTCATTGGTGTTCTCAACATGGGAAGATGTCACAAAGGTGGTCCTAGAGTGGTCATCCAGATAGAACTCTCAGATAAGAGTGTCAAAACTAAGGGAAGTATCAAGAACAACGAAGGAGACCAGCGTGAGTCTGAGCACAAAGAGGAAGACTATGAGCACGAGCAGTATTCTTTTGAAGATGACAAATACAAACAACTTGAAGACCGTATGAATGCTGTGGAAAATTTGAAAATGTCCGGGCTGAATTTTGATGATCTGAGTCTTGTTCCTGGTGTGGTGATTCCCCGCAAGTTCAAGGTTCCTACTTTTGCCAAGTATGATGGCATCTCTTGTCCGAAGCTGCATTTGAAATCCTATGTTCAGAAGATCCATCCTCACACTGATGACAGGAAGCTGTGGATCCATTTCTTTCAAGAGAGTTTATCTAGAGCTCAGTTGGAGTGGTATTATCAGCTAGAGAATACCCACATTCATACCTGGAATGACTTAGCAGATGCTTTCTACAAGCAGTACCAGTACAATGCTGAATTGGCACCCACTCGCATGCAACTAGAAAGCATGTCTATGGGTCGTGATGAGAAATTCAAAGAGTATGCTCAAAAATGGAGAGATCTAGCAGGCAGAGTTCAACCACCCTTATCTAATAGGGAGTTGGTCGATATGTTTATGGGAACACTGACAGGCCCGTTCTTCAATCATCTGATTGGAAACTCTTCATCCGGATTCACCGAGTTGATACTTACAGGAGAACGCATTGAGGCTGGAATCAAGAGCAGAAAGATTCAGGTAGAGTCATCCTCAAATGCTACGAAGAGATCTTTTGGTGGTAAGAAAGAAGCCAATGCTGTGTATGGTCAGAAAAACCGAGCCAAGACCGACCGTTCTCAATCTGTGGGGGCAGTTGTGATCTCCAATCCAACATCAGCATAACCTCAGCGAGACAACGCGCGTAACCAGAACGCACCACGAAGACAGTTTACGAAGATCAACATGCCATTATCGCAAGCATTGCAACACATGTTGAAATCAGAGCTGATTACCTTGAGGGATCCTCCTCAAAACATCAACACTTCCTCTCCAAGATACAATCCTAATGCAAAGTGTGCTTACCACTCCAACAGCCCAGGACATAACACTTACGATTGTTGGGCTCTGAAGAACAAGATTCAAGACATGATTGAAGCTAAAGAGATTGAGTTTGATCCTCCTGTCGAGACTCCGAATATGATCAACGCACCTATGCCTAATCATGGAAAAAGTTCCAATGCTATTGACAAGAACTCTTATGTTTTTAACATAGATGACTTGACCATTCCTCTGATGATTGTTAAGAAGAATTTGCTGCAAGCCGGTGTCAATCCAGGATGCCCGAAGAATTGTCGTTGGTGCCCGTCTGCACCTGATGGTTGTGCTTGGTTGAGAAGGCGTATTCAATGCATGATGGATAACCGCGAAGTGCTATTTCTGAAACCTTCACCCGTGGAGAATCTGTGTGAAGATTTGTCTAAGAATCTGAAGATCGAAGATGTAAGCGAAACTGTACCAGAAGTATGGGATACCTTGGGGCAGCCAAGTGGAAAGTTCGATTACATGGTGAAGTATACTGTTCTTGCAGGAAAAACCTGATTTAAAGATATTGTTTAGGGATTTGGAGACTCAAGTGTCGTAACTCAAGTTCCAAGCTTATCATTGTCTTGCTTATCCCTCCGGCGGGAGCCCTATTTATATCAATGCCTCCATGAGGCTATTTCCTTCCTTCCGTAACTGCCTTAGCACATTAACCATGGCTTTAAGGCGAGGAACCAGCTGTTTCAGCTTGTAATCATTCACTAGTAACGTCTCATAAAGACTTTAGGAACTCTTCATCTTCATAACGTATATTCAATCGTTCTTGCTGGAGTACCTGCCGAGCTATACCTCTAGACCGTCCTCATGTCTTTTCCCGAGACACATGTCGGACGTAGATCCCCTCCTATATGATCCGAGACCTATCTCGGATCCCTACAACCTTCCCTCCAGGAATCCATCTCGGCTGAGGATTTTATGCATGATCATATACTATTCCCGAAAGCTACAAAATTCCTATTGAAGATGTTAAGGCAACCGGATGGGGGGGGGGCGATTTCCCAGAAGACTATGCTGATGTAAACACAATAAGGATCTCCTATGCCGATCCTACACATAGAGCGGCACCTCTCATCATTACTTCTCCCAGACCAGTTCCATATTCCTCTGACAAAGCTACCCCTTGGAACTACGGAGCCGAGGTTTACTATCATGGCGTGAAACAATACCCTCTGACCATTGAGGACATTACAATTGAAGCTACCATTCCTGACATCGACAACATAACCGGATCAAGTAAGGTGACCAGAATCGGAAGAGTATTCTCTCCAGAAATCTCTCCTCCAAAAGGCACTGCGACTCCAGCTCGCATTCCAGCTATTGAACCAGTTCCCGAAGCTAGAGGGAAAGAACCAGTGACTCATCCTACTCAGACAGAAGTACCAAAGGAAGTTACTGAAGACACCTACAAACGAGAAATGGAGGAAATTCTGAGGATCATCAAGAAGAGTGACTACAATGTTGTGGAACAGTTGGGACAGACTCCGTCCAAGATCTCTATGCTTGCTCTGCTCTTGTGCTCTGAGGTTCATGCTAAGGCCATGGTGAAGTTTCTGAAGAATGCTCACGTACCGCAAGACACTACTACTGATCAGTTTGAAGTTTGTATTGCTAGCCTGGCTGCCAACAACGGCCTAGGCTTCTCTGATGCTGATTTGACTCCTGCCGGAAAGAAACACAACAAAGCCTTGCACATCTCTGTTGAATGAAAGGGAATTACATTGTCTCATGTTTTGGTAGATACCAGTTCTGCTCTGAATATCCTTCTGAAGAGTGCTTTCGACCGAATTGATGTTGAAGGATTGGTCTTGAAGCCCAGTGACATAGTTGTGAGAGCTTTTGATGGTTCTAAGCGAACAGTACTTGGAGAGCTCATCCTGTCTGTTAAAGTCGGTTCCCAGACTTTTGACTCCACCTTCTTTGTCATGGACATCCGTCCAGCTTACTCTTGCCTACTTGGACGCCCTTGGGATACATGGGGCAGGCGCTGTTACCTCTACCTTGCATCAGAAGCTGAAATACCCATTGAAGGGGAAAGTTGTTATAGTGTGCGGTGAGGAAGAGTACATGGTAAGCCATCTGCATTCATTCCGATACCTCGAAATGGAAGGAGAATTATTCGAAGCTCCCTGTCAAGCTTTTGAAACAGTTCCAAGAGTCATGCCTGTTGACTCTGCTGTCACTCCTGAAGTTACCCAAGTTCCACCGAAGATGGCCTCGCTGAAGGATGCTCAAGCTGCAGTTGAAGAAGGAGGTAGTACTATTTGGGGTCAGCTCCCCGATCTTCCTTTCAAAACTAACAAGACTGGTTTAGCTTCACCACCAAAGGTCAGAAGATGATACGCCACGAACGTGCCGGCCAACTTCCCTTCCGCATCAGCAAGAATGGAGTCCATGCTATAGAAGATGACGACAGGGACTTCGACATCAGTGATTGGATCTTCCCAACTCCCGACAACGGACTCAACAATTGGAAGACCGAAGACGTTATACCAATCTCCTTTAGACAGGAGTAATTGCTTTTGTTTTTTGTTTTGCTTTTCGTTTTCTATGCTTTGAACGATAAACTTTAAAGCCTAATGCCTTGCCTGGGGCATCACGGCTCGTTTGTGAGGGTTATTATCTGTCATTTGCATATTTTCATTCAATAAAATCATTGGAATTTTTAATTTAAGTGTTGCTTTTGTTCTTTTACTTTATCACCCTTCAAAAGCTATGTGTTCTTACACACACCCACGTGATACACTGTAGAGTCACTCCGAATCTCGTTGATAACAACTTTGCTATTGCTAAATATGACTTCGATAATCCAATCTACCAAGCCGAAGAAGAAGGTGAGGAAGATTGTGAAATGCCAGGAGAACTTGTTAGATTGCTACAACAAGAAGAACGAGTTATACAGCCACACGAAGATCCAGTGAGGTTGTGAATCTAGGTACTGACGAAGACAGAAAAGAGATCAAGATAGGAGCAGGTCTTGAGAACAGTGTCAAAGAGAGATTGGTCCAAATGCTACGAGACTATATCGAGGTTTTTGCTTGGTCATACGAAGACATGCCAGGTCTAGACATTGACATTGTGGTACACCGATTGCCGACATAAGAGGGTTTTCTCCCAGTAAAGCAGAAGGTCCGTCACATGCGTCCTGAGATGTCTGAGAAAATCTAAGTTGAAGTCATGAAGCAGTTCAATGTCGGTTTCTTAGCTGTTACTTCTTATCCACAATGGGTTGCGAACGTGGTACCTGTACCTAAGAAGGATGGCAAAGTACGAGTGTGTGTAGACTACAGAGATCTGAACAGAGCGAGTCCGAAAGACGATTTTCCACTCCCTCATATTGATGTTTTAGTCGACAACACCACACAACATAAGGTTTTCTCCTTCATGGATGGTTTCTCCGGCTACAATCAGATCAAAATGGCTCTTGAAGACATGGAGAAGACTACTTTTGTTACACAGTGGGGCACATTCTGCTACAAGGTCATGTCGTTCGGACTGAAGAACGCTGGTGCCACTTATCAACGTGCCATGGTGGCATTATTTCACGACATGATTCATCACGAGATAGAGGTCTATGTCGACGACATGATAGCTCGATCATAGACTGAAGAAGAACATCTCGATCATTTGCGGAAAATGTTTGATAGACTGAAGAAGTATAGACTAAGACTTAATCCCAACAAGTGCACCTTTGGAGTTAGATCCGATAAACTCCTAGGGCTTGTCGTCAGTGGTAAAGGTATTGAAGTTGACCCCGCCAAGGTTAAAGTTATTCAAGAAATGCCAGCACCCCGCACCGAGAAAGAAGTCAGAGGTTTCTTGGGACGATTGAATTACATTGCCAGATTCATTGCACATCTAACTGCTACTTGTGAGCCAATCTTCAAGTTACTGAAGAAAGATCAAGTAGTGGAATGGAACGACGATTGCCAGATCGCTTTTGACAAAATCAAGGAGTACCTACAGAATCCTCCTATCCTGATGTTGCTAGCCGAAGGGAGACCTCTTATCATGTACTTGATAGTATTAGAGAACTCAATGGGGTGTGTGTTGGGGCAACATGACGAGTCTGGTCGAAAAGAGTATGCAATATACTACCTTAGCAAAAAGTTTACCGACTGTGAAACAAGATACTCACAGCTCGAGAAAACTTGCAGCGCTTTGGCTTGGGCTGCTCGCGCAGACTAAGACAGTATATGTTGACTCACACTACCTTGTCGATCTCTAAGATGGATCCGATAAAATACATATTTAAGAAACCAGCTCTCTCCGGAAGAATAGCAAGATGGCAAATGATCTTGACCGAATATGACATCTAGTATACTTCTCAGAAAGCGATCAAAGGAAGTGTAGTAGCCGATCATTTGACTCATCAAGCCGTAGAGGACTATCAGTCTATGCAGTTCGAGTTTCCAGACGAAGATGTTTTACTAGTTACTGATTGTGAAGAACCAGGACCAGACGAAGGACCTGAACAAGGATCCCGATGGACTATGGTTTTTGACAGAGCCTCAAACGCACTTGGCAATGGCATTGGCGCCATCATTACATCTCCTATAGGCGGACAGACGCCTTTCACCGCCAGATTATGTTTTAGCTGCACTAACAACATGGCCGAATACGAAGCGTGCATCATGGGTATTAAAGCTGCCATTGACTTAAAAATCAAATTCTTGCAAGTGTACGGAGACTCAGCTTTAGTGATCAGTCAGATTAAAGGAGAGTGGGATACGAAGCATCCGAATCTCATTCCGTATCGAGAGCATGTTCTGAGTTTGATCCCCTACTTCGAAGAAATTACTTTTGATCATATTCCACGAGAAGAGAATCAGTTGGCAGACGCATTGGATACTATGTCGTCTATGTTCAAGGTTAGATGGGACAACGAGGCTCCCCAAATCATCATCGAGAAGTTTGACGAACCAGCATACTGTTGTGAACTTGATACAGAAGAGAAACCTTGGTTCTACGAAGTGAAGAGGTATCTTGAGACTCAGGAATATCCCGCAGGGGCATCTGTCAATGATAAGAAGTTCTTGAGAAGATTTGCATCCAAATTCGTTCTCAGCAATGACATCTTATACAAGCGCAATCATGACTTGTGCTTACTCCGTTGTGTAGATCAGAAAACTGCGAGACGAATCATGGAAGAGTTACACGAAGGCGCATTCGGTACCCGCTCCAGTGGGCACACGATGGCTAAGAAGATTTTGAGAACAGGTTATTATTGGTCCACCATGGAAGCTGATTGTCACCGTTATGCTCGATCTTGTCACAAATTCCAGATTTACGCAGACAAAGTGCACGTACCTCCAGTACCGCTGAATGTCCTGACCGCTCCTTGGCCTTTCGTAATGTGGGGCATTGACATAATTGGAGAAATAAAACCCACCGTTTCCAACGGACATCATTTCATTCTTGTGGCAATTGATTATTTTACCAAATGGGTAGAGGTATCCTCGTTCGCGTCCGTTACCAAGAATGTTGTGGCTCGATTCATCAAGCATAATCTTATCTGTCGGTATGGCACTTCCGAAAGGATTAACACAGATAACGGCTCTAATCTCAACAACAAAATGATCACCGAACTCTGCACGCAGTTCAAGATCAAGCATCACAATTCTTCTCCATATCGGCCTAAGATGAATGGCGCAGTGGAAGCCGCCAAAAAGAATATCAAGAAGATTATACAGAAGATGATAGTGACTTACAAGGATTGGCATGAGATGTTGCCATTTTCTCTCCATGGTTACCGCACTACAATACGAACATCCACAGGGGCAACCCTTTTCTCTCTTGTATACGGCATGGAAGCAGTCCTACCAATTGAGGTTCAGATACCCTCAACCAGAGTCCTCCAGGACGCGGAATTGGGCAAAGACAAATGGATTCAGACTCGCCTTGACCAGATCAACTTGATCGACGAGAAGCGACTCACATCCATCTTCCATGGACAAATCTATCAGAAGCGAATGATCAGAGCATTCAACAAGAAGGTCAAGCGCCGAGTCTACCAAGTCGGTGATTTAGTAGTCAAGCGCATCATTCTTCCACAAGGTGATCCCAGGGGCAAATGGACTCCCACCTACGAGGGACCGTTTGTAGTCAAAATAGTATTTTCCGGTGGAGCCATGATACTTGGCACTATGGATGGCGAAGACTTCCACACCACATGAAACGAGACATAGTCAAAAATACTACTATGCATAAGCGAGACCCGCTAGGTCGGTGACCTAGGCAAAAATAAGGGCATCTGGTGAACCAAGAGGTTCGGGAAAAGTTAAGGATATATACAAAACATGTACACCCGGCAAGTCAAAAACCTGCAAAGGCGGCTTGGGCAAAAAAGGGTATCCCGGTAGACTGAAAACCTGAAAGGGCGATCTAGGCAAAAGTTAGGGATATAAGCGTACGACTACGTCTCATCCAGATCACCTACCTACAAACTACTAGCAGCATTCAAGATTCAAATGGCGAAAATCAATCCACTCACTTTCTACTGACAGCAAGGAGATGAGATAGTCGAAATATATGAGTACTAGCATAGTTGAAACTCAACAAGATTGTTTCCGCATAGCTCTTTACTTTCCTTGTATACAAACTGCTTGGCCATACACCACCTTTCAAATTAATACAAGTTCTTTCTTTTTACAATGTTCTCTATTGTTTGTTTTTGCATAAAGTCCAACGATTGCTTTGAATGATTAAATGCATTTGACAATAAATATCTGTTCACAAACATGCGAAAAGCGAACGAACAAAGATAATTACTACAGGCTCTAGGAATTGAGATGACGGCGAAAGTCACCAAAACGTTCCCCTGCAGAGTACAATCCCCACAGGGTCATCACTCATTGTAAATCTTCCCCAGCAAAGTGCGAATTTCCTTCCACTAGTTCCAACATTCCAAGTTTCATCGCGTTAGTCCCTGAGCAGCGATCCCGACCAGTTAACGATTACATCGATCTCCGGCGATGTGATTCATCTCAGTGAGGTATTTATCCCAGTGAATATCTCAATTATGATTCTCGATGGCACAATATCAGGACTCGAGACTTGGTCAGATAATGCATCGGAGGAAACCTACAGCTCTTATTCCCCAGTCGGAGGCTTCGACAAGCTCCAGACCCTTCAAAGCCCCGTCTCCCAACAAAGATCATACACTCCCCAGCAAGATCTACGCACAAGATCCCCAGTGGAATGTCTCCCAGTTTCTACTATCCTCAACAGGGTCTACGCACAAGATCCCCAGTGGAGTATCTCTCGTTCTATTATTCCAGCGACGCCGATATCTAGGCTCGAAACTTGGTCTGATAAGTGCATCGGAGGAATCAAAGACATTTTCCTTCTCCTCCAAAGCAGGGTTTTCATCCCCAAGCAGAAGTTCGAAATCTCCAGCAGGACATTTACATCTTCTTCAAGATGGATATGTTTTGAAATACCACAACATCTATCATTCATACATTATTCTTAAAAGTCATAACATGTGCATGTATCAATCGTACACATTGTCATGCATCATAATCTGCATGAGACTAACTATATCCTGTCAAAGTTTCTTTTGTTTTTCCCCAACAGGTGAAAATCGCTTCTAAACGAAAGGTCAAGGATTAATACCCAAAACAAGGCGGAAACCTATCGAAGGTATACGAATCTTCTCCAAACAACGAGTCCGGGATTAATACACGAACGGAAAACCCTATCGACGACCACCCAAGTTGTCCTCCGACAACAGGTCCAGGATTAATACCCGAAGCTAGACGGGAAACCCTATCCGAACGACCACCCAAGTTGTCCTCCGACAACAGGCATTGGATCAACACCCGAAACACGATAGGGAAGCTATCCACATCCTGTCGACCATTATCCCCTCAGAGTAATCAAGACGAAGATTTATTCTGACTCTCTTATTATCAACAGCAACTACAGAGTTTGGCGTACGACTCAGTTGCCTTGGATGGCATCTTAAGCCCATCTCCGACTACTTGTCGACCTCTCTCCACTTTCAGAATGCTGCATATTTGGTTAAAAAACCAATACAAACCAATAGCTTCATTCAAAGACGAGCGCGAAGTCTAGCGTACGACTCTCTCCGGATGGCATCTTAAGCCCATCCCCGTGCTCCCTTCTACTTTCAGGAATATCTATAGAGCCTAGCGTACGGTTTGTTCCCCAGCATCAGTCTCTCCAGATGGCATCTTAAGCCCATCTCCGACGATTCTCCTATTCAGGCAGCGTTCTTGAGTCTAACGTATGACTCATTCCCCAGTAAAGTCTCCATCATCTCCAAATGGCATCTGTAAGCCCATTCCCAGGCATCATCAATCAACAGCGAGTGTAAATTTTCAGGTGTACTTGAGTGTTCAATCATCTTCTACCTCCAGGTCACGAAAGGCAAGCATGCCAATCTAACCCTTCTAGAACAAGAAGATTGAACAGGGGAAACTGTCATACCCCAAAATTTTCCCTCCTACTTCTCAAGACATTTCACATATCCATACTCAGGGATTTCACAAGGGTTGACCAGACAAACCATCTCCTAAGCAATCAACCCAAACTAGGGTTTGGCTATCCTCAAGTCCAGATGAGCCTCCAACATCTCCAATGGTCATCATGCCTCATCATATGTTTCAAAGAATCTCCTTGTCAAGTTTCAAGCCTTACAAGTCAAGTTTCCTCAGACAATTGCTCAGATGATTGAAAATCAGTTGTATTGGACAAAAAGTCAACTGTGGTCAACATACAGTCAAACTTCATAATTTTTGGTCAACATCCATATTTTGAAGTAACATTCATCATTTGATCAAGGGTTGATCATGATTCATCAAGAAAAATCAACACTTGATCAAAAGTCAAAGTTTCTAAATTGGGCTTTCTTAGACAAAAGTCAACAGAAGTTTGACCAGGCATAACTTTCTCATACTTTATCAAAAAAATTTCCACCACCTCTCATTTTGAAGGAAATTCAATCCTCTACAACTTCATGTCTCACAAGCTTGGTCAAAAAATGCTTCATTTTGATGATATGGATCAAAACATTACAGGTCCTTTTCAATGTCAACAAAAAGTCAACTTTTTGTAAAGAAGTGTTATTGAGCATGGAAACTCCAAATGAGATGAAACCAAAGAGGTTGTTTAGAGGACATCTAGAGCTTTCTAAAAAGTCCAATAACACCCAAAATGTTAAAAATTGAGCAAGATACACCTTGCACAAGTTGAGCATTTTTGAAGAGGTGCACAAAGAGAAATACTTGTCAAAATCCAAAATTTTGCAAATCGACCTAACTTTTCTTGATTCAAACTTGTTCCTCAGCTAATTTGGAACCTCCAAGCCCAAGGCCACAAATTTTATCTTTTATTTTTTATTTATTTAGGATTTTAATCATTTAAAAGCCAATTAAATTAAAATAAAAGGTAGAAAATCAAAATTAAATGCAAATTGGATTTTTCTCTCATTCTTGAGGTCCAAGCAAATCACACAAGCTGGCAAATTCGAAATTGGCATTGATTGGCAAGAGAATTGATTGAAATTTGATCAAAAAGGCAATATTTGGTTTTATACCAAATCAAATATTTTCTCATTGATTGGTACATTATTTCCTCATGATTCTTGACCTAAATCCATCCACTATATATACACAATGCATTCACATGAACAAAGGACGAAAATTCTGCCTCTAAGAACCCTAACAAAGCTCAAAAAAACTGTGTCTCTCAAGCAACTTGCAGCCCTAGTTTCAGGTTGTTCCAATCGATTCTAAGCATTTCATTGCATTCCTGGAGGTCCCTTGAATCGATCCAGATATTCACAAGCCACCCAAACATCCAGAATCACGAATTCCAGATTCCAGATTTCCATATTTAACATGTTTTGATGCTTTATTTGTGTTTAGAATGGAGTTTCGAAACTTTCTGCATAGGTTAATTGGAGTTTAGACACCTGAATCGAAATTCACCATGATTAGGGTTCATCTGCTCTAATTGGGGTTTTCTGAAATAGGAAAAATTGGACGAAACTAAGACCACCATCGTGTTCAGGAGACAAAATCCAGTCGAACCATGTATTCATAATGAATTTATATTGCTTGTATGTAATTTTTGAATTTTGCAGGGGCTGTAGTGTCGAACCAGGCCGTCGCTATGAATTCAAAAATTCAAACGAAGAAGACGAAGATCTTCACGCATGTTTTGGATTCCCAGAACTCGATTTTGTTTAAATTGTTTTTGTTTCATTTAACTAACACAATCTGCAGGATGGCTCAGTGGCAAGCAACGCGCGTGTTGAAGGCATGGTCAGGGGTTCGATCCTTGGCATGGCAATTCCTTTTTACAACCTTTGCATACTAACATATTTTCTTTTCCTTTTCATATTTTTTCCTTTTAATTTATTTTATCTTCAAATAATTTTCTCATGCATTTAAAAATCACCAAAAATATTTTCCTTTTGCATTTTAATCAGAAAAATATTTATTTAATTTTTGACATTAAAATTAATATTTTTGCATGCATATTTTAATTAATTGTTAATTAACCATTAAATTGACTTTTAATTGCTTTTCCTTATCAAAATCGATCCATAAAATTCCCAAAAAATTATTCTATCATCTAATTATCATGGCTAACCCAAAAACATTTTGCTTCATTCAAAACTTTCTTTTACTAACATATTTTTCTCTTATGCGAATTTCTTATATTTTCCGATTATTATGTATATGCTTACAGGTTGTAATAGTTAGAATTTATTTTCTCGCATTCTTTTCCAATATTATGCAACAGCTCATGGGATGTAATAGTTTAATTAGGATTTTACTTTTTGCACTCCTATATTATGTAACTGCCCCAAATCCATGTAATAGCGTATGACATTTACTTTCTTTACTTCCATGATTTACTTTCCGCACCCTATAAACGCTAGTAATTAGGCGTGTATGGCAAGATAAAAACGAACGTAGATCACTTCTAAATACAAGATAATATATCTGAATTTGACACACTCTCTTCACACATGCACCCCCTAGAGTATTCTCTCTCGTTGCCTTTCGAATAAATGGTCAAGTCCCTCGAACGTAGAGGTATCCTAGCACCGTCGCCTACAAACATATCATCATAGTCCCTTCGATACAAAGATCATAGACCCACGATGTCGCCTACAAATACATGATCTCGTCCCTCGGTTGTTGCCTACGAAAAGTGATGATCGTCCCTTCGAATATGCTAGGATACTCCTACAAGTTGCCTTCTATGACCATCCGATGTCCCTTCTACATCCAATGAATAGGGTTACCTACCAACTAATGGTACGGATAGCACTATTCTAAAGGAAAGTAAAATAACACGAAAATGACCATTCTGAGTAGGTAATAAGACTTTTAGTTGCTTGCTCTATCAAAATATCTTTTCACACCACACACTTTTGTCAAAGTTCAAACTCTTTTCAAAAATGAAAAATTTCCGAACACTTTGTATACATTCTTACATGAATCATTACAAAGTCAAAGCGAAATGCCTTTTCAAAACATTTTTGTCAAACACACAGAAAGCAATTTTTAAAGATGAGCTAGAAGCAACTAAGAGCCCGTAGATAACTACGGATGGAAAGGGTGCTAATACCTTCCTTTTCATAACCTTCTCCCTTACTCGAGAATCTAACGAAGGTCTTTTACATTCTTTTCACCTTCCTTAATTGGATAAAAGAAAAGTCGGTGGCGACTCTTGCTATCCATAACATTTGCGATAAAAGCAAAACAAATCTCAAAGTCGGTTCTCCCAGTATTACACCTTATCCCGGGAGCAAAGAGTTTCTTTTAAACTATCTGCGAAATCCCCAGACGAGATGGCTGCGGTGAAGGCGCGATAAGGGAAAAGGAAAGTGGCGAAGCTATGACCAAGGAGGCAGGACTGCGATGGCTTACAGAAACAATTCAATAAAAACAGGAGGGAAGAAATAAGACTGGAGAATTACAAAGGTAAAAATCCAATGTCTCGCTCTCAGTGGCGCAGACACTAGAGAAACAAAAAAGATGAAAGGGATTTGAAGCCCATGGAGATAGGAGAATCCAGTACAAATAATCCAGCATCAGTGACCCAGACTGGGGGCAAACCCCCAGTATCTAGGAGGCTATTTTCACCACTAAAAGACGTTGAAGAAAATGAGGAACAGAAGGTGGCTGCAAACGAAGAGGACTTGATGACTGATGACTTCGAATCGGAGGGGGAATCCTTCTTTAATCTGACGCAATGTAGTTTCGGTGCTGCCCTGTGAGTATAATCAGGATACAGAAGTTTACACTGGTGAGGAGACTGATGAGGACGAAATGGCCAGACATAGGCCAGTGTGTTATTATGTGATGAACAATGGAGCGGTTGAAGAGCAAAACGCGTTCTTCGAGAAGCTAGATGAAGGAATGAAAAATCACCTAAAGCCCTTATTCATCAGGGCAAAGGTAGAACAACATGGTGTGAACAAAGTTCTGGTGGATGGTGGAGCTGCTGTTAATTTGATACCCCGCTTCATGTTAAAAAAGATAGGCATGCATGATTCAGATGTTAGACCTCACAACATGGTGCTTTCGAATTATAAAGGAAAGGTTGGTAAGACTTTGGGAGTAATATAGGTTAACTTAACAGTTGGTTCCCTTACAAGACCAATAATGTTTATGGTCATAGCTGCAAAGGCAAACTACAATCTGTTGCTTGGCAGGGAATGGATTCATGGAATAGGTGCAGTGCCTTCTTCGATGCATCAAAGGTTAGTGTTCTGGAGAGACGATGGAATTGTCGAAAACATAGAAGCAGACCAAAGTTATTATATGATAGAGATCAACAATGTGGATAAAAGAAACTTCGATAGAAATATGGCCAACATAGGGCCATGTCACCCACCTGGGGAATATTTTCGTCCCAACCCACCTGGGGAATATTTTCGTCCCAATGGATTCTAATGGGTTAGAGAAATCATGTGGGATGGGCAGGAGATTGAGGAAGATGGAGAAACTTCGACAATACGGCCAACTGGCTGGGGAAGTGAAGGTCAGTATGACTGAATCAAGTTACTACAAAAAGATTTCGGCCTATCTGGCTGAGAACAAACGAAAGACGACTCTCGAAGCCGAAATATAGAACATGGCTGTCGAAGCCATAGATAAAAAATAAAAAATAAAAAAAGAAATAGCAAGTCCTGAGGGAAACTACTCACCCCCACCCTGTGATGGACAAACCTCCGAACTAATAGATCAACGGCTAGATGCCATTTATGATCAAGAGCCCTTGGGGTTCGAAAAGGATCCAGAGTCAACAAATGCTAAAATGTTGGCACAAGATCCTTTGGAGGAAGTTGATATTGGGGATGGCGTCGAAAAAAGGGTTACATACATCAGTGCGAAACTCAGTCCCAGTCTAAAAAGCAAGGTGGTCGAAATGCTCAAACAAAACAGAGATTGCTTCGCATGGGACTACGACGAAATGCCTGGTTTAAAGAGGGAACTGGTGGAACATAGGCTCCCAATCAAGGATGGCAAGAAGCCCATCAAGCAGATGCCTAGACGATTCGCACCAGAAATCCTCTCGAAAATAAAGGCAGAGGTAGAACGGCTCCTTCGATGCAAGTTTATCGGGACTACAAGGTACGTAGAATGGCTTGCTAACATAGTACCTGTTATTAAGAAAAATGGTTCTTTACGAATTTGCATAGATTTTAGGGATTTGAATACAGCAACCGCAAAAGATGAATATTCCATGCCCATAGCAGAAATGTTGATTGATTCTGCTGCAGGTTTCAAATACCTGAGTATGTTAGATGGATACTCTGGGTATAATCAGATTTTCATTTTTGAGGATGATGTTCCCAAAACTGCGTTTAGATGTCCAGGCGCCTTAGGCACTTATGAATGGGTAGTTATGCCCTTTGGACTAAAAAATGCTGGGGCAACATATCAGAGGGAAATGAACACCATTTTCCATGATTTCATTGAATCATTTATGCAAATTTACATAGATGACATAATAGTCAAATCTGTTTCTGTTGAGGATCATTTGAATCACTTTTGCCAATCATTCGAAAGAATGAGAAAACATGGTTTAAAAATAAATCCTCTTAAATGTGCTTTCTTTGTGCAGGCTGGGGATTTCCTAGGCTTTGTGGTCCACAAGAAGGGGATCGAGATTAACTTGAACAAGACGAAGGCGGTTATGGAGACGAAACCTCCATCAACAAAGAAAAAGTTGCAGTCTCTATTAGGTAAAATCAACTTTTTAAGGAGATTCATATCTAATCTGAGTGGGCGAACTCGGGCTTTCTCTCCTCTCCTCCGTCTCAATCAAGGGCATTTCGAATGGACGGCACAACATCAGGAGGCATTCGAAAAAATCAAAACCTATTTGATGCATCCTCCTATACTTGCACCCCCTTCTAAAGATAAGCCAATGAGACTGTATATCTCTGCCTCCAATGTAACTATAGGTAGTATGTTGGCCCAAGAAAACGATGATGGCGTCGAAAGAGCCATCTATTATATTAGTAGGGTCCTAAATAAAGCAGAGATTAGGTATAGCAGCATAGAAAAACTATGTCTCTGTCTATATTTCTCTTGTACAAAACTTAAATATTATATTAAACCAGTTGATGTTTACGTTTCATCTCACATTGATGTTATTAAACATATGCTTTCAAAACCAATCATGCACAACAGGATTGGAAAATGGGCTTTAGCGCTCACTGAGTATAATTTAGCCTTTAAGCCTTTAAAAGCTATGAAAGGGCAAGCAGTTTCAGATTTCATAGTGGATCACTCGGTGAGTGAGGACTTCGTGTTAGATTATGTTGAGATCCACCCATGGAAATTATCCTTCGATGGATCAACACATAAAAACGGAAGTGGGGTTGGAGTACTTATAATTTCTCCTGAAGGAATTCCAACAAAATTCAAGTACAAGTTAGAAGGGCCTCCCTGTTCGAACAATGAAGCTGAATATGAAGCATTGATTGCTGGACTTGAAGCTTTGTTGGAATTGGGGGCAACCAGAGTCGAAATTAGAGGAGACTCAGAGCTGGTCATCAAAAAAATAACCAAAGAATACAAATGTATCGAAGAGAATTTGATCATGTACTTTGTTATTACTAACAGATTACTCAAGAAGTTTGAATATGTGGATATAAAACATATTCCCAGGATTGATAATCAGGAGGCAAATGATTTGGCTTAAATAGCCTCAGGGTATAAGACATCCAAAGAAAAACCCAAATAACTCATAGAAACAAGAGGTAGAATAATGGCTACCAAATTATCACCATTAGACTTAGAGAATTCAAGACTTGGTTATGCAAATCAGAAATAATTTGAGGTGTTAGTATAGATACTTTGGCAGATACATATTGGAGAAGTCCTATAATAAATTACTTGAAAGAACCTTCAATAAGTACGGAGAAGAAGATCAAATACAGAGCATTGTCCTATGTGCTAATAGGAAATGAGCTTTTTAAGAAAACCCCAGTAGGAATATTACTCAAATGTTTAGGAGAAAATGAAGCATATACAGCATTGTCCAGTGTGCACAGTGGGGCATGTGGGGCACATCAAGCAGGCCACAAAATGAAATGGTTTCTATTTCGATATGGAATGTATTAGCCTACTATACTCAAAGACTGCATATAATTTGCTAAAGGATGTGAAGAATGCCAAGTTCATGTAGGCATTCAGCATGCTCCTGCAAGTGAGTTACATTCAATTGTTAAGCCTTGGCCTTTTAGAGGATGGGCATTCGATCTAATTGGTGAAATACGACCAACATCATCCAAAGGACAGAAATATATCCTTGTGGGTATAGATTATTTTACAAAATAGGTCGAAGCAATTCCTCTAGTGAATGTTGATCAAGAGGCTATCATAGAATTTATCCAGAAGCAAATAATTTACAGGTTCGGAATACCAGAAAGTATCACAACAGATCAAGGTTCAGTTTTCACAGGGCGAAAAATGCAAGAGTTTGCACAAGAAATGGCATTTAAGTTACTCACGTCAACGCCTTATTATGCTCAAGCAAATGGTCAAGTGGAAGCAGCCAATAAAGTCATAATAGGTCTGATAAAGAAACATGTAGGGCGAAAGCCAAAGAATTGGCATAAAACTTTGGACCAAGCTTTATGGGTATGTCGAACATCTCCTAAAGAAGCAACGAATACTACTCAGTTTCGATTTACATTTGGACACGACGCAGTGCTGTCAGTCGAAATACATTTACAGTCAGTTAGAATCCAAAGACAAAATGAGATACCAGCTGACCAATATTGGGAAATAATGATGAAGAATTAGTGGACGTAGGTGAAAGTAGGCTACATGCTTTAGAAGTTATGAGAAGACAGAAAGAAAGAGTAGGCAAAGCATACAACAAAAGAGTTAAAAGTAAGTTGTTCTCAACCAATGATCTGGTATGGAAAGTTATATTACCCATGGATAAAAAGAATAGATTCTTAGGTAAATGGTCACCCCATTGGGAGGGACCCTTTCGTGTTTTGAAAATGTTTTCGAATAATGCTTATGAAATAGAGGAATTAACGGAAGATAGAAGAATCTTGAAGGTAAATGGGAAATACTTAAAAAGGTATAATCCATGCTTGCAAGAGGTTCGAATTACTACAGAATAATTAAAATAAAAACAAATAATAAAGCCAAAATGGTATTACATAAATGCCAAAATGGTTGTGTTCAAATTACAAAAGTACGTAGTAAATATCCTTAACAATAAAAAAGCATTAACAAAATACATTCGAAAGTCAAAAAGGGGCGTCTCGTTTCAGTTTAGCAAACTTGCTCTTGCATAAGTTGATCTTGCATTGGGTAGCATTTTTGACGCTTTCGAGCCCCTTGATCTCTTCGCTTATTCCTTCAGCCACATAAATATGTTGAAGACTTTGTGTGACAAGATTTTCAAGCTCTTTGTCATCAATGGGCTTCAAGGCTGCCTGCTCATTTCGAGCACCCTCAATTTTCTTTTTGAGTTCTTCAATCTGGGATTCCCAAAACAAGATTGATCGAGCCAAAACATCATGCTTGTCTTTGGCTTGGATTTTAGCACGCTCTAACACTTCTGCTTCTTCAGAGAGTCTCGAAGTTTGGTC
This sequence comes from Vicia sativa, assembly GCA_021764765.1. NCBI lineage: Eukaryota > Viridiplantae > Streptophyta > Magnoliopsida > Fabales > Fabaceae > Vicia > Vicia sativa. Next base: position 130,683,726 of record CM038793.1, on the reverse strand, counting down.
ATAAGCTTTAGACAAAGCATCTTGTTTGGTTCGAATTTTGGCATCAATATCATTTGCCCTAATATATTTGCCACTAACCTCATTAAGCAAGATTTGCAGATCATATATGGTTTCACCTACTTCAGATGGACAGATGCTGAGATCTATTTGAGAAAGCAACTTTTTCATCGAAAAATAGGCTGTAGTGTCTTCTTTCAGAATGGTGAAAATATCAGCCTCAAGAATGGTTTTGTTGACTTGTTGAAGAAGTTGGTCGATAGAAGTAAGAAGGGCATTATCCTTCGTTTGGTTCGAATCCTCAAATTGATTTTTCCCAGAAGAAGAATCCCGTTGAGCTAGCATTAATTTGATGTATTTTAGGGGATTGCTTCTTTTCATTTCCTCTTTCTGCTCTTCAGTCAAAGAGGAAGAATCCTGGTTTCTTGTGGAAGTAATTCCTACAGGAATAGAAATCTCCACTTCTTCTTGCCTTGCTTTATCGTCTTCCCCATCTACGAAATAACGGCTCATGTTGTGTGTTTCGCTTTCCTCTTCAGATTGGTCAACAAAATGCACCCTTCTGGGAGAAGAGTCACTAGGAATTTCGATGATAGGAGTTTCGACCGCTGTGTTTGGTTCGCCAGCTATAAGATTTTCTGTTGGAGGAGGTGACGTTGCTTGTTGTTCTAAAGCTTCGACCAATGGAGGTGAAGTTGCTTGTCGATCCAAGGCTTCGACAGTCCCTGCAGGAGTAGCAGCAATGGATAAGCCTTTGTTTAAAGCGGCTTCGTTTAAACCTTCTGGTTGAGGGGAGGCTGCAGGTTTTGAAGCTTGGTCTTGAATGGTAGGGGGATCCGAATGAGCAAAAGGAACGCTCTGTGCAGAAACAAGGAGTTAACATAAAGAAGGTCACGTAGTCAATCTAAAAAAGCATTAAGCGGGATTTACCTTTTGTTCATCAGAAGTTGCATTGCTACCAATATGTTCTGAAATTACATTCTTTGAAGACTGAGACTTTGAAGGTCCTTTGGATTTAGGTTTCGGAGCAGTTGCAGGTATTTCGCTGTTGGAAGGATTGACGAATTGAGAGCCTTTGCCAGACTTTTTGGTTTTCTTTTTCTTCTTTTGTTTAAGAGGAGAAACGTCTTCATCCTTTTCTGTTTCGTTCTTAGAATGGGCACCATCGTGTCTTCGTTTCTTAGGAGACTTGGGAGGTAATCCACTCGCCTAGAGAAATGGAAAAGATAATTAGTCAATTTAAAGAGTAAATTCGACAATAAGAAATAAGTGAGTGAAGTATTACTTTTTTCTTTTTCTTTTTTGGGGAGTCATCTTCTTGTTCAGAAGGAGGATTTTCAGTGGTGGTCATTGCCACTTTCGAAGTAGAAGTTGGGCCTACCTTGGGTACAACTTTATCCTTCTTCAAGGATTTTAGATTAACAGCTGAAAAGAATATGAAACAGTTAAGTTTAAAACGAAGTTTGGAAAGAATAAGGGAACTTCGAATTTCTTCAGTTCCGCACCTTCGCCGTTTCGAGACGTGATAGACATGGCTGACAAGTCATAGCAAAGGTGCCCCCTAAAATTGTCTAAATCACATTTAGCCCACACTACCATTTGGGCAGGTTTTTTGGCATCATTTTCATATCTATGAAGAATGTCCCTACAAACCAACCACCAGGGATATGGGGGAAAAAGACCAAAGCCAGCTCTGAAGTAGGTAGGTTTGGAAATTTTGGTGGGTGATGTTTAAAAGCCCACCAATACCTATCTTCAGGTTTTACATAAGGAGGAAATCGAATTTTTGAAAGTTGTTTTTAAAATTTTTCTTTCAAAGTTCTTACTGCTTCGCAGACGGTTCGATGTATCTCCATAGGATTATAGACAATTTTGAAATATTTTTGGAAGGCTCGAATTTCCTTGACATGAGTAAGTCTACCTTTTTTGACATGCTCCTGCACAAGGGAAAAAGCTGTCGTCAGTTGTTGTTGAATTTGGATGGTGTTGAACATATCATTCGAGTAATAAGCCGTCCACCAAGTATAACAATCTTTTGTCATATAAAAGGAAGGAGTAAAGAAGATTAGTGAAAAGTCAGCAAAGCCAGCATATTGCTTCTGTCGAGTTTCAACTTCCTTGAAGGAGTAGGGTACCCCTGCTAGACATATCTCCCTTTTCTTGTTAAAGAAAGGTTCAGGTAGGATTTGGCATAGTCAATTGGCCAGACTGAAATGGGTTGATAAGCAAGGATGCACACCTAGCTCTTCACAGGCGTAATCCTAGAGATGATAATCCTAGGGTTCAGAAAGGCACACCAAATGTCCCTGAGTACCTTTTCTTCGATGGTTTGTTCAAGGGGCATGGTAAACCAGGTTGGACCACAGTTTCGATTGGCAAAAGGGGCCATTGAGGGGACGAACCTATGCCTTTTAGAGAAAATCATCATATAGTTAACAAAGCATGTCTTGAAGTTTTCTCTTTCATCGTTTGGAGTTAGTTTTAACAACCTAGTACCCTCAATGTTGCGGTTTACAACATCAGGGTGTTCTTCATTGATTATCCCAAAGGTTGGAAGAGATGATTCGAAAGTAGCATTTAACCAAAGCTGAAATAGCCAAAAGGGGCCAGCGAGAAGCAGATTAGTGCCAGCTTCATAAGTTTTTAGTTTCGAAACAGCAGCACCTATGCTTTCATAAAAGCTTGTTAACAGTAGCTCACTGATGCATACCCTTCGACCATGATGAAGTTGATTTGCGAGGGTGATGAACCTGCTAGCAACTTGAAGAGACTTGCTGCAGAAGACGTATTTCGATAACCACAGAGCCAAGAAGGCTATATGTTCAACATCAGAAACTTCCTCTTCAGCAGAGTGATAGAAATTGATGTATTTCGAGAAGCTAGCATTCTTGACATCAAAATCAATAAGGTTGTCTGCATCTTCGTTTGGATCAAAAGTTTCCCCAATTGGGGAAAGTCCAGTGATAGTAGCAATATCAAAGAACGTGGGTGTCAACATTCCACAAGGGTGGTGGAAAGTGTTATAGGTGCTGTCCCAAAAATATAAGGAGGCTAGCAAGAAGGGTTGGCTATAACTAAATCCTAATTTTGACATTCGAATCAGATTTAGGATGCATATACTTTCCCATTCTTGGGATTTCTTATTTTCAACTTTTGAGAGCCAGTCCTGGTATAGTTGATCGGAGGAGGGGCATGAACGAAAAGGTTTAAAATTCCCAGTAACATAGTCCATACTAAAAGCGCCCCTCATAGGTTGTGACGTTTCCGTTTCACAGGTTTTCTCTTTTAGGGTTTTTGACAGCCTAACAACTAATTCATCTTCCTTAAGTTTTAGAGGGGTGGATTTATTAATAATGAGTTTAGTTTCGAAATACGCGGGAAAAAATCCCTTTGTCTTTTCTAGACGATCTGTAGAGATTAAGGGACCCATAACCCCTAGGGTTTTATCAAGAACAATAGTGGGAATGATTACCTGGGAAGCATAAATGGCCTTCTGTTCTTGAGTGAGTTAGGGAGTTGAGATGAACTCCTGATTATCAAGATTGATAATCTTGCTTGCTGGTCTGAGAATGGAAGAGGAAACTTGCTTGGATTTTTGGACTTCTTGGATGAAGATGGCGCTGAAGGAGAAGACATTATGAAGGTTAAAGGTTTTTCTGAAAATGAGAAATCTGGGTTGTCTGAAGGTTGAGAGAATTTGAAAAAGTTTGGAATGTAGAAGATGAAGTGCTTTTATAGCATTCCTCAACGGTTTAAAGAGTTTTTGACCTTTGAAAAAAAGGTGAGATACGTGTAACTTCCTCATTGGAAAGAGAAAAGGTGGATTTTTAAACTTCCTAGGGAAGTGACGTTTTGCAGCTAATTATTAGCTCTAACTACTGTGATTGCACGTTTAAGTATGGTGATTGGACATGTTGCAGAAAGTTGGACACTTACTCTGACATTGTGTACAGCGTAGTTATCATGAGTTTTGATGTTTTCGAAATTGCATGGGTAATTCAAAAACAAGTATTTCTTTATATCTGTTGAAATACATGTTCTTGAGGGGCAATTTGTTAGCTGGCAATTTCGAGTAAACCAATTGTTGGATATCAAAGGGGTATTTCGAGTAAACATATAAAGAGGTTGATATCAATAAACAAATATTGGTTGGAAATATAGAATCATTGTTCTAAAGGACTCTTCGATTTCCAGTGAAAGATGGTGGATTTCGATATGGGATTTTTAGTGTTTAGAATATAAAGAGTTCTTTTGTGAGAATGTACCAGAATTGGAAGTGGTTCAAGCAAGTGATTTAGTTTGTATCGAAGAAAACTAGCAAAACACTTCGCTGGCACAAGATTCGAATTTCAAATAAGAGCACCATTCTTAGAAGACGCGTGGAAGTCAATAAACATAAGAAGCCTGCATGCTTCGAACGTGGCATGATTTTAGAGTAGGACCGTTAGGGTCAGGACACTATAAATAGGTGTTTTTATGTTAGATTTGGTGTGTTCATTTCGTGTACTAAAAAATCTCAAACACTCAAATTACCGTGATTTAAGGGAAACGAGTCAGAAGACAAAATGTACGTACTGAACACCATGATCCTTTATAATTTAAATCCAAGTCTTTTTATATTTCTTTCACTTTTACAATATTTTTGCTCTTAGAATCTTTCGATTTCCCTTTCATGCTCTTGTTTTACTTGCTTTCAAACACATTTATCTTTTTAGCAACTTCCCTTTTACTTTGTCCTTTCATTCAAATACTTCATATTTCCAGAAACTTTTATATTCTTAGAAACTCTTTATTTTTACGTTTCAAGTGTTAAGACTTAAGTTAAGTTCGAAGCCTTTCCTTTATACATTCAGTCAGCATATTTATATAGACAATCCTAGAGAGATTTCTTAAGAATCTTACATTCTACATTAACATACAATATAAATTTATCGAGACAATGGGTATGAACATAGAAATGAGTTATGACACATGTGTCCTAGGATCAATCTAGTCGATCCTGCAAGTAACCAATATTAATCAATCAATTGGAGGACTAGCGGTTGTTTACTAGAAATCACTGTAAACAACTGGAATGTATACAAAGTGTTTGGAAATGTTTCGTTTTGGAAAAGGACTTTGTAATGATTCACGCTGGAATGTATACAAAGTGTTTGAAAATGTTTTTGAAAGTGTGAGGTGTGAAAAGTATTTTGAGCAAGCAAAAGAGACTTATTACCTACTCAGAACGGTCGTTTCCATGTTATTTTACTTTCCTTTAGAACAACGCTATCCATACCATTAGTTGGTAGGTAACACTATTTGTTGGATGTAATGGGACATTCGAAGGGACATCGGATGGTCATAGAAGGCAACTTGTAGGAGTATCCTAGAATATTCGTAGGGACGATCATCACTTTTCGTAGGCAACAACCGAGGGACGAGATCATGTATTCGTAGGCAACATCGAGGGACTATGATCTTTTAAGTCGAAGGGACTGTGATGATATATTGTAGGCAACCATACTAAGATACCCCTACTATAATACGGTGGGAGAACTGACTTTGGAATTTGTTTTGCTTTTTATCGCAAATGTTGCGGATAGCAAGAGTCGCCATCGACTTTTCTTTTATCCAATTAAGGGAAGGTGAAAAGAACAGAAAAAGATCTTCGTTAGATTCTGAGTAAGGGAGGAGGTTATGAAAAGGGAAGGCATTAGCACCCCTTTCCATCAGTAGTTATCTACGGGTTCTTAGTTGCTTTTAGCTCACTTTAAAAAAATTGCTTTCTGTGTGTGTTTGAAAATGTTTTGAAAAAGGCATTTCGCTTTGACTTCGTAATGATTCATACTGGAATGTATACGAAGTATTCAGAAATGTTTTGTCTTGAAAAGTGTTTGAACTTTGACAAAAGTGTGAGGTGTGAAAAGTATTTTGATAGAGCAAGCAACTAAAAGTCTTATTACCTACTCAGAGCGGTCGTTTTCGTGTTGTTTTACTTTTCTTTAGAATAGTGCTATCCGTACCATTAGTTGGTAGGTAACCCTATTCGTTGGATGTAAAAGGGACATTCGAAGGGACATCGGATGGTCGTAGAAGGCAACTTGTAGGAGTATCCTAGCACATTCGAAGGGACGATCATCACTTTTGTAGGCAACAATCGAGGGACGAGATCATGTTTTCGTAGGCCACGTCGAGGGACTATGATCTTTGTATCGAAGGGACTATGATGATATGTTTGTTGGCAACGGTTCTAGGATACCTCTACGTTCGAGGGACTTGACCATGTATTCGAAAGGCAACGAGAGAGAATACTCTAGGGGGTGCATGTGTGAAGAGAGTGTGTTAAATTCAGATATATTATCTTGGAATTAGAAGTGATCTATGTTCATTTTAATCTTGCCATACACGTCTAATTACTAGCAGTTTATAGGGTGCGAAAAATAAATTGCGGAAAGTAAAGTGCGGAAAGTAAATGTCCTACGCTATTACATGACTTTGGGGTAGTTACATAATATAGGAGTGCAGAAAGTAAATCCTAATTAAACTATTACATCCCATGAGCAGTTACATAATATTGAAAAAGAATGCGAGAAAATAAATCCTAACTATTACAACACAGGCGGATACATAATAATCGGAAAAGAAAAGAAATTCGCATAAGAGAAAATACGTTAGTAAAAAAAGATTTTTAAGTTAGGAAAAACTTTTTAGGTTAGTAATCCTAATTAGATGATAGAATAATTTTTTGGGAGTTTTCTGGATTGGTTTTAGTGGGAAAAAGTAATTAAAAGTTAATTTTATGGTTAATTAACAATTAATTAAAATATGCATGCAAAAATATTAATTTTTATGTCAAAAATTAAATAAACATTTTTCTGTCCTAAATGCAAAAAGAAATTAATTTTTGGTGATTTTTTAATACATGGGAAAATTATTTGAAAAGAAATTAAATTAAATAAGAAAATATTAAGAAAATAAGAAAATATGTTAGTTTTGCAAAGTGTTAAAAAATAATGTGAGGAGCCAAAGTTCGAACCCAGGACATCCTGGATACACGCGCGCTACCCTTGCCACTGAGCCATCCTGCATTTGGTGTTAGTAATATGAAATAAAATAATTATAAACGAAATTGATTTCTGAAAACCAACTTTCAAAAACCGCGCCAAGAACACCATCGTCCCCATTTGAATTTCTGCAGGCTTTTACCTACTGACGCTTCTGTTGCTAAAGCGTATAGTGACGGTTTCGTTCGTCACTAAAACCCTTGCAAATTTCCAAAATTCAATACAAGCAATATAAATTCAATGTAAGGCCATGGTTCGATCCACTTTGGTCTCCTGATCAAGAGTATGCCTCTAGTTTTGGCCAATTTTTCCTAAATCGAAGGATCCCAAATTGAAGCTTTGAAACCCTAACAATGGCATCATGGTATTCCTGCATCTAAAATCGAATTGAACCACCCAGATAGCTTGCAAACATCATTCTAAACATGAACAAATAATCAAAACAGGTTAAATATGCATGAATAATCAAAATCGATTTTGAAAAAGAAAGTGCAAACCGAAATTGTGATTTCACGTTTCTGGGTGTTTGGATGGCTTGTGAGTATCTGGATCGATTCAGGGGATCTCCAGGAATGTATTGGAATGCTTAGAATTGTCTGAATCCAAGCAAAACCAGGGCTGCCAATTGCTTGAGTGACACAAATTTTTTTGAAGTTGGGTAGGGTTCTTGGAGGCAAGAATTTCGTTCTTTGTACTTGTGAATGCATTGTGTACTTATAGTAGATGGATTTAGGTCAAGAATCATGAAGAAATTATATGCCAATCAATGAGAAAATATTTGATTTGGTATGACCCCAAATATTGTCTATTTTGATCAAATCTCATTCAGTTCCTTTGCCAATCAATGCAATTTCGAAATTGACAGCTTGTATGGCTTGCTTGGACCTCAAGAATGAGAGAAAAATCCAATTTGCAATTAATTTTGATTTTCTATCTTTTATTTTAATTAAATTGGCATTTAAATAATTAAAAATCCAAAACAAATAGAAAATAAAATATAAATTCATGGCCTTGGGCTTGGAGGTTCCAAATCAGCTAAGGAACAAGTTTGAACCAAGAAAAGTTAGGCCCATTTGCAAAATTTTGGGTTTTGTCAAGTATTTCTCTTTGTGCACCTCCTAAAAAATGCTCAACTTGTGCAAGGTGTATCTTGCTCAATTTTTAAAATTTTTGGGTGTTCTTGGACTTTTTAGAAAGCTCAATATGTCTTTTAAACAACCTCTTTGGTTTCATCTCAATTGAAGTTTCCATGCTCAAGAACACTTCTTTACAAAAAGTTGACTTTTTGTTGACTTTGAAAAGGACCTGTAATGTTTTGACCCATATCTTCCAAATGAAACATTTTCTGACCAAGCTTGTGAGACATGAAGTTGTAGAGAATTGAATTATCTTCAAAATGAGAGGTGGTGGAAATTTTTTTGATAAAGTATATGAAAGTTATGTCTGGTCAAAGTTCTGTTGACTTTTGTCTGAGAAAGCCCAATTTGGAAACTTTGACTTTTGATCAAATCTTGAGTTTTCTTGATGAATCATGATCAACCCTTGATAAAATAATGAATATTACTTCAAAATATTGATGTTGACCAAAAATTATGAAGTTTGACTATATGTTGACCACAATTGACTTTTTGTCAAATACAACTGATTTTCAACCATCTGAGCAATTGTTTGAGGAAACTTGACTTGTAAGGCTTGAAACATGACATGGAGATTCTTTGAAGCATATGATGAGGCATGATGGCCGTTGAAAGTGTTGGAGGCTCACCTAGATTTGAGGATAGCCAAACCCTAGTTTGGGTTGACTGCTTAGGAAAGGGTTTGTCTGGTCAACCCTTGTGAAATCCTTGAGTATGGATATGTGGAATGTCTTGAGAAGTAGGAGGGCAAATTTTGGGGTATAACAGTTTCCCTTGTTCAATCTTCTTGTACTGGAAGGGTTAGATTGGCATGTTTGCCTTTTGTGACCTAAAGGTAGAAGATTATTGAACACTCGAGTACACCTGAAAAATTTGGACTTATAGATGCCATTCGGGGAAGTTGTCGACTTTACTGGGGACTGAGTCGTATGCTAGACTCGTGAACGTCGCTTGAATAGGAGAATCGTCAGAGATGGGCTTAAGATGCCATCCAAAGAGACTGATGTTGGGGAACGAGCCGTACGTTAGGCTCTGCAGATATTCTTGAAGATAGAAGGGAGCACAGAGATGGGCTTAAGATGCCATCCGGAGAGAATGATGTTGGGTCGTACGTTAGACTTTACGCTCGTCTTTGAATGAAGTTATTGGTTTGTATTGGTTTTTAACCAAATATGCAGCATTCTGAAGGTGGAGAGATGTTGACAAATAGTCGGAGATGGGCTTAAGATGCCATCTGGGGCAACTGAGTCGTACGCCAGACTCTGTAGTTGCTATTGATAATAAGAGAGTCAGAATAAACCTTTGTCCTGGCTATTCTGAGGTAGATAGTTGGCAGAATGAGGATAGCTTTCCCGTCTTGCTTTGGGTGTTTATCCAATGCCTGTTGCCGGAAGACAACTTGTATGGTCTTTCAGATAGGGTTTCTCGTCTTGTTTCGGGTATTAATCCTGGACCTCCATTTGGAAAAGATTTGTACGGTCTTTCAGATTGGGTTTCCCGTTTTGCTTCGGGTGTTGATCCTCGACCTTCCATTTGGAAAAGATTTGCGCGGTCTTTCAGATAGGGTTTCCCGTCTTGCTTCGGGTGTTAATCCTCGACCTTTCATTTGAAACACATCTTTTTCATGCTGGGGAAAATAAAAACTTGACAGGATATGGTTAGACTTATGCAGATTATGATGCATGTGACCATATGAAAATGTGTATCTGTCATACCCCAAAATCTGCCCTCCATCTTCTCAAGGCATTTCATACATCTATACTCAAGGATTCCTCAAGGGTTGATCAGACAAACCCTCTCCTAGACAATCAACCCAAACTAGGGTTTGGTGATTCTCAGATCAAAGTGGATTTCCAACATCTCCAATGTTCATCATGCCTCCTCATATGCTTCAAATGTTCTCCATGTCAAGTTTCAAGCTTCACAAGTCAAGTTTCCTCAGACAATTGCTCAGATGGTTGAAAATCAATTGTATTGGACAAAAAGTCAACTGTGGTCAACATACAGTCAAACTTCATGATTTTTGGTCAACATCCTCATTTTGAAGTTACATTAATCATTTGATCAAGGGTTGATCATGATTCATCAAGAAAACTCAAGATTTACTCAAAAGTCAAACTTTCTAAATTAGGGTTTCTCTGAGAAAAGTCAACCAAACTTTGACTGAGCATAACTTCTTCATACTTTCTCAGAAATTTTTCCACCACCTCTTGTTTTGAAGGAAATTCAATTCTCTACAACTTCATGTCTCACAAGAATGTTCAAAAAATGCTTCATTTAAGAGGTATGGATCAAAACATTACAGGTCCTTTTCAAAGTAAACAAAAAGTCAACTTTTTGTTTTGAAGGTATATTGAGCATGGAAACTTCAATTGAGATGAGACCAAAAAGGTTGGTTAGAGGACTCTTAGAGATTTCCAAAAAGTCCAAGAACACTCAAAAATGTGGAAAAATGAGCAAGATACATCATTCACAAGTTGGGAAATTTTGAAGAAGTGCACAAAGAGAAATACTTCTAAAAATCAAAATTTTTGCAAATGGGCTTACTTTTTCTTCATCCAAACTTGTTCCTTATGCAATTAGGAATATCCAAGCCCAATGCCACAAATTTTTATTTTATTTTTCTATTTAATTTGTATTTTATTCATTTAAATACAAATTAAATTCAAAAATAAAGTATAAAATCAAAATTAAATGCAAACTTGATTTTTCTCTCTTCCTTGAGATCCAAGTAACTCAATAAAGCCAGCAAATTTCGAAATTTGGTTGGATATGGCAAGATTGGATTGAAAATTGATCAAAAGATGAAAATTTGATTTGGTACAAAATCAAATTTGATTTGCATTGATTAGTGATTGATTCTTCCTCAAATCAACTCCAAATTCATCTACTATATATACACAACTCATGCAACACGAATTAGGGTAGAAAAACTGGCTGGAGAAACCCTATTGAAGCTCAAGAAATCCGTGACCTTCAAGCAAACTGCAGCCCTAGTTCCAATCGTTTTTAATTGGTTTTGAGGTGTCCATTGCATTCCTTGATACCTCTGGAGTCGATCCAGACCCTTACATCATCCAAAAGCATCCAGAATTAAGAAATCATGAATCGGTTTGTTCACCTTTTTTTCAAAATCGTGTTTCATTATTCATGCATTATTAACGAGTTTTGATGTTTGTTTCATGCTTAGAACAAAGTTTTCAAGCGATCTGGGCAGGTTAATTGCATTTCCATAGCCTGAAACGTGATCTGCCATAATTAGGGTTCTTGACCACGATTTAGGGCTTTGCTTAAACGAAAAAATTAGACCACGAGACTGTTACCATTGCATTCGGGATGATGTCTGGAATCGAACCATGGTCCTAGAATTTATTTATATTACTTGTGTGTGATTTTTGATTTTGCCAGGGTTGTAGCGTCGAACAAAGGCCGACGCTGAATTTTCAAAAATTCAAAACGAAAGAGATGAAGTTTGGCGGAGGCGAGGCAATAGGAGAGGACAGCGTGCTTGTAATCCATTCGCTCCAATTTAGTGACACGCGTGCTGGCTCGATGGCGTGGGGTTATGAGAGCAAGGTCTCCGTTCGATCCTTGGCCATGGCAAAGTATTTTACATAGTTTACAAACTTTTCATATTTTTCTTATTTATTTAATATATTTCATGCATTTTTAATTCTTTTCATAATTTTTATTCATGCATTAAAAATTGTCAAACATATTTTTCCTTTTGCATTTATTTTCATAAAATGTTTATTTAATTTATAAAATTAAAAAAATATTATTTTGCATGCATATTTAATTTTATTCATAATTTACCATTTAAATCACTTTTAATTAGTTTTTAATTATTAAATCTTTTCCAAAAAATCCCAAAAAATTATTTTAGCATATTTATGTTATTTCCAGCATGAAATATTTTTCTCATTCAAAAATTTGCATTTTTACTAACATTTTCCTCTTATTCGATTCCTCTCGTATTTTCCGATTTCTCATTCTCTTGCAGGTTGTCCCGTTTCAGACGATTTCTTTTATCGTTTTCTTTTTTCAAATAATGTAACTGCTTATGGGATGTAATATTTTAATTAGGGTTTTTATCTTCCGCAAGTTTAAATTATGTATCTGCCCCAAAGCCATGTAATAGCGTAGGATTTATCTTTCCGCACTTTATACTTCCGCATTTTAATTTCCGCACCCTATAAAGTGCTAGTAATTAGGCGTGTATGGCAAGATAAAATTGAACATAGCCCACTAATTTTCGAGATAAAATATCTGAATCAACACACTTCTTCACACATGCACCCCTTAGGGTAATTCTCTCTTGTTGCCTTACGAATTCAAATGGTCAAGTCCCTCGAACGTAGAGGTATTCTAGCACCGTTGCCTTCAAAACAAATCATCATAGTCCCTTCGATACAAAGATCATAGACCCACGATTTCGCCTACGAATACATGATCTTGACCCTCGATTGTCGCCTACGAAAAATGATGATAGTCCTTGAATGTGCTAGGATACTTCCTACAAGTTGCTTTCTGACCATCCGATGTCCCTTCGAATGTCCTTACATCCAACAAATAGGGTTACCTACCAACTAATGGTATGGATAGCGCTATTCTAAAGGAACGTAAAATAACACAAAAACGACCAATTCTGAGTAGGTAATAAGACTTTTAGTTGCTTGCTCTATCAAAATACTTTTCACACCTCACACTTTTTGTCAAAGTTCAAACTCTTTTCAAAACGAAACATTTCTGAACACTTCGTATACATTCCTACATGAATCATTACAAAGTCAAAGCGAAATGCCTTTTCAAAACATTTTTGTCAAACACATAGAAAGCACAATTTTAAAGTGATCTAAGAGCAACTAAGAGCCCGTAGATAACTACGGATGGAAAGGGGTGCTAATACCTTCCCTTTTCATAACCTTCTCCCTTAGTCAAAATCTAACCAAGGTCTTTTTCTGTACTTTTTACCTTCCCTTAATTGGATAAAAGAAAAGTCGGTGGCGACTCTTGCTATCCGCACATTTGCGATACAAAAACCTACAAAGTCAGTTCACCGTATTACAGTATGAATGATATATGCACATGTTATGACTTTTATAAATAATGTATGAATGTAGATGTTGTGGTATTTCAAAACATATCCATCTTGAAGAAGATAAGAATGCCCTGCTGGAGATTTCGACTTTCGTTTGGGGATGAAGTTGTTGAAAACCCTAAAAGAAATGTCCTCGATTCCTCTGATGCACTATCTGACCAAGTTTCGAGCCTAGATATTAATGCTGTTGGGAAGAACAAAAGATGGGAGATACTCCGCTGGGGATCTTGTGCGTAGACCTTGTTGGGGGAATATCTGATTACTGTCTGGAGTCGAGGTCCGAAGATTCCTTTGATGTGGTGAACCTGAAGTTTGTTGAAACCTCTGGCTGGGGAATAATGGAGATGTAGGTTTCCTCCGATGCACTATTTGACTAGGTTTCGAGTCGGGATACTGCTGCTGTCGGGGAATGACGATCGTTGAGAGATATTATGCTGGGGATAAATATCTCTGCGTATGCGAGATGAATTGTTATTGCTCGGAGACTTGTCGGAGGAAGCTCGACGACTCTGTGGGGATTGTACTCTTGCGAAAGTAACCTGCGGGGAATGCATTGGTGACTTTAGTCGTCATCTCAATTCCTAGGACCTGTAGTAATTACTTTCGTATGTTCGCTTTTCGCATGTTTGTGAACATATGTTTATTGTCAAATGCATATAATCGTTCAAAGCAATCATTGGACTTTATGCAAAAAACAACAATAATGAACACTGTAAAAAGAAAGAATTTGCATTAATTTGGAAAGGTGGCGTATGGCCAAGCAGTTTGTACACAATGAAAGTAAAAGCTATGCGGAAACAATCTCGTCGAGTTTCAACTATGCTAGTGCTCATATATTTCGACTATCTCATCTCCTTGCTGTCAGTAGAAAGTGAGTGAATTGATTTTCGCCATTTGATTCTTGAATGCTGATAGTAGTCTGTAGGTAGATGATCTGGACGAGACATAGTAAATGCTTAAATCTAACTTTTGCCTAGACCGCCCTTTTGGGTTTTCAGTCTACTGGGATACCCTTTTTTGCCCAAGCCACCTTTGCAGGTTTTTGACTTGCCGGGTGTACATTTTTTGTATATATCCTTAACTTTTGCCCGAACCCTTTGGTTCGCCAGGATGCCCTTATTTTTGCCTAGGCAAGTCGACCTAGCGGGTCTCGTTCATGCGTAGTATTTTTTGGCTATGTCTGCGTTCGCAGGGTGTGGGAAGTCTTCGCCATCCATGATGCTAAGTATCATAGCTCCACCGGAAAATACTGTTTTGACTACAAATGGTCCCTCGTAGGTGGGAGTCCATTTGCCCCTGGGATCACCTTGTGGAAGAATGATGCGCTTGACTACTAAATCACCGACTTGGTAGACTCGGCGCTTGACCTTCTTGTTGAATGCTCTGATCATTCGCTTCTGATAGATTTGTCCATGGAAGATGGATGTGAGTCGCTTCTCGTCGATCAAGTTGATCTGGTCAAGGCGAGTCTGAATCCATTTGTCTTTGCCCAATTCCGCGTCCTGGAGGACTCTGGTTGAGGGTATCTGAACCTCAATTGGTAGGACTGCTTCCATGCCGTATACAAGAGAGAAAAGGGTTGCCCCTGTGGATGTTCGTATTGTAGTGCGGTAACCATGGAGAGAAAATGGCAACATCTCATGCCAATCCTTGTAAGTCACTATCATCTTCTGTATAATCTTCTTGATATTCTTTTTGGCGGCTTCCACTGCGCCATTCATCTTAGGCCGATATGGAGAAGAGTTATGATGCTTGATTTTGAACTGCGTGCAGAGCTCGGTGATCATTTTTTTGTTGAGATTGGTACCGTTATCTGTGATAATCCTTTCGGGAGTGCCGTACCGACAGATAAGATTATGCTTGATGAATCGAGCCACAACATTCTTGGTAACAGATGCGAACGAGTCTGCCTCTACCCACTTGGTAAAGTAATCAATTGCCACAAGGATGAAACGATGTCCGTTGGAAGCGGTGGGCTTGATTTCTCCAATCATATCAATGCCCTACATTGCGAAAGGCCAAGGAGCGGTCAGAATATTCAAAGGTACCAGAGGTACGTGCACCTTGTCTGCATATATCTGGCATTTGTGACAAGACCGAGCATAGCGGTGACAATCAACTTCCATGGTGGACCAGCAGTAACCTATTCTCAGAATATTCTTAGCCATCATATGTCTACTGGAGTGGGTACCAAATGCGCCTTCGTGTATTTCTTCCATGATATGTTCTGTAGTTTTCTAATCTACACAGCGAAGTAAGCACAAGTCGTGGTTGCACTTGTATAAGATGTCATTGCGAAGAAAGAATTTGGATGCGAATCTTCTCAAGAACTTCTTGTCATTGATAGATGCCCCTGCGGGATATTCCTGAGTCTCAAGATACCTCTTTACTTCGTAGAACCAAGGCTTCTCTTCTATATCAAGTTCATAACAGTATGTTGGTTCGTCAAACTTTTCGATGATGATTTGGGGAGCCTCGTTGTCCCATTTGACCTTGAACATAGATGACATATTAGCTAATGCGTCTGCCAACTGATTCTCTTCTCGTGGAATATGATTGAAAATGATCTCTTCGAAGTAGGGGATCAAGCTTAACATATGCTCTCGATACGGAATAAAATTCGGATGCTTCGTATCCCACTCGCCTCTAATCTGACTGATCACTAAAGCTGAGTCTCCATACACTTGCAAGAATTTGATTCTTAAGTCAATAACAGCTTTAATACCCATGATGCACGCTTCGTATTCGGCCATGTTGTTGGTGTAACTGAAACATAATCTGGCAGTGAAAGGCATGTATCCGCCTGTAGGAGATGTAATGATGGAGCCAATGCCACTGCCAAGTGCATTTGAGGCTTCATCAAAGACCATGGTCCATCGGGATCGTTCTTCAGGTCCTTCGTCCGGTCCTGGTTCTTCGTGATCAGTAACTAACAAAACATCTTCATCTGGAAACTCGAACTGCATAGACTGATAGTCATCTACGGCTTGATGAGCCAAATGATCGGCTACTACACTTCCTTTGATCGCTTTCTGAAAAGTACACTGGATGTCGTATTCGGTCAAGATTATTTGCCATCTTGCTATTCTTTCGGAGAGAGCAGGTTTCTCGAATATGTATTTTATCGGATCCATCTTGGAGATCAATAAAGTAGTGTGATTCAACATATACTGTCTTAGTCGGCGAGCAGCCCAAGCCAAAGCGCTGCAAGTTTTCTCGAGCTGTGAGTATCTTGTTTCACAGTCGGTAAACTTTTTGCTAAGGTAGTATATTGCATACTCTTTTCGACTAGACTCGTCATGTTGCCCCAACACACACCCCATTGAGTTCTCTAATACTATCAAGTACATGATAAGAGGTCTCCCTTCGGCTAGCAACATCAGGATAGGAGGATTCTGTAGGTACTCCTTGATTTTGTCAAAAGCGATCTGGCAATCGTCGTTCCATTCCACTACTTGATCTTTCTTCAGTAACTTGAAGATTGGCTCACAAGTAGCAGTTAGATGTGCAATGAATCTGGCAATGTAATTCAATCGTCCCAAGAAACCTCTGACTTCTTTCTCGGTGCGGGGTGCTGGCATTTCTTGAATAACTTTAACCTTGGCGGGGTCAACTTCAATACCTTTACCACTGACGACAAGCCCTAGGAGTTTATCGGATCTAACTCCAAAGGTGCACTTGTTGGGATTAAGTCTTAGTCTATACTTCTTCAGTCTATCAAACATTTTCCGCAAATGATCGAGATGTTCTTCTTCAGTCTATGATCGAGCTATCATGTCGTCGACATAGACCTCTATCTCGTGATGAATCATGTCGTGAAATAATGCCACCATGGCACGTTGATAAGTGGCACCAGCGTTCTTCAGTCCGAACGACATGACCTTGTAGCAGAATGTGCCCCACTGTGTAACAAAAGTAGTCTTCTCCATGTCTTCAAGAGCCATTTTGATCTGATTGTAGCCGGAGAAACCATCCATGAAGGAGAAAACCTTATGTTGTGTGGTGTTGTCGACTAAAACATCAATATGAGGGAGTGGAAAATCGTCTTTCGGACTCGCTCTGTTCAGATCTCTGTAGTCTACACACACTCGTACTTTGCCATCCTTCTTAGGTACAGGTACCACGTTCGCAACCCATTGTGGATAAGAAGTAACAGCTAAGAAACCGACATTGAACTGCTTCATGACTTCAACTTAGATTTTCTCAGACATCTCAGGACGCATGTGACGGACCTTCTGCTTTACTGGGAGAAAACCCTCTTATGTCGGCAATCGGTGTACCACAATGTCAATGTCTAGACCTGGCATGTCTTCGTATGACCAAGCAAAAACCTCGATATAGTCTCGTAGCATTTGGACCAATCTCTCTTTGACACTGTTCTCAAGACCTGCTCCTATCTTGATCTCTTTTCTGTCTTCGACAGTACCTAGATTCACAACCTCACTGGATCTTCGTGTGGCTGTATAACTCGTTCTTCTTGTTGTAGCAATCTAACAAGTTCTCCTGGCATTTCACAATCTTCCTCACCTTCTTCTTCGGCTTGGTAGATTGGATTATCGAAGTCATATTTAGCAATAGCAAAGTTGTTATCAACGAGATTCGGAGTGACTCTACAGTGTATCACGTGGGTGTGTGTAAGAACACATAGCTTTTGAAGGGTGATAAAGTAAAAGAACAAAAGCAACACTTAAATTAAAAATTCCAATGATTTTATTGAATGAAAATATGCAAATGACTGATAATAACCCTCACAAACGAGCCGTGATGCCCCAGGCAAGGCATTAGGCTTTAAAGTTTATCGTTCAAAGCATAGAAAACGAAAAGCAAAACAAAAAACAAAAGCAATTACTCCTATCTAAAGGAGATTGGTATAACGTCTTCGGTCTTCCAATTGTTGAGTCCGTTGTCGGGAGTTGGGAAGATCCAATCACTGATGTCGAAGTCCCTATCGTCATCTTCTATAGCATGGACTCCATTCTTGCTGATGCGGAAGGGAAGTTGGCCGGCACGTTCGTGGCGTATCATCTTCTGACCTTTGGTGGTGAAGCTAAACCAGTCTTGTTAGTTTTGAAAGGAAGATCGGGGAGCTGACCCCAAATAGTACTACCTCCTTCTTCAACTGCAGCTTGAGCATCCTTCGGCGAGGCCATCTTCGGTGGAACTTGGGTAACTTCAGGAGTGACAGCAGAGTCAAGGCATGACTCTTGGAACTGTTTCAAAAGCTTGACAGGGAGCTTCGAATAATTCTCCTTCCATTTCGAGGTATCGGAATGAATGCAGATGGCTTACCATGTACTCTTCCTCACCGCACACTATAACAACTTTCCCCTTCAATGGGTATTTCAGCTTCTGATGCAAGGTAGAGGTAACAGCGCCTGCCCCATGTATCCCAAGGGCGTCCAAGTAGGCAAGAGTAAGCTGGACGGATGTCCATGACAAAGAAAGTGGAGTCGAAAGTTTGGGAACCGACTTTCACTGGCAGGATGAGCTCTCCAAGTACTGTTCTTTTAGAACCATCAAAAGCTCTCACAATTATGTCACTGGGCTTCAAGACCAATCCTTCAACTTCAAGTCAGTCAAAAGCACTTTTCGGTAGGATATTCAGAGCAGAACCGGTATCTACCAAAACATGAGACAATGTAACACCCTTGCATTCAATAGAGATGTGCAAGGCTTTGTTGTGTTTCCTTCCGGCAGAAGTCAAATCAACATCAGAGAAGCCTAGACCGTTGTTGGCAGCCAGACTAGCAATACAAACTTCAAACTGATCAATAGTAGTGTCTTGCGGTATGTGAGCATTCTTCAAAAATTTTACTAAGGCCTTAGCATGAGCCTCAGAGCATAATAGCAGAGCAAGCATGGATAGTTTGGACGGAGTCTGTCCCAACTGTTCCACAACATTGTAATCACTCTTCTTGATGATCTTCAGAATTTCCTCCATTTCTTATTTGGAGGGGTCTGCAGCAACTTCCTTTGGTACTTTTGTAGGAGCAGGATGATTCACTGGTTCTTTCCCTCTATCTTCGAGAATTGGTTCGGTAGCTGAAATGCGAGTTGGAGTCATAGTGTCTTTTGGTGGAGAGATCTCTAGAGAAAACAATCTTCCGGTTCTGGTCACCTTACTTGATCCGGTGATGTTGTCAATGTCAGGAATGAAAGCTTCAACTGTAATGTCCTCAATGGTCAGAGGATCTTGCTTGACGCCATGATAGTAAACTTCGGCTCTATAGTTCCACAGTATAGCTTTGTCAGAGGAATATGGAATTGGTCTGGGAGAAGTAATGATGAGAGGTGCTGAAACACCCAGCCGAAAATCAATGGATATAACTATATATCAATGAAGTCGCCATCGAACGTTTTTTATCCCGCCAAGAAGGAAAGGTAAACATCGAGTAAACCTGAAACAAAGAAATCACGATCTTGCGACCGAGAGATCAAGTAAGGAAGTCTGTTATGCGAGGGGAAGGGATTAGCACCCCACACGTCCGTAGTACTCTATGATATCCGCTTTTACTATCTATCTAATGGGTGTAAAGGTCTAACTATATTTGTACATGGTATAATGCATGCAAAAAGAAAAGAAAAATAAATAGAGAAAATAATAAAGGAAAGAAAACACGGGGAAAAGAAGGAAATATTTACAAAGGTTGCTCGATCTAGCCCCGCAACAGGATGCCTACGTATTCCCTCGTGCAATGGGAAATTCAGAGCACCGTAGTTCGGCTCACTTGTTTTGGTTGGTTTGTGTTTTTTAGATTAACAGACAAAACAACAAACGATGACAAAACACCTCCATGATGGTGAAACATCAACTACAGACGGGATGATGAAACATCGGAAGACGAGATGACGAGACATCAGCAAACAGGATAACGAGACATCAAAGGATGATATGGCGAAACATCATAGGATGGGATGGCGAAGCATCAGCAACAGGACGACGAAGCATCAACAGCAAACAGGACGACGAAACATCCTAGACTAATTGGTTTGTATCTTTTACTTTGGAAAAAGTTTCAGATTATTAGAATGTTTTAATGCACTTGACAAAAACAAGATTTTAGTTTTAAGGATGCAAAAAGGATAAAGGTAAAATGGCTAAGGGAAACTAACCTACTTCTAAATCCTAATGTTATCATGCAAAGTTGATCCTAGGTTAAGGGTATAAACAAGGGGAGGAATCTACCTAAAGTTATCATGCATGGATGCCTAACTTAATGTCTAAACTCGAAAACTAACTAAATCGAGCAAAACCTAAGGGGAACCTAAAAAATCAATCATCCTGGTTCGACGCTACAGTCCCTGCAAAATTCAAAAATCACATACAAGCAATATAAATTCATTGTGAATACATGGTTCGACTAGATTTTGTCTCCTGAACACGATGGTGGTCTTAGTTTCGTCCAATTTTTCCTATTTTAGAAAACCCCAATTAAAGCAGATGAACCCTAATCATGGTGAATTTCGATTCGGGTGTCTAAACTCCAATTAACCTATGCAGAAAGTTTCGAAACTCCATTCTAAACACAAACAAAGCATCAAAACATGTTAAATATGCATGAAAATCAAAATTCGAAATTGATTTAGAAAGTGCAAACCAAAATCTGGAATTCATGATTCTGGATGTTTGGGTGGCTTGTGAATATCTGGATCGATTCAAGGGACCTCCAGGAATGCAATGGAATGATTAGAATCGATTGAAACAACCTGAAACTAGGGCTACAAGTTGCTTGAGAGACACGGTTTTTTTGAGCTTTGTTAGGGTTCTTAGAGGCAGAATTTTCGTCCTTTGTTCATGTGAATGCATTGTGTATATATAGTGGATGGATTTAGGTCAAGAATCATGAGGAAATAATGTACCAATCAATGAGAAAATATTTGATTTGGTATAAAACCAAATATTTCCTTTTTGATCAAATTTCAATCAATTCTCTTGCCAATCAATGCCAATTTCGAATTTGCCACAGCTTGTGTGATTTGCTTGGACCTCAAGAATGAGAGAAAAATCAAATTTGCATTTCATTTTGATTTTCTACCTTTTATTTTAATTTAATTGGCTTTTAAATGATTAAAATCCAAAATAAATAGAAAATAAAAGATAAAATTCGTGGCCTTGGGCTTGGAGGTTCCAAATCAGCTGAGGAACAAGTTTGAACCAAGAAAAGTTAGGCCCATTTGCAAAATTTTGGATTTTGAAAAGTATTTCTCTTTGTGCAACTCTTCAAAAATGCTCAACTTGTGCAAGGTGTATCTTGCTCAATTTTTAACATTTTTGGGTGTTCTTGGACTTTTTAGAAAGCTCTAGATGTCCTCTAAACAACCTCTTTGGTTTAATCACAATTGAAGTTTCCATTCTCAATAACACTTCTTTACAAAAAGATGACTTTTTGTTGACTTTGAAAAGGACCTGTAATGTTTTGATCCATATCTTCAAAATGAAGCATTTTCTGACCAAGCTTGTGATACATGAAGTTGTAGAGGATTGAATTTCCTTCAAAATGAGAGGTGGCGGAAAAATTTCTGATAAAGTATGATAAAGTTATGCCTGGTCAAAGTTTTGTTGACTTTTGTCTGAGAAAGCCCAATTTAGAAACTTTGACTTTTGATCAATTCTTGATTTTTCTTGATGAATCATGATCAGCCCTTGATCAAATAATGAATGTTACTTCAAAATATGGATGTTGACCAAAAATTATGAAGTTTGACTGTATGTTGACCACAATTGGCTTTTTGTCCAATACAACTAATTTTCAATCATCTGAGCAATTGTCTGAGGAAACCTGACTTGTAAGGCTTGAAACTTGGCATGGAGATTCTTTGAAACATATGATGAGGCATGATGACCATTGGAGATGTTGTAGGATCATCTGGACTTGAGGATAGCCAAACCCTAGTTTGGGTTGATTGCTTAGGAGAGGGTTTGTCTGGTCAACCCTTGTGAAATCCTTGAGTATGGATATGTGAAATGTCTGGAGAAGTAGGAGGGCAAATTTTGGGGTATGACAGAAACGTTAGAATTAGATGAAGTTGATATACAATTAAAGAATAAAATGACATACAATTTAGTAGCTAATAATGTTGATGCTTATTTACATCATGCAAAATAAACCACAAAGATTCAATAGCAAAAATCTACCAAAAGTGCGCAAACATACAACAAATGCGTGTAGTGGAGTGCATCTAAGTGTGTGAGGTTTATGTCATGAGAAGAAGGTGTCAAGATGAAGAGATTACAGTACCAACATCATAAAAATGAATTAATAACCAAATCATAAAATAAATGCCATGAGGATGCAATTACAACATTGGTGCGAAAACTAGTTGAAATGCTTAACCTAAAAGGTGTTTACAATCTAAAAGAAGCCATGGAAAGGCAAAGATGAAGAGAAATGAGTCAAGAGATGTTAGGATACACAAGTTACAGTAGCAAACATGTTATTTCATCAACAAAAACATTTAAGCATGCATACAAAGAATTCAAAAGCAAAACACTCAAGAGAAATGCATTCGATTCGTGCAAGTGCGGGTAAACATGTGCATGTATGTGTGTTTGTGCTTGTGCGTACATGTGCTAAGTGTCAAATGGTGCTGGGATCAGAGATGATAGGTGATGGAAAGCAATTCAAATTACACATTATCAAGCCATGTGATGCTTCAAATTGTACACATACAACATCTACATGAGAACTAGTTGAAAACCTAACCTAGAATGCAACTAAAGATGGAATGGGGCATGGTTGATGCATGGATGCAAAAGGATGAAACTAATGGCATACAAATATGTGGGAGGCAGTAGCTAGCATGGAAATAATTCATGATCATCATATACATGTTCATTATTTACAATGCACAAACAGAGACAACTAGGGAAAGTTTAAGCATGCATCTAAAAGTGTGTGGTGGATGTGTTTAGATGAATGTGTCCTAAAATGTTTGTGTCAAGTGTTGCAGACAAATGTAATGGATGATGAAGTAGAAAACATGATGCTCAAATAAACAAAAAAACAATTAACAAATCATACTTCACAACCGATCATAATGCAAAGGTTAGTAGTGGAAAGGGATGATTCTAAACCCTAGAATTAATCGTAAAGGAACAAACAAATGAATGAGTCAATCATGGTGAAGAGGCAAGACAAAAATGTAATGCAACACACAAGGTCAGTAGCTTAGGACCTAAGTAAACTATAAACAAAAGCAATTCAAACAAAATAAAAATCTCACACACGAGTTCATTGGATTGAAGGCTTGAAAGCATCTAAATTAGACAAGCATCGTACTTAAGAAAGATTTAAACAAAGTAGTTTTAATTGGAAAATTAAAACCATGTGTGACTTGTGTCATAAGTTTAACTCAAGATATGATTCATGAGAAACTAAATGTAGAAGGTAAAGCTTCCATACACAAACAAATCACCTATTTAATGAGCAAAATCATCCAAAGCAAAATACCACCTATCTTAGATCAAACAAACTTGATTAAGATTTGTAGGAAGGGAAAGATGTCATGTATGTCATAGGGAGATGATAGAACCCTCACAAGATGCTTGTCATGAGCTAGAGGTAATGTCAATTGAAGTGACATACCCCAAGAATCACAAACCCATAATCCCTCAAGGTATGTTTCAACCAACAATAGAAGAAGAAGAAAGAAAATCTAGCTCTTCTAGGTCATCATGATGACATTATAATTAAATGCAAGTCAATGAACCAAATAGCATTAGGTTATTTATTACATAATGTACATGGTCAGAAGTAGAAACCAAAGATTCAATTGGGATTAGATTGCTAGATCCATGCATGATGCATACAATACAAGTGGTAGAACCATAAGCAAAGGTTGGTAATATTCTAATCAACAAAAGTTGCATGAGCTTGAGCAAATTAGGGGCTTAAATGAATCGATCATACTGGAATCAAGTCCCTAAATATGCTATGAGGATGAAGTAAGAGGGTGAGAAGTAAATTCTTAAAGAATTGCATGAATGCATACCTCACCTTATAATCCATGCACAACGATGCAACCAATGATATGAAAATCAAACTTCTAAATAAAGATCAAGGTGATCCCTTGAGGTCAAATGTCTCTCAAGTCTTAGAAGACTATCCTTGAGGTTATCATTCCCTCTAATCATCAATTAGAAACACAAACTATGCAAGGGAAAGGTCTAAGAACCAATGCATCAACAATCTAGGGTTTTAAGAACCATGGAATCTTTGTGCTCAAGGTAAGAATTTAATGATTTATCATGGGATTTTCAATTAATGGAATCATGTCACATAACACTAGAGCTTTCAAATGATCATCACATACTCTAGGCTTGGCCTTAAATTATGTCCACAAGCTTCAAAGTTGAAGGTAGAGCCAATTACACTAGGCAAAGGTATGCTCACTCTTGAAATTTCATAAAAAAAAGTAGGAAAATGAGAGATAAAACCAAAGTAAAAATGAAATAAGGGGCTCAAATCCCTTACAAGTCAGAGACATATCCTTGCCCAAGTTGAAAATCCATGGAAAGGTCAAAATAAAATTCAAAAGGGGCAATACTATCAACATTCATGCCCACATGATCAAATAACAAGGAAAAATTAATATAAAATATAAAAGTCAGAAATAAAACTCTATAAAAATTGGAAACAGTGACTCAACATCCTAAACATGATTAAAAATATTTTTGGCATTTTTTTAATTTTAAGGAAAATGATGAAAAACAAATAAAATACAAAATGGATAATGCAAATGGTGCATTTAATGCTAAAATTGATTTAAGTGTGCAAAAATGGAAAAATTATAAAATAAAAATCAGAAATGCATGAATTATGATTTAAATGAGCTGTAATATTTTTTATTTATTTTTTATAT
Organism: Vicia sativa; assembly: GCA_021764765.1. Taxonomy (NCBI): domain Eukaryota; kingdom Viridiplantae; phylum Streptophyta; class Magnoliopsida; order Fabales; family Fabaceae; genus Vicia; species Vicia sativa. The sequence continues at coordinate 130,658,584 of CM038793.1, read as the reverse complement.
GCATGAAAGTATTTTTAAATGATTTAAATATGCATAAAATGCAATATAATGCATGAAATTGTTAAAAAAATAGGAAGAATGCAAGAAGTCTGAAATAAAATTCAAAAATGCATGAGACATGGTTTAAATGGATCAAAATATTTTTTATAGGTTTTTTGTATGCCTGGAAGTATTTTTAAATGATTTAAATATGCATAAAATGTGATAAAATGCATGAAATTATTTAATTATGCAAAAATGTAGAAATTATCAAATAAATTTTATAAACTCAAAATTAATATTATAAAAGATTCAAAATATTTTTTGTGGAATTTTTAAACATTGGAAATTATTTTTTTAAGAATTTTTCAATGGAAATGCAATTAATTAAAGTCAGAATTTATTTAAATGGCCAAAACATTTTTAAAAAATTGGAAAAAAAATCCACAAAATATTTAAAATCATTTTGATCCTATGGTATTTTTTATAGAATTTTTGGATGATTTTTGAATGCAAAATTAAATGATGCAAAATGCTAATTATGAAATAATTAAAATGGAAATTCAAAAATTGCATGGACCAATCAGGACACGCCACCACATCATCTTAAACCTCTAGCAAGCCCTAAACACACGCGTTTTTCAGTTTCATGCATGCAACTTCAATCAATTGTATCTCACTCAATTCTCAACCAAATTAAATGATTCAAAGCTCAAAATAAAGATCACATGGTAAGCTACAACACACAACTTGTAAAACATCAAATGATCCACCACACATCAAGAAATCAGAGTGAGAAAATCACGAAAATCATCCTAAATCTGGATTTTCAGAACTTCATGCTATGCAATATGCTTCACAAACAACTGAAATTATACATCAAACCTAGTGTTTGGCCAGCTAACCACGCATACAAATCATCAAATTCATCAAATGCAAGCTACAAATCCAGATTTGAAGTTTGAATCTTACCTGTTGATTTGGAAAATAAATCCAAATATGCCTCTGGATTTGAAGAGAAAAGACTTCAATCTTGCTCTTAGATCTTCAATGGAGTAATAATAGTGAAGAGAATCCACTTCAAAATCAGTTTGCAACCATTTCCAAGTATGAGAAATTTTGAGAAAATGCAGAGCAAAAAGTGGATCTGGAAACGAGAGAGAGAGAGAGTCTGCTTACATTTGGGGAAGCTTCTACTTTATATTTGTGTGAAAATAGAGAGGGTAGCTTGGTCCTTTCAACCAAAATCCGTTATTTGCAAAAAAGTGGTAAAAATGGCATCTTGAATATAACTTGCGTTTTGGTGCATTTCATGCTTGCTTGCTTGCGTTTTGGTGAGCTGGATCATGAGTGTATGCTTGGCTCACGTGATAGAATCCTCAAGTTTTCCAAAAATGATAAAAATTAGAAAGTGCATGAAATGTGTGTGAGCAAAATGTGCTCAACTATGCTTGGCTTTTATGGCAAAAATGCATGTTGGCACTGCTTGCTTCGAGCCCTGGCCTTGTTTACTCAAACAACTTGCACAAAACAAGTGGGAAAATGCACAAAATCAAGCTTCTCAAAAATCAGCTTTGTGTCACATTTTCTCCTTCAGATTTCTCACAAATGGCTTGGGCATTCTTTGGCCTCTTGATACACATCAATAGTTCATGGCATGAGGATCAAAACAAGCTTTGGTTCACTCAAAATGGAGCAAAAATGAGTGAGATATGGTTCTTCAAAGTCATGCACAAACAAGGCACGATCTGGGCAGCCACGCGCGCGTTCTGGATTGCATGGGCATGCATGAATTCAGTTTCATGGCCTCAACTTGTGAGCCTTGTATCTTGATCAATTTTGCACCAAATGACATGATTCAAAGTTCCATTTAAAGCTCTCATGGCATACTTCAAAATGCAAGTGATTTTTAAAAATTCCATTCCAATCAAAAGATATAAGCTTCAACATTATGCCCACCACCTGTTTGTGGAAATGACTCAAAGAAATGCCCAGAAAATGCCTAGAAACGTGCATGCTTGCCTAGCCTTGGTCAAATTTTGTGCACATAACTTCTAACTCAAATATTTCTCAAATGGTGCATTTTTGAGAAATTTTACACATTGGCAATCTTGTAGGATTTTTTTTCAAGCTTTCCAGAAATGTACGACATGCAATCATTGGATAAAAATTGAGAAAGTTATGAGGTGTCAAAGTTCCATAGGGTGGACACTTAGAAAAAATTTCAAACTTCAAATTACTTCAAAAACAAGTTAACTCCAATTTCTTCAACTTTCTTGATTCAATGGTGAATTTGGTCATGAAAAATGGAAATATGACCTTTGAATTGATGGTTGACCAAAAGTCCACTTGGTCAACTCCTGACTTTGACTGATTTTGACCAAAATGACCATTTTGCCCCTTGTGATCAATTGACTTGCTTCTACTCAAAATTGAGCCTCAATATTTCACTCATAGATGTTCAACAACATATAGAAACAAGTGAAATCAAGTTTGAGTGAAAAATCTGAAGAAATCCTGATTTTACTCAAAACCCTAATTTTGCTCCATGTGTTAGGAGATGACCAATCAAGCTTCAAAACCTCAAATTTTCTGAATGTGTTGAGCAATCTTTTGAACCATGATAACTCAAATGATGATAAGAAGGTAATACTTCAAGAAATTGACTCATCCAAGCTTCAAACTCCACAGAGGATCAAAACCCTAATTTCATCAAATGAATGCCACAGATGAATTTCCCACCAAATCTCTTCAAAACTTCAATTCCTGGGGGATCAATGAGACAAATGGAATGTCTTGAGGAATAATACACCTTGTGACTTGAAAGGTCCACAGATATGGCAACTTGAGATTCCTTCAGAAAGGCATGCTAACACAATCAACCTCCTCAGCTTGTAAAGGTCTTGAGAACTCAAAGAGCTTGGATCCTATCATGAGGTATGAATGCAATGAAATATGACAACACCGCTCAGCATAAGGTTTTCTCCTTCATGGATGGTTTCTCCGGTTACAATCAGATCAAAATGGCTCTTGAAGACATGGAGAAGACTACTTTCGTTACACAGTGGGGCACTTTCTGCTACAAAGTTATGCCGTTCGGACTGAAGAACGCGGGTGCCACTTACCAGCGTGCCATGGTGACATTATTTCATGACATGATTCATCACGAGATAGAGGTCTACGTCGACGACATGATAGCTCGATCACAGACAGAGGAAGAGCATCTCAATCACTTGCGGAAACTATTTGATAGGTTGAAGAAGTACAAATTGAGACTTAACCCTAACAAGTGCACCTTTGGAGTCAGATCCGGTAAACTCCTAGGATTTGTCGTCAGTGGAAAAGGTATTGAAGTTGACCCCGCCAAGGTTAAAGCCATTCAAGAAATGGCAGCTCCCCGCACCGAGAAGGAAGTCAGAGGTTTCTTGGGCCGATTGAATTACATTGCCAGATTCATTGCACATTTAACTGCTACTTGTGAGCCAATCTTCAAGTTACTTAAGAAAGATCAAGTAGTAGAATGGAACGACGATTGCCAGATCACTTTTGACAAAATCAAGGAGTACCTACAGAATCCTCATATCTTGATGCCGCCCGCCGAAGGAAGACCTCTTATCATGTACTTGACAATGTTAGAGAATTCAATGGGGTGTGTGTTGGGGCAACATGACGAGTCCGGTCGAAAAAGTATGCAATATACTACCTTAGCAAAAAGTTCTTGTTGTGAAACAAGATACTCACAAATCGAGAAAACTTGTTGCTTTAGCTTAGTCGCTGCCGACTAAGACGATATATGTTGACCACACTACCTTGTTGATTTCTAAGATGGATCCGATAAAATACATATTTGAGAAACCAGCTCTCTCGGAAGAATAGCAAGATGGCGATGATCTTGACCGAGTATGACATCCAGTATACTTCTGAAAGCGATCAAAGAAGTGTAGTAGCCGATCATTTGGCTCATCAAGCCGTAGATAACTATCATCTATGCGGTTCAATTTCCGAGCGAAGATGTTTTACTAGTTACAGAATGTGAAGAACCAGGCCCAGACGAAGGACCTGAACAAGGATCCCGATGGACCATGGTCTTTGATGGAGCCTCGAACGCACTTGGCAATGACATCGACGCCATCATTATATCCCCTGCAGGCGGACATACGCCTTTCACCGCCAGACTTTTCTTCAGCTGTACGAACAACATGGACGAATACGAAGCGTGCATTATGGGTATCAAAGCTGCTATTGACTTAAGAATCAAATTCTTACAAGTGTATGGAGACTCAGCTTTAGTGATCACCGATTAAGTGAGTGGGATACGAAGCATCCGAATCTCATTCCATATCGAGCATGTTCGAGTTTGATCCCTACTAAGAAATCACTTTCAATCACATTCCACAAGAAGAGAATCAGTTGGCAGACGCATTGGCTACTATGTCGTCTATGTTCAAGGTCAGATGGGACAACGAGGCTCCCCAAATCATCATTGAGAGGTTTAACGAACCAGCGTACTGTTATGAACTTGAAGCAAGAGAAACCTTGGTACTACGACGTGAAAAGGTATCTTGAGACTCGGGAATATCCCGAGGGCATCATCAATGATAAGAAGTTTTGAGAAGGTTCGCATCAAATTCTTCCCGAAGCGGCATCTTATACAAGCGCAATCACGACTTGTGCTTACTCCACTATGTGGATCGGAAAACAGCGTATCATGGAAGAGTTACACAGCGCATTTGGTACCCACTCCGTGGACACACCATAGCTAAGAAGATTTTGAGAACGAGTTACTATTGGTCCACCATGGAAGCGATTATCACCGCTATGCTCGATCTTGTCACAAATGCCAGAGTTACGCAGACAAAGTGCACGTACCTCCAGTACCTCTGAATGTTCTAACAGCTCCTTGGCCTTTTGCAATGTGGGGAATTGACATGATCGGAGAAATCAAGCCCACCGCTTCCAACGGACATCGTTTCATCCTTGTGGCAATTGACTATTTTACCAAGTGGGTAGAAGCAGCCTCGTTTGCATCTGTTACCAAGAATGTTGTGGCTCGATTCATCAAGCATAATCTTATCTGTCGGTATGGCACTCCTGAAAGGATTATCATAGATAACGGCTCTAACCTCAACAACAAAATGATCACCGAACTCTATACGAAGTTCAAGATCAAGCATCACAACTCTTCTCCTTATTGGCCTAAGATGAATGGCGCAGTGGAAGCCGCCAACAAGAACATTAAGAAGATTATATAGAAGATGACAGTGACTTACAAGGATTGGCCTGAGATGTTACCATTTTCTCTTCATGGTTATCGCACTACAGTACAAACATCAACAGGGGGAGCCCCCTTCTCTCTTGTATACGGTATGGAGGCAGTCCTATCAATCGAGGTTCAGATTCCCTCAACCAGAGTCCTCCAGACGAGTTAGGCAAAGCGATTGGATTCGACTCGCCTTGATCGATTAACTTGATTGATGAGAAGCGACTCATCCATTTTCCATGGACAGATCTATCGAGCGAATGATCGAGCATTTAACAAGAAGGTCAAGCACAGTCTACCAAGTTGGTGACCTAGTAGTCAAGCGCATCATTCTTCCACAAGGTGATCCCAGGGCAAATGGACTCCCACTTACGAGGGACCGTTTGTAGTCAAGATGTATTTTCCGCAGACTATGATACTTAGCACCATTGATGGTGAAGACTTTCCACACCTGTGAACGCAGACATAGTCAAAAATACTACATAAAGAGACCCGCTAAGTCGGCCTAGGCAAAATAAGGGCATCTGGCGAACCAAAGGGTTCGGGCAAAGTTAAGGATATATATACAAAACATGTACACCCGCAAGTCGAAAACGAAAATGCGGCTTGGGCAAAAAGGTATCGTGGACGAAAACCAAAAGGCGGTCTAGGCAAAAGTTAGGGATTTAAGCGTGCAACTATGCCTCGTCCGATCACCTATCTACGACTACTATCAAGATTCAAGATTCAAATGGCGAAGATCAATTCACTCACTTTCTACTGACAAGGAGATGAGATAGTTGAAATATATGAGTACTAGCATAGTTGGAACTTAACGAGATTGTTTCGCATAGCTTTTACTTTTCTTGTGTACAAACCGTCGCCGCATTTCAAATAAATACAAGTTTCTTTCTCTTTACTTTTGTTGTTTGCATAAAGTCCAACGTTTGCTTTGAATGATTATATGCATTTGACAATAAAAATCTATCCACAAACATGCGAAAAGTGAACATGCAAAAGTAATTACGACAGGCTCCAGGAATTGGGATGACGACAAAAGTCACCAAAGCATTCCCCCGCAGAGCATGATCCCCACAGAGGTGTCTCCCACGACAAACCTTCCACAGTAGAGTATACGGTAGCCCCCGAGCAATGATTTCACTCAACTAAACCATGTTACATCAGTCTCCAAGCAGTAACGATTCATCACCAGTTGAGGTATCCCCAACAAAGATATCTCTTGACAATCATCACCTCCCCGGCAGCAGCAGTATCCAGACTCGGAACTTGGTCAGATAGTGCATCGGAGGAAACCTATATCTTTTATCCCCCAGCCGGAGATTACAACGGGCTCCAGATTCTTCTAACCCGGTCTCCCAGCAACTATCAAATACTCTCCAACAGGATTCACGCGTAAGATCCCCAGTAGAATACCTCCAAACTTCTCCCCAACAGGGTCTACATGCAAGATCCTCAACAGCGCATCTCTCAATCTCTACCATCCTCAACAATATCTAGGCTCAAGACTCGGTAAGATAGTGCATCGGAGGAATCAGAGTTATCTTTCTTCTCAGGGTTTCCATCCGTTTCATCCCCGAACAGAAGTTAGAAATCCCCAAGCAGAACATCCACATCTTCTTCAAGATGGATATGTTTTGAAATACCACAACATCTATCATTCATACATTACTCATAAAAGTCATAATTTGTGCATATGTCATTCATACACATCGTTATGCATCATACTTTGCATAAAAATAATGATATTCTATCAAAGTTTCTCTTGTTTTTTTCCAAAACAGGTGAAAACCACTTCTGAAACAAACAGGTCCAGGATTAATGCCCGAAGCCAGACGGGAAAATTATCTGAACGACCGCCCTAGTTGTCCTCCGACAACTGGTCCAGGATTAATGCCCTAAGCCAGACGGGAAAACTATCTGAACGACCACCCTTGTTGTCCTCCGACAACAGATCTAGGATTAATACCCGAAGCCAGACGGGAAAACTATCTCAACGATCACAAGTTATCCTCCGATAATAGGCATTGGATTAGTACCCGAAGCACAATAGGGAAGCTACCCAATTTTTGCCAACTACTATCCCCTCAGAGTAATCGACACGAAGATCTATTCTGACTCTCTCTTATTATCAACAGCAACTACAGAGTCTAGCGTACGACTCAGTTGCCTTGGATGGCATCTTAAGCCCATCTCCGACTACTTGTCAACATTTCTCCACTTGCAGAATGCTGCATATTTGGTTAAAAAACCATTACAAACCAATAACTTCATTCAAAGACGAGCATGAAGTCTAACGTACGACTCCCTCCGGATGGCATCATAAGCCCATCTCCATGCTCCTTTCACTTCCAGAAACGTCTACAGAGCCTAGCGTACGGCTCACTCCCCAGCATCGATCTTTCTAGATGGAATCTTAAGCCCATCTCCGACAGATCTCCTATCCAGACAACTATCTCAAGTCTAGCGTACGACTCATTCCCCAGCGAAGTCTCCAACTCCCCCAAATGGCATCTGTAAGCCCATTCCAGCGCATCATTAATCAACAGCGAGTGCAAATTTTTAGGTATACTCGAGTGTTCAATCATCTTCTACCTCCAGGCTACGAAAGCCGACCATGCCAATCTAACTCTTCCAGTACAAGAAGATGTAACAGGGGCAACTTTCATACCCCAAAATTTGCCGTCCTACTTCTCAAGACATTTCATACATCCATGCTCAAGGATTCCTCAAAGGTTGATCAGACAAACCCTCTCCTAGACAATCAACCCAAACTAGGGTTTGGCAATTCTCAGATCCAGATGAACTTCCAACATCTCCAATGGCCATTATGCCTCCTCATATGCTTCAAAGATTCTCCATGTCAAGTTTCAAGCCTTACAAGTCAAGTTTCCTCAGACAATTGCTCAGATGGTTGAAAATCAGTTGTATTGGACAAAAAGTCAACTGTGGTCAACATACAGTCAAACTTCATGATTTTTGGTCAACATCCTCATTTTGAAGTTACATTAATCATTTGATCAAGGGTTGATCATGATTCATCAAGAAAACTCAAGATTTACTCAAAAGTCAAACTTTCTAAATTAGGGTTTCTCTGAGAAAAGTCAACCAAACTTTGACTGAGCATAACTTCTTCATACTTTCTCAGAAATTTTTCCACCACCTCTCATTTTGAAGGAATTTCAACTCTCTACAACTTCATGTCTCACAAGAATGTTCAAAAAATGCTTCATTTGGAAGGTATGGATCAAAACATTACAAGTCCTTTTCAAAGTCAACAAAAAGTCAACTTTTTGTTTTGAAGATTTATTGAGCATGGAAACTCCAATTGAGATGAAACCAAAGAGGTTGTTTAGAGGACACTTAGAGCTTTCTAAAAAGTCCAATAACACTCAAAAATGTGGAAAATTGAGCAAAATACACCTTGCACAAGTTGGGTATTTTTGAAGAAGTGCACAAAGAGAGATACTTGTTAAAATCCAAAATTTTGCAAATGGGCCTAGTTTTTCTTCATTCAAACTTATTCCTTAGACAATTTGGAACATCCAAGCCCAATGCCACGAATTTTAGCTTTATTTTTCTATTTAATTTGGATTTTATTCATTAAATACAAATTAAATTAAAAAATAAGGTATAAAATCAAAATTAAATGCAAATTGATTTTTTCTCTCATCCTTGAGGTCCAAGCAACTCATAAAAGCTGGCAATTTCGAAATTGGTTTTGATTTGGCAAGGAATTGATGAAAATTGATCAAAAAGATAAGATTTGATTTTGTACAAAATCAAATAATCTTTGCATTGATTGATGATCATTTGTTCCTCAAATCAGCTCAATTTTCATCCATTATAAATATACAATGCATATCACACAAGAAAGAACAGAAAAGTTGCCTCAAGAACCCTAACCTAAACTCAAAAAACATGTGCACTACAAGTCACTAGCAGCCTTGGTTCCAGCTTGTTTCAATCGATTTTGAGCATCCAAACACATTCCTTGACATCCCTTGAAGAATTCCAGACCCTTACATCATTCAAAAACATCAAGAATCAAGCAAATACGATTTCGGTTTGTCACACTTTTTCAAAAATCGAATTCTGTTTATCATGCATTTTTAACATGTTTTGTTGTTTGTTTTGTGTTTAGAACGAAGCTTGGAAACTTTCTGGATAGTTTAATTGCATTTCCATGGCCTGAAACACGAATTACCATGATTAGGGTTTTCTGAACCAGTTTGGGGTTTTCCTTAATCGGTTAAATTTGACCAAAAGACCACCACCATCGTGTTTAGAATGATATTTGCAATCGATTCATGTACTCACAATTCATTTATATTACTTGTATGAGATTTTGGAAATTGCAGGGGTCATAGCGTCGAAGGAAGCCGACGCTAACTTTTCAAAAATTCAAATGGAGAAGATGAAGATCTTCGCGTGTGTTCTGGGTTTGTAGAAATCGAATTCGTATAAAAACGCTTCGTTTCAATTTCATAACACCAAATGCGCTTTGGTCTAGTGGTAAGGCAAGGGGCGCGTGTTTTCATCCAAGAGGTAACCGGTTCGATCCCTGGCAAGACCATTTATTTTTGCTTCTTTACAAACTAACATATATTTTCATATTTTCTATATTTTTCTTCTCAGTCTATTTAATTTATCTTCAATAATTTTTATCATGCATTTAAAAAACACCAAAAATATTTATTTTTTGCATAATCATCAGAAAAATGTTTATTTAATTTTTAAAATTAAAAATATTATTTTTGCATGCATATTTAATTTAATTGCTAATTTATCATTTAGATGACTTTTAATTGTTTTTTAATTATCAAATCAACTCCAAAAATTCCCAAAAAATTATTTTATCATATTAATGTCATTATTAACACAAAAACTTTTTCTCATTCAAAAATACTTATTTTTACTAACATTTTCCTCTTATGCAATTTTCTTCCGTTTTCCGATTTTGTATTTGTTTACAGGTTGTACCGTTTCGGACGATTTTTATTGCTTTTCTTTTCCAATTATGTAATTTCCTATGGGATTTAATAGTTAAATTAGGACTTTTTATTTTCCGCACTTTCAATTATGTATCTGCCCCAAAGCCATGTAATAGCGTAGGATTTATCTTTCCGCACTTTACATTTCCGCAATTTACTTTCCGCACCCTATAAACTGCTAGTAATTAGGCGTGGCAAGATAAAATTGGGCATAGATCACTCATAACTCCAAGATAAAATACAAAATCAACACACTCTTTCACATGCACCCTTAGGGTAATTCTCTCTCTTGCCTTACAATACAAATGGTCAAGTCCCTCGAACGTAGAGGTATTCTAGCACCGTTGCCTTCAAAACAAATCATCATAGTCCCTTTGATACAAAGATCATAAGACCCACGATGTCGTCTCCGAATACATGATCTTGACCCTCGATTGTCGCCTATGAAAAATGATGATGGTCCCTTCGAATGTGCTAGGATACTTCCTACAAGTTGCCTTCTATGACCATCGATGTCCCTTCGAATGTCCTTACATCCAACGAATAGGGTTACCTACCAACTAATGGTATGGATAGCACTATTCTAAAGGAACGAAATAACAAAAGCGACCAAATTCGAGTAGGTAATAAGACTTTTAGTTGCTTGCTCAAACAAAATACTTTTCACACCTCACACTTTTGTCAAAGTTCAAACTCTTTTCAAAACGAAACATTTCCGAACACTTTGTATACATTCCTACATGAATCATTACAAAGTCAAAGCGAAATGCCTTTTCAAAACATTTTTGTCAAACACACAGAAAGCACAATTTTTAAAGTGATCTAAGAGCAACTAAGAGCCCGTAAATAACTACGGATGGAAAGGGGTGCTAATACCTTCCCTTTTCATAACCTTCTCCCTTACTCAGAATCTAACGAAGGTCTTTTTCTGTACTTTTTACCTTCCCTTAATTGGATAAAAGAAAAGTCGGTGGCGACTCTTGCTATCCGCACATTTGTGATACAAAAATCTCAAAGTCAGTTCACCGTATTACTAATGGGCGAGTTCTCAGAATAGAAATCCAAGTCAAATAGTTCATCCGGTCATGAAGAAATAAGAAACCTCATATATGACAACTCCACCGGGGAAATGAGGGGGACGACTCCACTGGGGAAATGAGAGGAGATGAATCCACTGGGGAGCAAGGAATATTGTGCCGCAAACTTGAAAAAAAATTTCCTCACTGGGGTGAGGAGAAATCTTGAAGAAGAAGAGATTAGATGAATAACTATTACACTGGGGAAGAGGGGAAAATTCTTAAATGAGAACTTCCAAGTGCAACAACCTGACTGGGGAATTAAAGGGGTCATCAGTAAACCTTCTGCCTCGAACGGGCAATTCTTTTGTGAATACAACAATAACATCACTTCATTGGGGATAAAGATTCTCAATATTATCAATCACAACCTATCAGACATAACTCCCCACTTGACGATACTGGGGAATAGACAACCTTCAGGTAAAACTGGGGAATCATCTGGGTATAATCTCTTCACTTTGGGAGCCTTGCTGGGGGAGAAGTAGAGACTTCGGTGTCACTGGGGATGCCCCATGCTGGAGATATTTCATATGATCAACCCTGTCAATTCAATCAAACCAAATCTGACCCAAGTCTAAAATGAAATGAAACTCACTAGGGAGAATCTCTACAGAAATACAGATAGCGCTAATTCAAGATAAGATGCCCCAGATTATCATCAATTCTTTGAAAAGATTATCTTTCAATTCCATAGGGTCGAAGCCCCCTCTTTTGACAAGGTTAAATCCTTCTTTGGTGCTCATTGCACACTCACTTGATGTCAAATAGTTGTTTCGCATACAGAAAAAATGTTTATTAGGAGAATGAAAATTCAAATGCAACACCTATGTAAGTCTTGAAGTTTTTATGGAAAAGTACCATGACTTCTTGTGAACAAAACACTCTTAAAATGCAATACATTTTTCTTTTTCAAAATAACAAGACAAACATATGATGCCAACACAAAAATCAGCACAATTTAGGAGTCAGGAAAATGTTATCTCATCGTAGTATGCTTTCGAATTAACCCATGCTTCAGTTAGGACTTCCGAGGGTTGTAACGTGGCCTGGTTCACGGTTTTCAAAAAAAATATTTTTAGGCTCAAAATATCTGGTGCCCACCCCCTTCGTGATGTTCTCCAATCCTAGATTCAGTCAACTTGATACGAGCATTCTACTCTCAAAGGAATATGGTATGGAAACTTCTGCTGAGGATTTCTTGGACATGCTCGAGGAATCCCACAAGCTTTACGGACATGACAGCCACGCACCTTTAATTTTGGTGTCAGATCACACGACTTTGCTCTCTTACTGAGAACCTTTCTTTAACTTTTCTTGCCTTTCTGGCTTTCTATTTTGCTTTTTTTTTTTCTTTTTCCTTCTCTTCTTTTTTTTAGAATAAATCGCGTGATCCCTACACCATCTTCAATTTGTTGGAAGTAATTGTGACTGTCTGAGTCTTTGAGGGATTCCACGTTGACAGACGAAAGTTGACCGTTGCAGTTTGGACTTTCCTCAGCCTTTTGGAGGATAACCATTGTTGTATCCTTTGATTGCGCTCTTCTGAATGCTCGATAAGATTAACTGAACTCTACCCTTCCCCAGGTTAGAAAAATGAGGGTTTTTTTCTGAATAGAAAAGAAACTCCTACTTCAAGGCTCAAAGGGGTTAACGAGGGGGTCTATCTCCCTTATATCTCCGGTGTTTGGGAATTGAAACAAGGCCTGTACATCATCAACAGGGTTCTACTCGAAAGCATACAACGAAAGACTGACATCTTAGAATCGTCATCCTCCCCCCAATCTTTGCCTAAGCAAAAGACTTGGTGAAGTTGGCATCAATATGCAAGCAAGTCATTTTATGAGTGATAGCGAATAGATGAGTGATAACAAATATTTCTTCAAGACAGACATACTTAATGCATTACGATTTTCATTCAAAAATAAACAAATTTTTACATGATAGCAATGTTTAAACAAACAAACAAGGGTGCAAATGAAAATGCAATAAAGAAACTCAAGATTGCTATTGTTGAGGAGACTCGATTCCATCTGGGCTTCTTGATTCTGACGACTTTCTAAAATCTTGATGCTCTTGGACAAGAGATTCCCCTTCTGAACTACTGTTGACACAGTAGTCTTTAAATCGATCAAAACTCGAACCTTATCTTTGGGTGAGAAAACATCTTCAACCAAGCGGTCGAGTGCACCAAGGCAACATTCATGGGGATTTTCTTCAAAAGAAACTATGAAGATTATGCAATGGCCTGCCAAATAGAATTGACTCTTGAAATACACTGCTTATGAATAATCTCCAGGAGGTGGTACAAACATCCCAACAACAGGGCCCCATCAGATCTAACAGTATTATCCACTTTTCAATTATCATTATTGAGCAAGAACCATCAAAAGTTTTTCAAATGCAAGTAATCATCACTAAAATATTGGACGTTTTATTAAACAATTGACAAAAAACTGCGGGAAATAAAAAGCAAGGAAAGGTTCCTTTCATTAATTGAAGATTGGCCATCAAAAGGCACTTACAAAAAGACACAACTCCTACGAAGGTAGTCAACCTAAAACATAAAAATGAAAGAGCGCTACAAAAGTGGGAATGCAGTAACAGATGACCAACAATCTATGATTCTGCTACTACTCATATAACTAACAAGCTTTGTTATGCGAAGAACTTCTTCAACACATCAGCATTCACCGGGAGCGGGAAATCTTCACCGTCCATAGTCGTGAGCATCATTGCCCCACCGGAGAAAACTTTCTTGACCATAAAAGGTCCTTCATAAGTCGGAGTCCACTTGCCCCTGGGGTCACCTTGAGGAATAATTATCCTTTTAAGAACTAGATCACCTGCCTGGTAGAACTAAGGACGCACCCTCTTGTCGTAAGCTTTTCTCATCCTCTTCTGATACACTTGGCCATGACACACAGCTGCCAGACGCTTCTCGTCAATGAGGTTTAACTGATCTAACCGATTATGCTCCCACTCAGCTTCATCGAGCTCAGCCTCTTTCATAATTCTCAAAGAAGGAATTTCAACCTCCACAGGCAATACTACTTCCATCCCGTACACAAGGGAGAACGGGGTTGCCCCGGTCGACGTGCACGCTGAGGTACGGTATCCATGCAATGCGAAAGGCAACCTCTCATGCCAATCCTTGTAAGTTACCACTATTTTCTGTACAATCTTCTTAATGTTCTTATTTGCAGCCTCGACGGCACCGTTCATCTTTGGGCGATACAGAGATGAGTTATGATGTTTGATCTTGAAAGCCTCACAAAGCTCCTTCATTGTCTTGTTATTGAGATTGGATCCATTATCAGTGATGATTTTCTCGGGGACCCCATAGCGGCAAATGATATTGTACTTGATGAAACGAGCCACAACCTGTTTGGTGACATTAGCAAAAGAAGCAACTTTAACCCATTTGGTGAAATAATCTATAGCGACCAGGATGAAACGATGACCATTAGAAGAGGTTGGCTCAATCTTTCCAATCATATCAATGCCCCACATTGCGAAGGGCCATGGAGATGTCAACACATTCAGGGGAACAGGAGGAACATGCACCTTATCAGCATACACTTGATACTTGTAACAAACCCTGGCATGATTATAGCAGTCTGTCTCCATAGTGGACCAATAATAGCCAGCCCTCAGAATCTTTTTGGCCATGGTGTGACCGCTGGAATGGGTTCCAAAAGCACCTTCATGCATCTCTTCGATGATCTTTGACGCTTCATTCTTATCCACACATCTGAGCAACATGCCATCATGATTTCTCTTGTACAAAATTCCATTGTTGAGGAAGAACTTGGCAGCGAACCTTCTTAGAAACTTCTTATCTTTGATGGACGCTTCTTCTGGGTACTCTTGAGTCTCTAAGTATCTCTTAACATCATAAAACCAAGGGTTACCATCCAATTCCACTTCCGCTTCAAAACAAAAGGTTGGCTCATCTAATTTTCTAATAGTAATCGAAGGCGCCTCATTAGCCCACTTCACCTTGAACATGGATGATAAAGTGGCCAATGCATCTGCAAGATGATTCTCCTCTCTGGAGATGTGCTCAAATGTGATCTCTTCAAAATAAGGAATCAACTTCATTATATGCTCGCGATAAGGAATCAAGTTCTGTTGACGAGTTTCCCAATCACCGTTAATTTTACTGATAACGAGATTAGAATCCCCAAAAACCTTCAAGAACTTGATACGCAAGTCAATTTCCGCTTCAATCCCATAAATATAGGCTTCATACTCTACCATGTTGTTGGTGCAGTCAAAACAAATCTGGGCTGTAAACGGAATATGGAAACCCTCGGGGGAAGTGATAACAGCTCCGACACCATTACCCATTGCATTCGACGCTCCATCAAACACCAACGTCCACTATGACCCTGGTTCATGCCCTTCCTCTGGACCGGGAATGTTGCAGTCTCTAATGTACAAGATATCTTCGTCCGGGAATTCAAACTTCATCGGTTGATAGTCATCCACAGATTGGTGAGCAAGATAATCTGCCAGGACACTACCCTTGATTGCTTTCTGGGTAGTATACTGGATATCATATTCTGTCAAAATCATCTGCCAATGGGCGACTCGGCCGGTAAGAGCTGGCTTCTCAAATATAAACTTAATGGGATCCATCTTAGAAATCAGATAAGTGGTATGCGTCAACATGTACTGCCTCAAACGTTTAGCAGCCCATGCTAGTGCACAACACGTCTTCTCAAGCAAAGAATACCTTGACTCACACTCAGTGAACATCTTGCTTAGAGAATAGATGGCTTGTTCTTTCTTTCCGGTCTCATCATGCTGGCCAAGCACACAGCCCATGGAATTTTCCAAAACCGTTAGATACATGATCAATGGCTTTCCCTCAACTGGTGGCACAAGTATCGGAGGCTCTTGCAAATATCCCTTGATTCTATCAAATGTCGTCTGACAATCATAATTCTAAACAACTGCTTGATTCTTCTTTAACAACTTGAATAAGGGTTCACAAGTAGCAGTAAGATGAGATATGAACCTGGAGATATAATTCAATCTCCCCAAGAAACCACGAACTTCCTTTTCTGTCCTCGACTCAAGCATCTCTTGTATCGCCTTCACTTTGGCAAGATCAACTTCAATACCTTTTTCACTCACAATGAAGCCCAAAAACTTCCCGGACCTCACCCCAAAGGTGCACTTGTTCAAATTCAATCTTAGCCTGAACTTCTTTAATCTTTCACACAACTTCTACAAATCAACCAAATGCTCTTCCTCTGTTTGAGACTTCGCAATCATATCATCAACATAAACTTCAACCTCTCTATGCATCATGTCATGAAAGAGAGTAACCATTGCACGCTGATACGTTGCCCTTGCGTTCTTCAAGCTGAAGGGCATAACCTTGTAACAAAAAGTTCCCCAAGGCGTGATGAAAGTAGTTTTTCCATATCATCAGGTGCCATCTTAATTTGATTATAGCCAGAAAATCCATCCATGAAAGAGAAAATCTTTGCTTGAGCAGTATTATCAACCAGAATATCAATATGCGGGAGGGGAAAATCATCTTTGGGGCTTGCTCTATTCAAATCCCTGTACTCAACACACATCCGTACCTTGCCATCCTTCTTAGGTATCGGCACAATATTTGCAACCCACATTGGATACGAGACAACCTTCAGAAAACCGGCATCTAACTGTTTCTGTACCTCCTCTTTGATCTCCTTAGACATCTCTGGATGAGTCCTTCGAAGTTTCTGCTTAACTGGAGGACAATCTTCCCGGAGAGGCAGCTTGTGTACCACAATATCCGTGTCCAAACCTGGCATATCCTCATAAGACCATGCAAACACATCAACATACTCTCGGAGCATATCTATCAGTCTTGCTTTCACACTTTCTTCCCCAAATTAGCCCTTATTCTGATCTCTTTCTTTGCTTCATCTGTACCCAAATTGACCAACTCCAGAGGCTCTTCATGCGGCTGAATAACCTTCTTCTCTTCTCGTTCTAGCAATCTGGCTAACTCTGCAGGGAGTTCACAATCTTCATCACTTTCTTCTTTCGCTTGGTGAATCAGATTGTCGAAGTCATAATGAGCAATAGCAGAATTGTGATCATTGGTATCTGATGTGGACATGTATCTGCATGATTAATTTTTGGTTTTAATGACAGTGTGCGAAGAATAAAAACATTGCCACATTTTCTTTTAGAAAAAACAACTAAATGGTAAAAGTGAAAGTGAAAATAACGCAAAAGTTTGAATAAAAACGTCCTTTATTTCATGACGAAGACTACAATGTGAAACACGGTGGCCCTACACAATGATTCACTACGCCTTGGGCAGAGCGTAGGAATTATGGAATGATAAAGAAAAAACAAGAAAATTACTCCTCAGCAGTTGTAACTTGAATGGTGTCCACAGATGTCCAATTCTTCAACTCGTTGCCTGGGATACATGGGCGAATCCAATCTTCTATGTTGAACACGTCGTCTTCATCATCAATTGCATTGGCTTGACCTTCCTTCTTAATGCCGGCACTGGCAAACTTGACAGGGGTAGACGAATCAGGAGCTTTGAGAATTTTTCAGTGTAAAATGGGATCAAATCCCAAGCCAAATCGTTTGAAATTCGGAGCGACCTCCACAACGCTTCCCCAACCGTCAGGGCGACCAGCCTCAAGCAGGGCTCGAGCATCTTTCAATGAAGTCAGGGAGGTCTCAACTTTCTTCTTAACCTCAACATCCGGAGTCTTAATCATTTGAACAGTCTCAAAAGCTTGGAATGGAGTCTCTCGTGTATTTCTCCCTCAATTTCCACATAGCGGAAAGAGGCCAAATGGCTTACAATATACTCCTCCTCGCCACAAACAGTAATTGTCTTTCCATCAAGAGGATACTTGAGTTTTTGATGAAGGGTGGAAGTGACTGCACCAACCTTATGGATCCAAGGATGTCCCAAAAGACAACAATAGGCCAGATTAATGTCCATCACATAGAAAGTGGAAGTAAAGATCTTCGGGCCCACCTTAATAGGTAAATCAATCTCTCCAAACACAGACCTTTTCGAACCATCAAAAGCCTTCACAACAAGATCACTGGGATGCAACTCTAACCCGACATAATCAATCTTCATAAGTGCCCTCTTGGGCAACACATTCAATGATGACCCGGTACCCACCAAAACCCTTGACAAGGTTGTGCCCTTGCACTCCATAGAGATATGCAGAGCTTTGTTATGATTACGGCCCTCGGGTGGAAGATCGAAATCTGTGAAACCTAACCCATTTCCGGATGATATACTAGCACATACTGTTTCAAACTGACCCACTGTAATCTCTCGGGGAACAAAAGCATTCTTCAAAAATTTCATCAGAGCATTCCTATGAGCCTCAGAATAGATTAACAAAGATAGCATAGACATCTTAGATGAAGTGTGATGTAACTGCTCAACAATATTATAGTCACTCTTTCTTATTAATCTCATCAACTCTTCAACCTCAGCTTCTGGAGTTGAAGACACATCAGGTGCAACTAGAGGCTTAGGTGCATTAGTCTGCTCAGATCCTTGACCATCAACCATCACTTATTTGCCCTTCGCCTTAGCTAAAGCATCTGCCTTACTCTGAGGATTTGGGGGACCTAACACCTTTCCACTTCTCATCAAACGACCTTCACCAGAAAAGTTATTGACATCATTATCTTTCACGAAACTATTCTCAGACAGACCAGAATCTTGTTTAACTCCATGATAATACACATCAGCACTATAATGCCAAGGAATCGCCTTCTTACTATCACACGCCATAGGACCAGGCAAAGTAATCATCAATGGTACTGGCTTGACAGCCACAGGGAATTCTCCTTGGGGTAAACGGAGTAGAAACCACTGAAACATCTGCTGGAGTCACCTTTTTGTACTTCCTGGCTCTACCAAACTGAAGAAAACCATCATTTATCAATTCCTGAATACGCGCCTTCAGGTCATCACAACCTTTTGGTCGTTCCACACACTTGCAACAAACTGGATCACAACCCGGGAAAATACCATTGTCACTCAAATACCTCTTGACATAAGGAGGAGAAGTAGTCACATGATTGACATCCATAACCAGATCCAACCACTCGCCATCCCCAATAATGGCATTAACAACTGCACCGTCATGTGATGGCATAGGATGCTGGATAACATTGGGTCCCGCTGCAGCTTCGAACTGAATAGCTTTGGAATCAAGAAAATCCTGAATCTTGCACTTCAGAGCATAACAATTCTCAATTGAATGACCCACACCACCAGAATGGAATTCACATCTTGCATTGGCATCATAATTAGTTGGACGATGATCAGGATTGACAGGCATCTGTCTCAGACTAACCAACTTCAAATCAAGCAGATGTTGTAAAGCTTGGGCATAGCTCATAGGCAGCGGATCAAACTTTCTTGGTTGCTTTGTTGATAGTTGTTGTTTTGTCTCGGAACATTTTGTTGTCTAGCTTGTTGTGGTTGCTGTTGTTGAGCAACAGCGGGAATAGACACATCATTGATTTGTTTTGGATATTGTCCTCTATTTCTTCTTTCATAAGCATGAGCATAGCTAGTTTCCACCTCTCTCTTCTTGGGGTGAGAAACAAACGGCTTCTTAATTCCGCTCAAAGAAGATCCCAAACCACCAACCTGAATTCTTCCGGCTTTCATTCCAGCCTCTATTCTTTCTCCTACCATTACCAATTCAGCAAAACCTGCGGATGTAGCCCCGATCATACGATCGTAGAAAGTCCCTTGTAGAGTATTCATGAACATGTCAATTAGTTCTCTCTCCAACAGAGGAGGTTGAACTCTTGCAGCCAACTCGCGCCATTTTTGCGCATATTCCTTAAAAGATTCACTCGGACCCTGTGACAGACTTTGCAACTGAGTGTGATTAGGAGCTAGATCCCTGTTGTAATTATAATGCCTAACAAAGGCATGAACCAAGTCATTCCAATAGCGAATGTGGGCCCTTTCTAGCTTCATATACCATTCCAGGGGTGCACCGGTCAAACTATCCTGGAAATAGTGAATCAACAACCCCTGATCATGAGTATGAACTGACATCTTCCTGAAGTAAGCAGTGGCATGGGTCACTAGACAAGACGAACCATTATATTTCTCAAACACCGGAGGCTTGAACTTTGGGGGAACCCTCACCCCTGATACTAAACCAAGATCATTAGCATCCATGCCAAAGACGCCTTCACCCTCAACAGCCTTCAAACGTTCCTCCAACTGACGATACCTCCTGTCCTCAATTGGGAAATCCGGGTCAGAATGCACAGAAAAACCATCTTCTTCAAAATCATGATCACGTTCCTGGTTACCCCTCACAACAATTGGATTACCTCTGCGATTCCCCATGAGCTGAGAGCCCAGGGTGGAGGAAACTGCCCCTGATTAGCACAACGAAGATCAAAAGGATTTCCTTGAGGTCTGGGAAGACTCACGAAAGTCTGGTCTTGCACATGATCCTGCCCAACAGAAATATCAGCAAACAGCCCCTGATTCTCAACATCAGCCCGATTACGTACTTGATTGTTGACCAGAGCGGTCAACTCATCCTGTCTGCGGTTTGAATTCGTGATTGCTTCCATGAACTGGGTCATCTGGGTAGCCATCTAGATCCTCAACTCAGCAAGCTCTGTCTGTACTTGCTCCATCTGCCTCGGAAAATTACTTTGGGTAGAGTAGCGGCGAATTGTCGTTTTGAATCTCCTCTGATAATAAAGGCAAAGTCAGAATAAGAACACCAACCGGAAACCTGTTATGCATGAGGTATGTATATGAATGAATATATATGCAATGCATGCAATGACATGTTTATACATTTCCAGGATTCTAACACTCGTAGCCAATTTTTTGGGCAATAGCATAAGATAAAGTGACGAACACCAATCGAACCAAATCTCATTAAAATAAGAAGCAAAGATACAAATAGTTCCACAAAGTACTTCAACAATAATACAAACCAAGATGCTAAAGATTATGACAACAAAATGTAAAGGAATGGAATCCCATCAACAAGCCTGATGGTGATTCTCTTTTGAAACATAAGATGAAATAACAAGCCTAAAAATCTGACATAGGAAAGCCTGCAGACTCCTGAATTCCCAACTGAAGCTTGAGCTGCCCAATTTCTTCTATGGCCAAGGATAGCTGAACATCCTTCTGTCTGAGCTGATCTTCAAATGCTGCTCTCTGAGTAGATTCCTTTAAAATCTTCCTTTCTAGGCTTCTGATATTTGCTTTATGCTTCTTCTCCAACTCAACCTTGGAATCTTTGCTTTTCTTCTCAATTTCTACTATAGCCCTCACGTACTCTGTTAATGGTATCATCCCCTCTTCGGACCTAGATCTCTTCTTTGCAGCATCAGATGTCTCTCCCTCACACTTCTTGAGCTTGTGAGCCAACTGATTCTTCTCTTGGGTAGAAACCAAACATATCACGTTCAGAGTCTCTTTTTCTTCTACCAAAAGGCGATTCTGAGCGGGCACTCGCTCATAATCTCCTTTGGGCATAACATCTGGAACAATAGCAACCTGAGGATGGAAAGGTGCAACTCCGGTAATAAAAGGCCACTGTCGATCTTTGTTTCTTTCTTCAATCCACTGGACAAATGATGCATAAGCTGTAGGATCCTTCTTGCCAAAGAATTGTCCTCCTTCAATGTGAATTCTCTTCCAAGCTTGCACAACTCTTTCCAAAGATCCGGTAATGTCTGGTATGTCAAAGCACAAAGTCTCCCACGCACATTATTCACTAGGAGGGCCTATTAGAGCATATCCCTTTCTCTATTTGTCTTAGTCACAACATGCCTATACCAACTGATATCCTGAGATGTGAGAGCCATCAAGCGAGGCACCTACCGCATAGTATGCTGAGTATCCACAAAAGTATCGGCACGAGGGAGAAAACTTTGGAACCATTGGTACAAGAGTGGAGCGCAACAACTGACCAAACCACCCTTTCCTTTGTAACTCTTTGAATGAATGGAATGATACAAAACTCCCAAGAGGGTAGGAACGGGATTCTTCTGAATGACCAAAGAGATAGCATTCTCATCAATGAATTTGGGCTCGTTCGGGAATAAGACCATACCATAAATACAACAAGCCAAGATGGAATTGAAACCCCTCCACTCAAACTTCGAAGCCTTAGCATTAGCTTCTCTCAATAGGAACCCCAAATGAAAACCTTTCACCGCCCCCTTTTTCGCGGCATTAGCTGAAATCACTGACTTCTCTAAGAACAAGGCAGCAGCAATCTGATCATCAGTAGGTTTCCCCATAGCAATGTGAAAAGGTACTTGGTGAAGCACTGGAATATCCAAAAGATCAAAATATTCTTCCAAGGTAGGTAGCAACAGATAATCTGGAAACACAAAGCATCTCAACTCACGGTCATAGAACTGGAACAAAGCTTTAAGACCATCTTCCTGGTATTCACTGAGAGGGTGTTTCAAATATGACAGAATCCTTCCATAGTCTTTGGCAAACTCAACAACAACCTCGGGAGGAGACCTCTAGGCCAACAAAATCAAACCCTCAAGAGCTGGAGCGTGAAACTTATACACTGGATGACATCTGTAATTTGTCTTCTTTTCAGTATCCATCTTTTAGCAATGACCCAATAACCTGACTTGGAGATTAGTTATCCTGGGTACCTAATGATAAACAGAGTCTATGGTTCTTTATCGAGCACTTCGCTTACTACACAAAGGATGTAGGGCGAAAGCACCGTCAATCGAACCTCGTCTGAGTCTGGTACTTCATGCCTCCTCACACGCACCACGGGATGCGGGATTCGACATGAACATCCGTCTATCCTATATGTCACTGGCCTGGGTAGTGGGCCTTTTACCTCTTGTAACTCCCACCCATAAATAAAAAACAACAACAACGGCCCAACATCCACAGAGTAATATAGCCAGATGCAGATGCATGCAAAGACGTACAAGTATGAATACACAAATAACAGAAAACAAGCTATAAAGCAACAAACAAAACAAATAAACACCCAAAATAAAAGAAAACAAAAGCTAGGATCAACTTCTGATCGGACCAGCAAGAGGTCTAGATGATCCCCAGTGAAGTCGCCAACTGAAACAACCGGCCGAAAATCAATGGATATAACTATATATCAATGAAGTCGCCATCGAACGTTTTTTATCCCGCCAAGAGGGAAAGGTAAACATCGAGTAAACACGAAGCGAAGAAATCACGGTCTTGCAACGAGAGATCGGGTAAGGAAGTGCATGCGAGAAGGGATTAGCACCCCACACGTCCGTAGTACTCTACGGTATCCGTTTTTACTTTCTATCTAATGGGTGTAAAGGTCTAACTATATTTGTACATGGTATAATGCATGCAAAAGAAAAGAAAAATAAATAGAGAAAATAATAAAGGAAAGAAAACACGGGGAAAAGAAGGAAATATTTACAAAGGTTGCTCGATCTAGCCTTGACGGGATGCCACGTATTCCCTCGTGCAATGGGAAAGTCAGAGCGCCGTAGTTCGGCTCACTTGTTTTGGTTGGTTTGTGTTTTTTATATTAGTAGACGAAACAACAAACGATGATGAAACACCTCCATGATGGCGAAACATCAGCTACAGACGGGATGATGAAACATCGGAAGACGAGATGACGAGACATCAGCAAACGGGATGACGAGACATCAAAGAGTGAGATGGAGAAACATCAAAGAATGGGATGGCGAAACATCAGCAACAGGCCGGTGAAGCATCAACAGCAAACAGGACGATGAAACATCCTAGACTAATTGGTTTGTATCTTTTATTTTGGAAAAAGTTTCAGATTATTAGAATGTTTTAATGCACTTGACAAAAACAAGATTTTAGTTTTAAGGATGCAAAAAGGATAAAGGTAAAATGGCTAAGGGAAACTAACCTACTTCTAAATCCTAATGTTATCATGCAAAGTTGATCCTAGGTTAAGGGTATAAACAAGGGGAGGAATCTACCTAAAGTTATCATGCATGGATGCCTAACTTAATGTCTAAACTCGAAAACTAACTAAATCGAGCAAAACCTAAGGGGAACCTAAAAAATCAATTATCTTGGTTGGGAAACCAAGTGAGAAGAGGGGTAGAATCAAGTAAAGTGCTTTGGCAAAAGCACACAAACCAAGCACTAACAAGTGCTAAAAAAGAAAGAAGAAGATGAAAGAAGAAAATGCAATGAAATTCGAATGAATTATGCTCATGCAAAGTGTCATGTGAGGTGAGGTCATTAGACACAACATTCATTTACAAAGTTATACAAAACTTTAGCAAACATCAAACATCATTATAAACACCCACGAACAAGTTAATTCGCAAACTAGGTCGAAACTAATCCTAAAAGCATGCAAAGAGCTAATTGTGCGAAGCGTTAGACTTAGATGAAGTTGATATAAAATTAAAGAATAAAATGAGATACAATTCAGTAGCTAATCATGTGGATGCTTATTTATATTGAAATTCCTGGCAGCAGATACTTGATGTCACAGAGAATGTTATGACACAGTATCTGACACTGCTTTGACAATTCACACAGTAAATATAGAAAGCAGTAAATAACACAATAAGTTGTTCACCCAGTTCGGTTCTAACAAACCTACGTCTGGAGGCTACCAAGCCAGGGAGGAAATTCACTATTAGTAGTATCAATTCAGAGTTAAACTCGCCCGTTTACAACTCCTCACTTAATCCCTACCCAATGACACTTCAACCTAAGTCCTACTTAGATCTGAGTTCCTACTCACTCCCCCTCAATCACCGCAGTGATATCAACCTATTGACTAATTGAATTGTGAAGACACACTTCAATAAAATATCTTGATCTTGCTTCAAAGCTTTAATCAAGAGACAAACACTCGTGCTTTAAAGCTTTGAGTGATAAACTACCCTTACAACAAATCCTAGTCCAATGCACTTATCAATTGATAGTTGCTTGGCTCACAAGAGAAACTAGAATTACACAATACCAACTGTTACTAACCTTAACAGTACACAAACAAAAGCCTTCAATGTCTTCAATGGAATCCAGAGGCGTGGCTGTAGAGTAAGGGTTGAATTCTTTATATAGAAGCAGTCCTGAATCTTCAGTTTTGGGCTTCCATAAAGATAGCTAGGGTTTACTTAATTCTCTCCTAAAAACATGGTTTGTTCAACAACCAATTTAGGTTTAATTAAGATTAACCTAGCAGCCACGTGAGCATGCTTTCTAATAACAGAAAAACATAAATAAAATGCTCAACAAACTTCCTGAAAAATCTCAGGAAAAACTGATTCTGCAGAACAGAATGTCACACTGAATGTCATAACATCTGTTATGACATCAGACTGTTTTCTGCAGAATTTCCAGCACAGCTTTAGCTTCCCTGTTCTGAGCTGTACTTTTACCATCCTTGTCCAGTAGGATTTATCTTCAATCTCTGAATGTCATGACATCTATCAAGACATTTCTAAAGCCTAGTTTTACCAAAATTGATGCCAACTTAAAACACTAACATATATCATGCAAAATAAACCACAAAGATTCAATAGCAAAAATCTACCAAAAGTGCGCAAACATACAACAAATGCGTGTGGTGGAGTGCATCTAAGTGTGTGAGGTTTATGTCATGAGAAGAAGGTGTCAAGATGAAGAGATTACAGTACCAACATCATAAAAATGAATTAATAACCAAATCATATAATAAATGCCATGAGGATGCAATTACAACATTGGTGCGAAAACTAGTTGAAATGCTTAACCTAAAAGGTGTTTACAATCTAAAAGAAGCCATGGAAAGGAAAAGATGAAGAGATGTTAGGATACACAAGTTACAGTAACAAACATGTTATTTCATCAACAAAAACATTTAAACATGCATACAAAGAATTCAAAAGCAAAACACTCAAGAGAAATCCATTCGATTCGTGCAAGTGCGGGTAAACATGTGCATGTATGTGTGTTTGTGCTTGTGCGTACATGTGCTAAGTGTCAAATGGTGCTGGGATCAGAGATGATAGGTGATGGAAGGCAATTCAAATTACACATTATCAAGCCATGAGATGCTTCAAATTGTACACATACAACATCTACATGAGAACTAGTTGAAAACCTAACCTAGAATGCAACTAAAGATGGAATGGGGCATGGTTGATGCATGGATGCAAAAGGATGAAACTAATGGAATACAAAGGTGTGGGAGGCAGTAGCTAGCATGACAATAATGCATGATCATCATATACATGTTCATTATTTACAATGCACAAACAAAGACAACTAGGGAAAGTTTAAGCATGCATCTAAAAGTGTGTGGTGGATGTGTTTAGATGAATGTGTCCTAAAATGTTTGTGTCAAGTGTTGCGGACAAATGTAATGGATGATGAGGTAGCCAACATGATGCTCAAATAAACACAAAAACAATTAACAAATCATACTTCACAGCCGATCATAATGCAAAGGTTAGTAGTGGAAAGGGATGATTCTAAACCCTAGAATTAATCGTAAAGGAACACACAAGGTCGGTAGCTTAAGACCTAAGTAAACTATAAACAAAAGCAATTCAAACAAAATAAAAAGCTCACACACGAGTTCATTGGATTGAAGGCTTGAAAGCATCTAAATTAGACAAGCATCGTACTTAAGAAAGATTTAAACAAAGTAGTTTTAATTGGAAAATTAAAACCATGTGTGACTTGTGCCATAAGTTTAACTCAAGATATGATTCATGAGCAACCAAATGTAGAAGGTAAAGCTTCCATACACAAACAAATCACCTATTTAATGAGCAAAATCATCCAAAGCAAAATACCACCTATCTTAGATCAAACAAACTTGATTAAGATTTGTAGGAAGGGAAAGATGTCTTGTATGTCATAGGGTGATGATAGAACCCTCACAAGATGCTTGTCATGAGCTGGAGGTAATGTCAATTGAAGTGACATACCCCAAGAATCACGAACATATAATCCCTCAAGGTATGTTTCAACCAACAATAGAAGAAGAAGAAAGAAAATCTAGCTCTTCTAGGTCATCATGATGACATTACAATTAAATGCAAGTCAATGAATCAAAGAGCATTGGGTTATTGATTACATAATGTACAAGGTCAGAAGTAGAAACCAAAGATTCAATTGGGATTAGATTGCTAGATCCATGCATGATGCATACAATACAAGTGGTAGAACCATAAGCAAAGGTTGGTAATATTCTAATCAACAAAAGTTGCATGAGCTTGAGAAAATTAGGGGCTTAAATGAATCAATCATACTGGAATCGAGGTCCTAAATATGCTATGAGGATGAAGTAAGAGGGTGAGAAGTATATTCTTAAAGAATTGCATGAATGCATACCTCACCTTACAATCCATGCACAACGATGCAACCAATGATATGAAAATCAAACTTCTAAATAAAGATCAAGGTGATCCCTTGAGGTCAAATGTCTCTCAAGTCTTAGAAGACTATCCTTGAGGTTATCATTCCCCCTAATCATCAATTAGAAACATAAACTATGCAAGGGAAAGGTCTAAGAACCAATGCATCAACAATCTAGGGTTTTAAGAACCATGGAATCTTTGTGCTCAAGGTAAGAATTTAATGACTTATCATGGAATTTTCAATGAATGGAATCATGTCACATAACACTAGAGCACTCAAATGATCATCACATACCCTAGGCTTGGCCTTAAATTATGTCCACAAGCTTCAAAATTGAAGGTAGAACCAATTACACTAGGCAAAGGTATGCTCACTCTTGAAATTTCATAAAAAAAATAGGAAAATGAGAGATAAAACCAAATTAAAAATGAAATAAGGGAATCAAATCCCTGAATTACACTAGGCAAAGGTATGCTCACTCTTGAAATTTCATAAAAAAAATAGGAAAATGAGAGATAAAACCAAATTAAAAATGAAATAAGGGGATCAAATCCCTTACAAGTCAGATACATATCCTTGCCCAAGTTGAAAATCCATGGAAAGGTCAAAATAAAATTCAAAAGGGGCAATACTATCAACATTCATGCCCACATGATCAAAAAACAAGGAAAAATTAATATAAAATATAAAAGTCAGAAATAAAACTCTATAAAAATTGGAAATAGTGACTCAACATCCTAAACATGATTAAAAATATTTTTGGCATTTTTTTAATTTTAAGGAAAATGATGAAAAACAAATAAAATACAAAATGGATAATGCAAATGGTGCATTTAATGCTAAAATTGATTTAAGTGTGCAAAAATGGCAAAATTATAAAATAAAAATCAGAAATGCATGAATTATGATTTAAATGAGTTGGAATATTTTTTATTTATTTTTTATATGCATGAAAGTATTTTTAAATGATTTAAATATGCATAAAATGCAATATAATGCATGAAATTGTTAAAAAATAGGAAGAATGCAAGAAGTCTGAAATAAAATTCAAAAATGCATGAGACATGGTTTAAATGGATCAAAATATTTTTTATAGGTTTTTTGTATGCATGGAAGTATTTTTAAATGATTTAAATATGCATAAAATGTGATAAAATGCATGAAATTATTTAATTATGCAAAAATGTAGAAATTATCAAATAAATTTTAGAAACTCAAAATTAATATTATGAAAGATTCAAAATATTTTTTGTGGAATTTTTAAACATTGGAAAGTATTTTTTTTTAAAGAATTTTTCAATGGAAATGCAATTCATTAAACTCAGAATTTATTTAAATGGCCAAAACATTTTAAAAAAATTGGAAAAAAATTCCACAAAATATTTAAAATCATTTTGAGCATATGGTATTTTTTTTTAATTTTTGGATGATTTTTGAATGCAAAATTAAATGCTGCAAAATGCTAATTATGAAATAATTACAATGGAAATTCAAAAATTGCATGGACCAATCAGGACACGCCACCACATCATATTCAACCTCTAGCAAGCCCTAAACACACGCGTTTTTCAGTTTCACGCATGCAACTTCAATCAATCGTATTTCACTCAATTTTCAACCAAATTAAATGATTCAAAGCTCAAAATAAAGATCACATGGCAAGCTACAACGCACAACTTGTAATGCATCAAATGATCCACCAAACATCAAGAAATCAGAGTGAGAAAATCACGAAAATCATCCTAAATCTGGATTTTCAGAACTTCATGCTATGCAATATGCTTCACAAACAACTGGAATTATACATCAAACCTAGTGTTTGGCCAGCTAACCACGCATACAAATCATCAAATGCAAGCTAGAAATCCAGATTTGAAGTTTGAATCTTACATCTTGATTTGGAAAATAAATCCAAATATGCCTCTGGATTTGAAGAGAAAACACTTCAATCTTGCTCTTAGATCTTCAATGGAGTAATAATAGTGAAGAGAATCCACTTCAAAATCAGTTTGCAACCATTTCCAAGTATGAGAAATTTTGAGAAAATGCAGAGCAAAAAGTGGATCTGGAAACGAGAGAGAGAGAGTCTGCTTGCATTTGGGGAAGCTTCTACTTTATATTTGTGTGAAAATAGAGAGGGTAGCTTGGTCCTTTCAACCAAAATCCGTTATTTGCAAAACAGTGGTAAAAATGGCATCTTGAATATAGCTTGCGTTTTGGTGCATTTCATGCTTGCTTGCTTGCGTTTTGGTGAGCTGGATCATGAGTGTATGCTTGGCTCACGTGATAGAATCCTCAAGTTTGCCAAAAATGATAAAAATTAGAAAGTGCATGAAATGTGTGTGAGCAAAATGTGCTCAACTATGCTTGGCTTTTTATGGCAAAAATGCATGCTGGCACTGCTTGCTTCGAGCCCTGGCATTGTTTACTCAAACAACTTGCACAAAACAAGTGGGAAAATGCACAAAATCAAGCTTCTCAAAAATCAGCTTTGTGTCACTTTTTCTCCTTCAGATTTCTCACAAATGGCTTGGGCATTCTTTGGCCTCTTGATACACATCAATAGTTCATGGCATGAGGATCAAAACAAGCTTTGGTTCACTCAAAATGGAGCAAAAATGAGTGAGATATGGTTCTTCAAAGTCATGCACAAACAAGGCACGATCTGGGCAGCCACGCGCGCGTTCTGGATTGCATGGGCATGCATGAATTCAGTTTCATGGCCTCAACTTGTGAGCCTTGTATCTTGATCAATTTTGCACCAAATGACATGATTCAAAGTTCCATTTAAAGCTCTCATGGCATACTTCAAAATGCACGAAGTGATTTTTAAAAATTCCATTCCAATCAAAAGATATAAGCTTCAACATTATGCCCACCACCTGTTTGTGGAAATGACTCAAAGAAATGCCCAGAAAATGCCTAGAAACGTGCATGCTTGCCTAGCCTTGGTCAAATTTTGTGCACATAACTTCTAACTCAAATATTTCTCAAATGGTGCATTTTTGAGAAATTTTACACATTGGCAATCTTGTAGGATTTTTTTTCAAGCTTTCCAGAAATGTACGACATGCAATCATTGGATAAAAATTGAGAAAGTTATGAGGTGTCAAAGTTCCATAGGGTGGACACTTTGAAAAAATTTCAAACTTCAAATTACTTCAAAAACAAGTTAACTCTAATTTCTTCAACTTTCTTGATTCAATGGTGAATTTGGTCATGAAAAATGGAAATATGACCTTTGAATTGATGGTTGACCAAAAGTCCACTTGGTCAACTCTTGACTTTGACTGATTTTGACCAAAATAACCATTTTGCCCCTTGTGATCAATTGACTTGCTTCTACTCAAAATTGAGCCTCAATATTTCACTCATAGATGTTCAACAACATATAGAAACAAGTGAAATCAAGTTTGAGTGAAAAATCTGAAGAAATCCTGATTTTACTCAAAACCCTAATTTTGCTCCATGTGTTAAGAGATGACCAATCAAGCTTCAAAACCTCAAATTTTCTGAATGTGTTGAGCAATCTTTTGAACCATGATAACTCAAATGATGATAAGAAGGTAATACTTCAAGAAATTGACTCATCCAAGCTTCAAACTCCACAGAGGATCAAAACCCTAATTTCATCAAATGAATGCCACAGATGAATTTCCCACCAAATCTCTTCAAAACTTCAATTCCTGGGGGATCAATGAGAAAAATGGAATTTCTTGAGGAATAATACACCTTGTGACTTGAAAGGTCCACAGATATGGCAACTTGAGATTCCTTCAGAAAGGCATGCTAACACAATCAACCTCCTCGGCTTGTAAAGGTCTTGAGAACTCAAAGAGCTTGGATCCTATCATGAGGTATGAATGCAATGAAATATGATGTTTATGATGAAACATAAGCCTAAATCAAGAGGGTAAATTTTGGGGTGCAAGAGGTGCCACTCTAGGCGTAGGATCGGCTGAAGAGATCCTTATTGTGTTTACATCAGCATAGTCTTCTGGGAAATCGTCTCCCCATCCGGTTGCCTTAACATCTTCAATAGGAATCTTGTAGCTTTCAGGAACGGTATACTTCACCATGTAATCAAACTTTCCACTTGGCTGCCCCAAGGTATCCTAGACTTCTGGTACAGTTTCGCTTACATCTTCGATCTTCAAATTCTTAGACATGTCTTCACACAGATTCTCCACTGGTGAAGGTTTCAGAAATAGCACTTCTCAGTTATCCATCATGCACAGAATACGTCTTCTCAACCAAGCACATCTGTCAGGTGCACATGTGCACCAACGACAATTCTTTGGGCATCCTGGATTGACATCGGCTTGCAACAGATTTTTCTTAACAGTCATCAGAGGAATAGTCAAGTCGTTCACATCAAAAACATAAGAATTCTTGTCAATAGCATTGGAACTTTTGTCGTGGTTAGGCCTTGGTGCGTTGATTACATTCGGAGTCTCGACAGGAGGATCAAACTCAATCTCTTTAGCTTCAATCATGCCTTGAATCTTGTTCTTCAGAGCCAAACAGTTGTCAGTGTTGTGCCCTGGGCTGTTGGAGTGGTAAGCACACTTAGCATTAGGATTATATCTCGGAGAGGAAGTGTTGATGTTTTGAGGAGGATTCCTTAAGGTAATCAGCTCTACTTTCAACATGTGTTGCAGTGCTTGAGACAATGGCATGTTGATCTTCGTAAACTGTCTTTGTGGCGCATTCTGGTTATGCGCGTTGTTTTGCTGAGGTTGTGCTGGTGTAGGATTGGAGATCACAACTGCCCCCACAGATTGAGTATGATCAGTTTTGGCTCGGCTTTTCTGACCATACACAACATTGGCTTCTTTCTTACCACCAAAAGATCTCTTCGCAACATTTGAAGATGACTCTACCTGAATCTTTCTGCTCTTGATTCCCGCTTCAATATGTTCTCCTATCGATATTAATTCGGTGAATTCGGCTAAAAAGTTTCCAATCAGATGATTGAAGAATGGGTCTGTCAGTGTTCCCATAAATATATCAACCAACTCCCTATTGGACAAGGGTGGTTGAACTCTGTCTGCTAGATCTCTCAATTTCTGAGCATACTCTTTGAACTTCTCATCACGACCCATGGACATGCTCTGTAGTTGCATGTGGGTGGGTGCCAACTCAGCGTTGTACTGGTACTGCTTGTAGAAAGCATCTGCTAAGTCATTCCAGGTATGGATATGGGTACTCTCTAAGCTGATAATACCACTCCAACTGAGCTCTGGATAAACTCTCTTGAAAGTAATGGATCCACAGCTTCCTGTCATCAGTGTGAGGATGGATCTTCTGAACATAGGACTTCAAATACAGCTTCGGACAAGAGATGCCATCATACTTGGCAAAAATAGGAACCTTGAACTTGTGAGGAATCACCACACCAGGAACTAAACTCAAATCATCAAAATTCAGCCCGGACATCTTCAGATTTTCCACAGCATTCAGACGGTCTTCAAGTTGTTTGTATTTGTCATCCTCAAGAGAATACTGCTCGTTCTCATAGTCTTCTTCTTTGTTTTTAGACTCACGCTGGCCTTCTTCGTTGTTCTTGATACTTTCATCAGTTTCGACACTCCTATTTGAGAGTTCCAACCGGCTGACCACTCTAGGTCTACCTTTGTGACGTCTGCCCATGTTGAGGACACCAATGACCATCTTCTTTCTGTTGATGAGCTTCTTCAGGTCTTCCTGGCCTTGGACCAAGCTGGTGAACATTTCTTGGAATTGAGCATTCTGAGCCTGGAGATCTTTGAAAGTCTGTTCAAGAGTCATTTCTGCTAAAATAAATAGCGAGAAAATGAGAAAACCAATCTTCAATGTACCTGTTATAAAATGTAATGCCATGATATGCGATGTTTATGCAATGAAATGCAATGTTTTCAAGGACCTTTAGGAATTTAAATTTGTTAAACAAGCACGAACAAACTTTTATTAGTTTCTTTTTTTCTTTTCTTTTTAAGTACAAAAGATAGTTTGGAAAATAAAAGAACAAAAATCCTAAAGCTCTAAGTCTCCCATGGGCTCTTCCTCTTGGTGTTGAGGTAGGCGTTGATGTTTCGCTCCTCGTGAAGTAGCTTGGTCAACTCTAGTACCTTCTTCTCGCTTGCATAGCATTGAGTTTTGAATGTATCCCTTTCTTCTTTAAGCTAAATCCAGGATCTCTTCAAGTCTTCAAGATCAGTAGGCATGTCAGGATGGAGAACGATATAGGGTACGTCACCTATAGCAACAGGTTCCATAATTACTGGTAGAACAGGCGTAAATGGCATCATGAGGTTTTGAGCTCGAGCTCGCACCCATTTGAGGTAAGGTTCCCAAGGAATGGAATTCTTGTTTCCCAAAGTCTTGGTATCGGTCTTCTTTACCATGCCCCAAGCGTGTATGAATCTTCGATGGTAATTCTAGAGATCGTGGTTATAGTCGAACACAATATCTTGGAGAAGCATATCATGTGGACTATCTCTTCGAGCATAACCAAACTGACGTAGAGCTAGGGAAGGGTTGTAAGTGATACCTCCCCTTATGCCAAGGAGTGGTACATTAGGGAATTCTCCACAACACTCAATGAATGTGAAGTCCTTTTGAGAGAAGAGACACCAACGGATATCTGAATGAGAGAGTGACATTAGTCTTTGAGACCACTTCAATCTTTGCTCGTTCTTCAATATTGATTGCGAAAGGTGCGAAATAAACCATCTGGAAAGTAAAGGTATGTGACACATGAGAGTTCCTTGTCGCTTGATGGTACGAGTATGGAGAGAATGTAGAATGTCTCCAAGTAAGGTAGGCACAGGATTGCGAGTGAGGAATATCTTGATGGCGTTCATGTCTATGAATTGATCCGGATTAGGAAATAGAACCAACCCATAGATTAGCAAGGCCAAAACATCTTCGAATGCATGGAAACTCATAGCTTTAAGGAATTCTCGAGCTTTCTTTAACAGAAACTTAGTAAGTAAACCCTTAACTCCACTTCTTGTTTCCCAATTGGCTTCAATGTCTGAGCGCTTTAGGTGTAATGCTGATGCGATGTCTTCGTACCTATGAGCCTTTTCTAAACCGGTGAATGGTGTCTGATCAAGGATAGGCACCCCGAGTAGCTTAAAGAACTCTTCCAATGTAGGAACCAACTAATAATCTGGGAATGTAAAGCAATGGTGTTTTGGATCGAAGAACTGGAATAAGATGTGCATCATATCTTCTTCAAAACCGGAGATAACCAAATCAAGTAGATAACCGTGTCTTTTGATGAACTGAGCATGATCGGGAATTTCTAAAACCAATTCTTTGAGTTGAGAAGGTATACCCATGAAGTTGATTCAGATAGTCTTTCTGGAAGCCATAATCCCTACAAAATAGAGCAAAGATAAATTCCTAGGTCCTTGAAATAGTTAGAAATGATATGCAATGTTATGATGTCATGTTTAACAAACACAAGCAAATCACACAATAGCCCTAGGTTTAAGGCTTGCATGAGGTATAGGTGTCTACCCTACCATAGTTTGAGTGGGTTCATCTTGTCCTATAATAGTGATCGGGTTCTAGGAATCTCATAACATTGATCTTTCTCGTAGGCTTTATTTCAATACGACTACCAAGTGGTCGACCGAAACATCCCGAAAGTTGGATCTTAACGAGCGTAGCATCGAGTATCAACCAACCTTAGTCTGCACCAAAGCCGACCATCTCACTACCTTCTAATGGCCAAGATGGGTCAATTAGGGTTCTAAAAGTTGAGTTAGTGCTGATGACACCACGCAGACGCCAAATACTTTCCTCGACTTGAGAATGAGGAGCATCAGGACATCTAAAGTGGCGCACTAACGTAGCCATCATGTTGACCGTTTCGGTATACGCCTAACGGTCACGACGATTTATTGCTACTTACCTAAGGAAACCTGGATCCGGGTGTAGGATCCCCCACAAGTATAACACCCAAACAACCATTAAAGATAAAGCATACAAGTCTAACAGAAAGCAGTAAAAATGATCTAAAAATCCCAAAGGTATTCTCTCTTTAGGGTGTCTCCCCAGCAAAGTCGCCAGTTCTGTAATACGGTGAGAGAACTGACTTTGGAATTTGTTTTGCTTTTTATCGCAAATGTTGCGGATAGCAAGAGTCGCCACCGACTTTTCTTTTATCCAATTAAGGGAAGGTGAAAAGAACAGAAAAAGACCTTCGTTAGATTCTGAGTAAGGGAGAAGGTTATGAAAAGGGAAGGTATTATCACCCCTTTCCATCCGTAGTTATCTATGGGCTCTTAGTTGCTTTTAGCTCACTTTAAAAAAATTGCTTTCTGTGTGTGTGTTTGAAAATGTTTTGAAAAAGGCATTTCACTTTGACTTCGTAATGATTCATGCTGGAATGTATACGAAGTATTCGGAAATGTTTTGTCTCGAAAAGTGTTTGAACTTTGACAAAAGTGTGAGGTGTGAAAAGTATTTTGATAGAGCAAGCAACTAAAAGTCTTATTACCTACTCAGAACGGTCGTTTTCGTGTTGTTTTACTTTCCTTTGGAATAGTGCTATCCGTACCATTAGTTGGTAGGTAAACCCTACTCGTTGGATGTAAAAGGGACATTCGAAGGGACATCGGATGGTCATAGAAGGCAACTTGTAGGAGTATCCTAGCACATTCGAAGGGACGATCATCACTTTTCGTAGGCAACAATCGAGGGACGAGATCATGTTTTCGTAGGCCACGTCGAGGGACTATGATATTTGTATCGAAGGGACTATGATGATATGTTTGTAGGCAACGATGCTAGGATACCTCTACGTTCGAGGGACTTGACCATGTATTCAAAAGGCAACGAGAGAGAATACTCTAGGGGTGCATCTGTGAAGAGAGTGTTAAATTCAGATATATTATCTTGGAATTAGAAGTGATATATGTTCATTTTTATCTTGCCATACACGCCTAATTACTTGCAGTGTATAGGGTGCGAAAAATAAATTGCGGAAAGTAAAGTGCGGAAAGTAAATGTCCTACGCTATTACATGGTTTGCGGCAGTTACATAATATAGGAGTGCGGAAAGTAAATCCTAATTAAACTATTGCATCCCATGAGCAGTTACATAATATTGAAAAAGAATGCGAGAAAATAAATCCTAACTATTACAACTTGGAAGCAGATACATAATAATCGGAAAAGAAAATAAATTCGCATAAGAGAAAATACGTTAGTAAAAAAAGATTTTTAAGTTAGGAAAAAAATTTTAGGTTAGTAATCCTAATTAGATGTTAGAATAATTTTTTGGGAATTTTCTGGATTAGTTTTAGTGGGAAAAAGTAATTAAAAGTTAATTTTATGGTTAATAAATAATTAATTAAAATATGCATGCAAAAATATTAATTTTTATGTCAAAAATTAAATAAACATTTTTCTGTCCTAAATGCAAAAAGAAATTATTTTTTGGTGATTTTTTAATGCATGGGAAAATTATTTGAAAAGAAATTAAATTAAATAAGAAAATAAGAAAATATGTTAGTTTTGCAAAGTGTTAAAAAATAATGTGAGGAGCCAAGGTTCGAACCCAGGACATCCTGGATACACGCGTGTTACCCTTGCCACTGAGCCATCCTGCATTTGGTGTTAGTAATATGAAATAAAATAATTATAAACGAAATTGATTTCTGAAAACCAACTTTCAAAAACCGCGCCAAGAACACCATCGTCCCCATTTGAATTTCTGCAGGCTTTTACCTACGGACGCTTCCGTTGCTAAAGCCTATAGTGACGGTTTCGTTCGTCACTAAAACCCCTGCAAATTTCCAAAATTTAATACAAGCAATATAAATTCAATGTAAGGCCATGGTTCGATCCGGTTTGGTCTCCTGATCAAGAGTATGCCTCTAGTTTTGGCCAATTTTTCCTAAATCGAAGGATCCCAAATTGAAGCTTTGAAACCCTAACAATGGCATCACGGTATTCCTGCATCTAAAATCGAATTGAACCACCCAGATAGCTTGCAAACATCATTCTAAACATGAACAAACAATCAAAACAGGTTAAATATGCATGAATAATCAAAATCGATTTTGAAAAAGAAAGTGCAAACCGAAATCGTGATTTCACGTTTCTGGGTGTTTGGATGGCTTGTGAGATCTGGATCGTTTCAGGGGATCTCCAAGAATGTATTAGAATGCTTAGAATTGTCTGAATCCAAGCAAAACCAGGGGTGCCAATTGCTTGAGTGACACGGTTTTTTTGAAGTTGGGTAGGGTTCTTGGAGGCAAGAATTTCGTTCTTTGTACTTGTGAATGCATTGTGTACTTATAGTAGATGGATTTAGGTCAAGAATCATGAAGAAATTATATGCCAATCAATGAGAAAATATTTGATTTGGTATAAAACCAAATATTGCCTTTTTTGATCAAATCTCATTCAATTCCTTTGCCAATCAATGCAACTTCGAAATTGATAGCTTGTATGGCTTGCTTGGACCTCAAGAATGAGAGAAAAATCCAATTTGCAATTAATTTTGATTTTCTATCTTTTATTTTAATTAAATTGGCTTTTAAATGATTAAAAATCCAAAATAAATAGAAAATAAAAGATAAATTAGTGGCCTTGGGCTTGGAGGTTCCAAATCAGCTACGGAACAAGTTTGAACCAAAAAAAGTTAGGCCCATTTGCAAAATTTTGGGTTTTGTCAAGTATTTCTCTTTGTGCACCTCCTCAAAAATGCTCAACTTGTGCAAGGTGTATCTTGCTCAATTTTTAACATTTTTGGGTGTTATTGGACTTTTTCGAAAGCTCAAGATGTCCTTTAAACAACATCTTTGGTTTCATCTCAATTGAAGTTTCCATGCTCAAGAAACTTCTTTACAAAAAGTTGACTTTTTGTTGACTTTGAAAAGGACCTGTAATGTTTTGGCCCATATCTTCCAAATGAAGCATTTTCTGACCAAGCTTGTGAGACATGAAGTTGTAGAGAATTGAATTCTCTTCAAAATGAGAGGTGGTGGAAATTTTTTTGATAAAGTATGTGAAAGTTATGCCTGGTCAAAGTTTTGTTGACTTTTGTCTGAGAAAGCCCAATTTGGAAACTTTGACTTTTGATCAAATCTTGAGTTTTCTTGATGAATCATGATCAACCCTTGATCAAATTATGAATATTACTTCAAAATATTGATGTTGACCAAAAATTTGAAGTTTGACTGTATGTTGACCACGGTTGACTTTATGTCCAATACAACTAATTTCAACCATCTAAGCAATTGTCTGAGGAAACTTGACTTGTAAGGCTTGAAACTTGACATGGAGATTCTTTGAAGCATATGATGAGGCATGATGGCCACTGAAAGTGTTGGAGGCTCACCTGGATTTGAGGATAGCCAAACCCTAGTTTGGGTTGACTGCTTAGGAGAGGGTTTGTCTGGTCAATCCTTGTGAAATCCTTGAGTATGGAGATGTGGAATGTCTTGAGAAGTAGGAGGGCAAATTTTGGGGTATAACACCTACGTTCGAGGGACTTGACCATTTATAAGGCAACGAGAGAGAATACCACAGGGGGTGCATGTGTGGGAAAAGTGTATTGTTTTCAGATATTTTGTCTTGTATTAGTGATCTAAATTGATTTTATCTTACCATACACGCCTAATTACTAGCAGTTTATAGGTGCGGAAAGTAAAGTGCGGAAATATAAAGTGCAGAAAGTAAATCCTACGCTATTACATGGCTTTGGGGCAGATACATAATTGAGGAGTGCGGAAAGTAAAACCTACTTAAACTATTACATCCCATGAGCAGTTACATAATATTGAAAAAGAAAATGCGAGAAAAATAGTCCTAACTATTACAACTTGGAAGAAGTTACAATAATCGGAAAAAGAATCGAATTGCAAATAAGAGAAAATGATGTTAGTGAAAAAGATTTTTTGAGTTAGGAAAAAGTTTTAGGGTTAACAAACCTAATTAGATGAGAAAATATTTTTTTTGGATTTTCTGGATTAATTTTAGTATAAAAAAACAATTAAAAGTTAATTTTTTGATTAATTAACAA
Source organism: Vicia sativa (assembly GCA_021764765.1). Classification (NCBI taxonomy): domain Eukaryota; kingdom Viridiplantae; phylum Streptophyta; class Magnoliopsida; order Fabales; family Fabaceae; genus Vicia; species Vicia sativa. Next base: position 130,618,857 of record CM038793.1, on the reverse strand, counting down.
TTAGTTAAAATATGAATGAAAAATATTATTTTTTATGTTAAAAATTAAATAAGCATTTTTCTGACCTAAGTGCAAAAAGAAAATATTTTTTTGGGATTTTTTAATGTGTTAGAAACAATATTTGAAAAGAAATTAAATTGAAAAAAGAAAATATGAAAAAAAATAATGGAAAAGGTTAGTTTGGAAAAAGAGATAAAAATATATGTGAGGAGCCAGTGATCGAACCCTGGTCCTCAAAGTCACACGCACGCTGCTTTACCCCTGAGCTGGACATGTTAGCTGTTTGAATAATGAAACAATAAGAATGTATGTGAAATAATTTTCTGAAAGTTAATTCAAAATAGAAAACGCGTGCAGCCTTCTTCTTCCTTGTTTAAATATCCAGGGTTTTACCTACGGATTTCGTTCGTAGCTAAAACCTATAGTGACGACTTCGTTCGTCACTATAACACATGCAGTTTCAAAAATCCAGAAAATGCAATAGAGATTAAAGGTAAAGCCATGGTTCGATTGCAATCAAGCTCCTGATCACGAGTATGTTCCTGGTTTGGTCTGATTTTGCCTAAATCAGAAAGCCCTAATCTGAAACCATAAACCCTAACAATGGTGAAAACCTGTACCTGCACTCAAACTTAAATCGAACCATACAGAAAGCTTCGAAATAGCATCAGGAACACGAATATATAATCAAATCACGTTAAAAGTGCATAAATCATTGAAATCGATTTAAAAATATGGAGTGCAAACCGTGATGTGCAATTTCGTGTTTCTGGAGGTGTTTGCGATCTGTGAGTGTCTGGAATGGATCAGAGAACCTCCAGGAAGCGATTGGAAGGCTTAGAATTGATTTAACCGACCTGAAACCTTGGCTGCTAGGTTGCTTGAATGTCACGGTTTTTTGCACTTGGTTTAGGATTCTTGAGGCATGAAATTTGTTCTTGTGGCATCTGGAATCAGTGTGTATATATATATATACTAGAGTGCATTAGGTCAAGAATTATGAAGAAATTATATGTCAATCAATGAGAAAATATTTGATTTGGAATGAAACCAAATATTGCCTTTTTTGATCAAATTTCAATCAATTCTCTTTCCAATCTCAATAATTTCGAAAATGACAGCTTGTATGGCTTGCTTGGACCTCAAGAATGAGAGAGGATCACTCTTGCATTTAAAATTTGATTTTATATATTTTATTTTAATTAAATTGGTTTTAAATGAATAAAAATCCAAAATAAATAAAAATAAAAGATAAAAAACGTGGCCTTGGGCTTGGAGGTTCCAATTGGGATTAGAAACAAGTTTGAATCAAGAAAAGTTAGGCCCATTTGGAAATATTTTGATTTTCTCAAGTATTTCTCTTTATGCTCCTCCTCAAAAATGCTCAACTTGCACAACTTGTACCTTGCTTAATTTTTAACATTTTTGCGTGTTTCTAGACTTTTTAGAAAGCTCAAGATGTCTTCTAAACAACCCTTTTGCGTTCATCTTCATTGAAGTTTCAATGCTCATGAACACTTCTTTGCAAAAAGATGACTTTTTGTTGACTTTTAAAAAGACCTGTAATGTCTTGATCCATAACTTCCAAATGAAGCATTTTTAGCCCAAGCTTGTGAGACATAAAGCTGTAGAGAATTGATTTCTATTCAAAATGAGCTTTGGTGGAAAAGTTTCTGATAAAGAATGTGAAAGTTATGCTTGGTCAAATTTCTGTTGACTTTTGTCTAAAAAATCCTAATTTAGAAACTTTGACTTTTGATCAAATCTTGACTTTTCTTGAGGAATCATGATCAACCCTTGATAAAATGATGAATATTACTTCAAAATGTTGGTGTTGACCAAAAATTGTGAAGTTTGACTGTATGTTGACCATAGTTGACTTTTTGTCCAATACAGTTGATTTTCAACTATCTGAGCAATTAGATGAGCAATTTTGATTTGTGAGGCTTGAAACTTGACATGGTGATTCTTTGGAACATAGGATGAGGTATGATGATCACTTGGAGAATTGGAAGTCAATATTGACTTGAGAATGGCAAAACCCTAGTTTGGGTTGATTGCTTAGGAGAGGGTTTGTCTGGTCAACCCTTGGGAAATCCTTGAGTATGGATATGTGAGTTGTCTTGAGAAGTGGGAGGGAAAATTTTGGGGTATAACAGTTGCCCCTATTCAATCTTCTTGTACTGGAAGGGTTAGATTGGCATACTTTCCTTTCATGACCTGAAGGTGAAGATGATTGAACACTCGAGTAAACCTGAAAATTTGCACTCGTTGTTGTATGAAATAGGATCGTCAACTGATGATGCATTGGAATGGGCTTATAGATTCCATTTGGAGAAGCTGCTACTAGAGAGTGAGTCGTACACTAGACTCTGTATTTGTCTTTTGAGTAGAAGAGACAACAGGGATGGGCTTAAGATGCCATCTAGAGAAGCTGAGTCGTACGCTAGACTCTGTATTTGTCTTTTGAGTAGAAGAGACAATGAAGATGGGCTTAAGATGCTATCTGGAGAAGCTGAGTCGTACGCTAGAATCTGTATTTGTCTTTTGAGTAGAAGAGACAATGGAGATGGGCTTAAGGATGCCATCCGGGGCTGTTGATAATAAGAGAGTCAGAATAAACCTTCGTCTTGGCTATTTCTGAGGTGAATATTTGGCAGGATGTGGATAGCTTTCCTGTCTTGCTTCGGGTGTTAATCCATAATCTGTTGCCTGAAGATAATTTGTGTGGCCTTTCAAATAGATTTCCCGTCTTGTTTCAGGCATTAATCCTTGACCTTTTTGGAAAAATGACCTTTTACCTGTTGGGGAGATAAACTTTTGACAGGATATGGTTAGTCTTATGCAGATTATGATGCATGCGAGTGTATGACAATATTATTGTGATGTATGCATATGTTATGACTTTTATGTAGATGTATGAATATAGATGTATGAATGTAGATGTATTTCAAAACATATCCATCTTGAAGAAGATGGGAACGTCCTGCTGGGGATTTCTGATGTTTGCTTGGGGGGTAGGGTTGTTGCGAACCCTGACTTGGAGAGAAAAAGAGATGCTTCTGATTCCTCTGATGCACTATCTGATCAAATCTCGAGTCTGGATATTAATACTGTTGGAAGAATAACAGCGATTAAGAGATACTCGGTTGGGGATCTTGTACATAGATCTTGGCTGGGGATCTTGTGCATAGATCTTACAGAGGGCGATTACATTGCCCATAGACCTCGCTGGGGGACAACACGATATCGCATTATCTGTTACTGCTTGGAGACTGACGTGACGTGGTGAAGCTGATTGGGTCATTAAAGCTTGACGAGGCTTGTAGGATCATTAAACATGACCAATCTAATAGGGATCACTTGAGGTGATGAATCTGAAGTTTGTTGAAGCTGTTAGGATCACTGCTCGGGGACTAATGTGATGAAGCTGATAAGATCACTGCTCGAGGACTAATGTGATGAATCTGATAAGATCACTGCTCAGGGACTATGTGATAAAGTTGATAAGATCACTGCTCAGGGACTAATGTGATGAAGCTGATAAGATCACTGCTCAGGGACTAACATGATGAAGTTGATAAGATCACTGCTCGGGGACTAATGTGATGAAGTTGAAGTTGACGAAGCTGATAGGATCATTGAAGCTGATGAAGCTGATAAGATCACTGCTCGGGGACTAATATGATGAAGTTTGAAGTATTGGAATACTTGCTGGGAGAAGATTAGTACCTCGTCGGAGAAGATTTGTCTTTGTAGGGAGAGCGATGGCTCCGTGGGGATTAATGATCCTGTGGATGCATTTCTTGTGAAAGTGTCTCTGCGGGGATGCATTGGTGACTTTAGTGTCATCCCAATTCCTAGAGCCTGTAGTAATTACTTTTGCTCGTTCGCTTTTCATATGTTTGTGAACAGATGTTTATTGTCAAATGCATATAATCATTCAAAGCAATCATTGGACTTTATGCAAAAAACAATAAAATTAGAAAAGGAATTTGCATTGAATTTGAAAAAGTGGCCCATAGTTTGGCAATTTGCATACAAGAGACGAATGTCCTAGTAAGAGGAAATTGTCAGAATAGTAAAAGCTATGTGGAAACAATCCTGTCGAGTTTCAACTATGTTATTGCTCATATATTTTCGACTATCTCATCTCCTTGTTGTCAATAGAAAGTGAGTGAATTGATTTTCGCTATTTGAATCTTGAATGTTGATAGTGGTACAGTCTGTAGGTAGGTGATTTGGATGAGACATAGTCGTACGCTTAAATCTCTAACTTTTGCCTAGACCGCCCTTTCAGGTTTTCAGTCTACCGGGATACCCCTTTTTGCCCAAGCCGCCTTTGCAGGTTTTCGACTTGCCGGGTGTACATTTTTGTGTATATATCCTTAACTTTTGCCCGAACCTTTTTGGTTCGCCAGGATGCCCTTATTTTTGCCTAGGCCAGTCGACCTAGCAGGTCTCTTTTTATGCGTAGTATTTTCTGACTATGTCTGCATTCACAGGGTGTGGAAAGTCTTCTCCATCCATTGTGTTAAGTATCATAGCTCCGCCAGAAAATACAGTTTTGACTACAAATGGTCCCTCATAGGTGGGAGTCCATTTGCCCCTGGGTCACCTTATGGGAGGATGATGCGCTTGACTACTAGATCACCGACTTGGTAGACTCAGTGCTTGACTTTCTTGTTGAATGCTCTGATCATTCGCTTCTGGTAGATTTGTCCATGGCAAATGGATGCGAGTCGTTTTTCGTCGATCAATTTGATCTGGTCAAGGCGAGTCTGGACCCATTCGTCTTCGCCTAGCTCTGCGTCCTAAAGGACTCTGGTTGAGGGTATCTGAACCTCGATTGGCATGACTACTTCTATACCGTATACGAGAGAGAAGGGGGTTTCCCCTGTAGATGTTCGTACTGTAGTGCGGTAACCATGGAGAGAAAATGGCAACATCTCATGCCAATCCTTGTAAGTCACTGTCATCTTTTGTATGATCTTTTTGAGATTCTTGTTTGCGGCTTCCACTGCGCCGTTCATTTTTGGCCGATATGGAGAGAGTTGTGATGCTTGATTTTGAATTGCGTCTAGAGTTCGATGATCATTTTGTTATTGAGATTGGTACCGTTGTCTGTGATAATCCTTTCGGGGACACCGTATTGGAAGATAAGATTATGCTTGATGAATCGAGCCACAACATTCTTGGTAACAGATGCGAACGAAGCTGCTTCTACATATTTGGTAAAATAATCAATTGCAACAAGGATGAAACGGTGTCCATTGGAAGCGGTAGGTTTGATTTCTCGAATCATGTCAATGCCCCACACTGCGAAAGGCCAAGGAGTGGTCAGAACATTCAACGATACTAGAGGTACGTGCACTCTGTCTGCATATATTTGGCATTTGTGACAAGACCGAGCATGGCGGTGACAATCCGCTTCCATGGTGGACCAATAGTAACCTGCTCTTAGAATCTTCTTAGCCATTGTATGTCCACTAGAGTGGGTACCAAATGCGCCTTCATGTAATTCTTCCACGATCCGTTCTACTGTTTTCTGGTCTACACAGCGGAGTAACCACAAGTCGTGATTGCGCTTGTAAAAGATGTCGTTGATGAGAAAGAATTTGAATGCGAATCTTAAGAATTTCTTGTCATTGACAGATGCCCCTGCGGGATATTCTTGAGTCTCGAGATACCTTTTCACTTCGTAGAACCAAGGTTTCTCTTCTGTATCAAGTTCACAACAGTATGCTGGTTCGTCAAACTTTTTGATGATGATTTGGGGAGCTTCGTTGTCCCATCTGACTTTGAACATAGATGATATAGTAGCTAATGTGTCTGCCAACTAATTCTCTTCTCGTGGAATATGATCGAAAGTGATTTATTCGAAGTAAGGGATCAGATTTAAAACATGCTCTCGATACGGGATACGATTCGGATGTTTAGTATCCCAATCGCTTTTAATCTGACTGATCACTAAAATTGAGTCTCCATATACTTGCAAGAATTTGATTCTTAAGTCAATAGCAGCTTTGATACCCATGATGCACGCTTCGTATTCGGCCATGTTATTAGTGAAACTGAAACTGAAACATAATTCTGGCAGTGAAAGGCATGTGCCCGCCGGTAGGGGACGTAATGATGGCACCAATGCCGTTTCCAAGTGCATTTGAGGCTCCATCAAAGACCATGGTCCATCAGGATCTTGGTTCAGGTCTTTCGTCTAGTCCTGGTTCTTCGTAATCAGTAACTAGAAAAACATCTTCGTCTGGAAACTCGATCTGCATAGACTGATAGTTGTCTATGGCTTGATGAGCCAAATGATCGACTACTACACTTCCTTTCATCACTTTCTGAGTAGTATATTGGATGTCATATTCGGTCAAGATCATTTGCCATCTTGCTATTCTTCCGGAGAGAGCAGGTTTCTCGAATATGTATTTTATCGGATCCATCTTAGAGATCAATAAGGTAGTGTGAGTCAACATATACTGTCTTAGTCGGCGAGTAGCCCAAGCCAAAGCGCTGCAAGTTTTCTCGAGTTGTGAGTATCTTGTTTCACAGTCGATAAACTTTTTGCTAAGGTAGTATATTGCATACTCTTTTCGACCAGACTCGTCATGTTGCCCCAACACACACCCCATTGAGTTCTCTAATATTGTTAAGTACATGATAAGAGGTCTTCCTTTGACAGGCGGCATCAAGATAGGAGGATTTTGTAGATATTCCTTGATTTTGTCGAAAGCTGTTTGGCAATCGTCGTTCCATTCCACTACTTGATATTTCTTTAGTAACTTGAAGATTGGCTCACAAGTAGCAGTTGGATGTGCAATGAATCTAGCAATGTAGTTCAATCGTCCTAAGAAACATCTGACTTCCTTCTCGGTGCGGGGAGCTGGAATTTCTTGGATAGCTTTAACCTTGGCAGGGTCAACTTCAATACCTTTACCACTGACAACAAACCCCAGGAGCTTACCGGATCTGACTCCAAAGGTGCACTTGTTGGGATTGAGTCTTAGTCTTTTCTTGATCTATAAATGCTCGAGATGTTCTTCTTTATTTTTTGATCGAGCTATCATGTTGTCGATGTAGACCTCTATCTCGTGATGAATCATGTCATGAAGCAAAGCTACCATGGCACGTTGATATGTGGCGCCAGCGTTCTTCAGACCGAACGACCTTGTAGCAGAATGTGTCCCACTGTGTAACGAAAGTAGTCTTTTCCATGTCTTCAGGAGCCATTTTAATCTGGTTTTATCCGGAGAAACCATCCATGAAGGAGAAGACCTTATGTTGAGTGGTGTTGTCGACTAGAACATCAATATGAGGAAGTGGAAAATCGTCTTTCGGACTTGCTCTGTTCAGCTCTCTGTAATCCACACACATCCGTACTTTGCCATCTTTCTTAGGTACGGGTACCACAATTGCAACCCACTGTGGATAAGAAGTAACGGCTAGGAAACCGGCGTTGAATTGTTTCATAACTTCGACTTTGATTTTCTCAGGCATCTCAGGGCGCATACGACGGACCTTCTACTTCACAGGGAGAAATCCTTCCTTTGTTGGTAGCCGGTGTACCACAATGTCAATATCCATACTTGGCATGTCTTCGTATGACCAAGCAAAAATCTCGATATAGTCTCGTAGCATCTGGACCAATCTCTCCTTGATACTATTCTCATGACCTGCTCCTATCTTGATTTCTTTTCTGTCTTCATCAGTACCTAGATTCACGACCTCGACTGGCTCTTCGTGTGGCTGTATAACTTGTTCTTCTTGCTGCAGTAATCTGACAAGTTCTCCTGGCATTTCACAATCTTCCTCACCTTCGTCTTCGACTTGGTAGATCGGATTGTCGAAGTCATATTTACCAATAGCAAAGTTGTTATCAACGAGATTCAGAGTGAATCTGCAGTGTATCATGTGGGTGTGTGTAAGAATACATAGCTTTTTGAAGGGGTAATAAAGTAAAAGAAAGGAAAGAGCAAAGTATTTGAATGCAAAAGTCCAATGATTTTATTGAATGAAAATATGCAAATGACAAATAATAACCCTCACAAACGAGCTGTGATGCCCCGGGCAAGGCACTAGGCTTTTAAGTTTATTGTCTGAATGTAAATAACCTGTCTAAAGGAGATTGGTATGACGTCTTCGGTCTTCCAATTGTTGAGTCTGTTGTCTGGAGTTGGGAAGATCCAGTCGTTGTCGTCATCTTCTATAGCATGGACTCCATTCTTGCTGATGTTGAAGGGAAGTTTGTCAGCACGTTCGCGACGTATCATCTCTGACCTTTGGTGGTGAAGCCTAAACCAGTCTTGTCAGGTTTGAAAGGAAGATCAGGGAGCTGACCCCAAATAGTACGACCTCCTTCTTCAACTGCAGCTTCGGCGTCCTTTAGTGAGGCCATTCTTGGTGGAACTTTAGTAACTTCAGGGGTGACAGGAGAGTCAACATGCATGACTCGTGGAACTGCTTCAAAAGCTTGACAGGGAGTTTCGATGAATTCACCTTTCATTTCAAGGTATCGGAATGACTGCAGATGGCTTACCATATATTCTTCCTCACCGCATACCGTTACAATCTTCTCCTTCACTGGGTACTTCAGCTTTTGATGCAAGGTAGAGGTAATAGCACCTGCCCTATATATCCAAGGGCGTTCAAGTAGGCAAGAATAAGCTGGACGAATGTCCATGACAAAGAAAGTAGAGTCAAAAGTCTGGGAACCGAATTTAATTGGTAGGATGAGCTCTCCAAGATCTGTTCGTTTAGAACCATCAAAAGCTCTTACAATTATATCGTTGGGCTTCAAGACCACTCATTCAACATCAAGTCAGTCGAAAGCGCTCTTTGGTAGAACATTCAGAGCAGAACCAGTATCCACCAATATGTGAGACAACGTAGTGCCCTTGCATTCAATGGAGACGTGCAAGGCTTTGTTGTGTTTCCTTCCGGCAGGAGTTAAATCAGCATCAGAGAAGCCTAAACCGTTGTTGACGGTCAGGCTAGCAATACAACCCTCTAATTGATCAGCAGTAGTGTCTTGTGGTATGTGAGCATTCTTCAGAAACTTCACTAAGGCTTTAACATGAGCCTCAGAGCACAGTAATAGAGCTAACATGGATATCTTGGATGGAGTTTGTCCCAACTGTTCCACAATATTGTAGTCGCTTTTCTTGATGATCTTCAGAATTTCCTCCATTTCTTGCTTGGAGGTACCCTCGGCAACTTCCTTTGGTACTTCTGTATGAGCAGGATGAGTTACTGGTTCTTTCCCTCTAGCTTCGGGAATTGTTTCGATAGTTGGAATGCGAGCTGGAGTCGCAGTGTCTTTTGGTGGATAGATCTCTGGAGAAAATTCTCTTTTGGTTCTAGTTACCTTGCTTGATCCGGTGTTGTTGTCGATGTCAGGATCGGAAGCTTCAACTGCAATATCTTCAATGGTCAAAGGTTCTTGCTTGACACTATGGTAGTAAAATTCGGCTCCATAATTCCACGATATAGCTTTGTCAGAGGAATACAAAATTGGTATGGGCGAAGTAATGATGAGAGGTGCCACTCTAGGCGTAGGATCGGCAAAGGAGATCCTTATCGTGTTTACATCAGCATGGTCTTCTGGGAAATCGTCTCCCCATCCGGATGCCTCGACATCTTCAATAGGGATTTTGTAACTTTCAGGAGCGGTATATTTCACTATGAAATCAAACTTTCCACTTGGCTTCCCCAAGGTATCCCAGACTTCTGGTAAGGCTTCGTCTATATGTTCGATCTTCAGATTATTAGAAATGTCTTCACACAGATTCTCCACAGAGGGAGGTTTTAGAAATAGCACTTCTCGGTTGTCCATCATGCGTTGAATATGCCTTTTCAACCAAGCACATCCGTCAAATTCAGATGCACACCAACGACAATCATTTGGGCATCCTGGAAATACACCGGCTTGCAACAAATATTTCTTAACAGTCATCAGAGGGATAGTCAGCTTGCTCACATCATAAACATATGAGTCTTCGTCAATAGCATTGGAACTTTTACCATGGTCAGGCATTGGTGCATTGATCACATTCGGAGTTTCGACATGAGGGTCGAATTTAATCTCTCTGGCTTCAATCATGTCTTGAATCTTGTTCTTCAGAGCCCAACAGTTGTTGGTGTCGTGCCCTGGACCGTTGGAGTGGTATTCACACCTTGCATTAGAATGGTATTTGGGAGAGGAAGTGTTGACGTGTTGAGGAGGATCCCTAAAAGTAATTAGATCTACTTTCAACAAGTGTTGCAATGCTTGTGACAATGGCATGTTGATCTTCGTAAACTGTCTCCGTGGCGCGTTTTGGCTACGCGCGTTGTCTCGTTGAGGTTGTGCTGGTGTAGGATTGGAGATCACAACTGCCCCCACAGATTGAGTACGATCGGTTTAGACACGGCTTTTCTGACCATACACAGCATTGGCTTCTTTCTTACCGCCAAAAGATCTCTTCACAGCACTTGAAGATGACTCTACCTGGATCTTCCTGCTCTTGATTCCAGCTTTAATACGTTCTCCTGTCAAGATAAGCTCGGTGAATCCGGCTAAAGAGTTTCCAATAAGATGATTGAAGAATGGGCCTCTCAGTGTTCCCATAAACATATCAACCAACTCCCTATTGGACAAGGGTGGTTGAACTCTGCCTGTTAGATCTCTCCATTTCTGAGCATATTCTTTGAACTTCTCGTCACGACCCATAGACATGCTTTGTAGTTGCATGCGGGTGGGTGCTAATTCAGCATTGTACTGGTACTGCTTGTAGAAAGCATCTTCTAGGTCATTCCAGGTTTGAATGTGGGTACTCTCTACTCCAACTGCGTTCCAGATAAACTTTCTTGGAAGAAATGGATCCATAGATTCCTGTCATCATTATGAGGATGGATCTTCTGAACATAGGACTTCAAGTGCAACTTCGGGCAAGAGATGCCATCAAACTTGGCAAAAGTAGGAACTTTGAACTTGCGGGGAATTACCACACCAGGGACAAGACTCAGATCATCAAAATTCAGCCCGGACATTTTTCAGATTTTCCACAGCATTTAGACGGTCTTCAAGTTGCCTGTACTTGTCGTTGTCAAGAGGATACTGCTCATTCACATAGTCTTCATCTTCGTTTTCAAACCCATGATGGCTTCCTTCACTATTCTTGACACTTCCATTAGTTTCACCGCTCTTGTTTGAGATTTTGAACTGGCTGACCACCCTAGCTGTACCCTTGTGATGTCTTCCCATGTTGAGGATACTGATGGTCTTCTTATTTCTGTCGATTAGCTTTTTCAGGTCTTTTTGGCCTTGGACCAAGTTGGTGAACATTTCCTAGAATTGAGCATTCTGAGCCTGGAGATCTTAGACAGTCTGTTCAAGAGCCATTTTCCTCATACTGAAATAAACAACGAGAGAATAAGAAAACCAGTCTTCGATGTACCTGTTATGAAATGTTATGCCATGATATGCGATGTTTATGCAAATGCAATGTTTTCAAGGATCTTAGGAATTTAAATTTGTTAAACAAAGCACGACCAAAATTTTTATTAGTTTTCTTTTTGCAAGTACAAAAAAAAGTTTAAACAAATAAAAAGAAATTCCTATAGCATAGGTCTCCCATGGTCGTTTCCTCTTTGTGTTGAAGTAGGTGTTGATTTTTCGCTCCTCATGAAGTAGCTTTGTCAACTCTAATACCTTCTTCTCGCTTGCATAGCATTGAGCTTAGAATGTATCCCTTTCTTCTTTAAGCAGTATCCAGGATCTCTTCAAGTCTTCGGAATTGGTAAGCATGTCTGGATGGAGAACGGTATAGGGTTCTTTACCTATAGCAACAGGTCCCACAATCACTGGTAGCACAGCTGTAAACGGCATCATGAGGTTTTGAGCTCGAGCTCGCACCCATTTGAGGTAAGGTTCCCAAGGAATGGAATTTTTGTGTCCCAAGGTCTTGGTATCAGTCTTCTTTACCATGCCCCAAGCGAGCACAAATCTTCGGCGATAGCTTTGGAGATCGTTTTCGTAGTCAAAAACAATATCTTGGAGAAGCATATCATGAGGACCATCTCTTCGAGCATAACCAAACTGACGTAGAGCTAGAGAAGGGTTGTAAGTGATACCTCCCCTTATGCCAAGGAGTGGTACGTTAGGGAATTCTCCACAACGCTCAATGAAGGTGAAGTCCTTTTGAGAGGAAAGACACCAACGGATATATGAATAAGAGAGTGACATCAACCTTTGAGACCACTTCAATCTTATCTCGTTCTTGACTACTGATTGAGGGAGGTGCAAAATAAACCACCTGGAAAGTAACGGTATGCAACACATGAGAGTTCCTTGTCTTTTGATAGTACGAGTGTGGAGAGAATGCAGAATATCCCCAAGTAAGGTAGGCACAGGATTACGAGTAAGGAATATCTTGATGGCGTTCACGTCTATGAACTGATCTGGATTAGGAAATAGCACCAAGCTATAGATTAGCAAGGCCAAGATGTCTTCGAATGTATGGAAACTCATAGCTTTTAGGAATTCTCGAGCTTTCTTTATTAGGAACTTAGCAAGCAAACCCTTAGCTCCGCTTCATGTTTCCCAATTAGCTTCAATGTCTGAGCGTTTTAGATGTAACGCTGATGCGATGTCTTCGTACTTAGGAGCCTTTTCTGAACCGGTGAATGGCATCTGATCAAGAATAGGTATCCCAAGTAGCTTAGAGAACTCTTCCAATGTAGGTACCAACAGATAATCTGGGAATGTAAAGCAATGATGTTTCGGATCGAAAAACTGGAATAAGACGTGCATCATATCCTCTTCGAAACCGGAGATAATCAAGTCAAGCAGATAACCATGTCTTTTGATGAACTGAGTATGAACGGGAATTTCTGAAACCAATTCTTTGAGTTGAGAAGGTATACCCATGAAGTTGATTCGGATGGTCTTTCTGGAAGCTATAACTCCTACAAAACAAAGCGAAGATAAATTCTTAGGTCCTTGAATAGTTAGAAATGATATGATGTTTATGATGTCATGATGTCATGATTAAGCAAATAGCAAACATAAACAATTCACACAATAGCCCTAGGTTTAAGGCTTGCACGAGGTATAGGTGTCTACCCTATCGAGTATCAACCAACCTTAGTCTACACCAATGTCGGCCATCTCACTACCTTCTAATGGCCAAGATGGGTCAATTAGGGTTCTAGAAGTTGAGTTAGTGCTGATGACACCACGCAGACGCCCAATACTTTCCTCAACTAGACATGAGGAGCATTGGGACATCCAAAGTGTCGCAATAATGTAGCCATCATGTTGACCGTTTCGGTATACGCCTAACGGTCGCGACGATTTATTGCTACTTACCTAAGGAAACCTGGATCCGGGTGTAGGATCCCCCACAAGTATAATACCCAAGCAACCCTTAAAAGTAAAGCAAGCAAGTCAAACAGAAAGCAATAAAGTGATCTAACAACCCTAAGGTAAACTCTCTTTATTTTCCCCAGCAGAGTCGCTAGTTCTGTAACACGGTGGGAGAACTGACTTGTTTGTTTTGCGTTTGATCGCAAATGTTGCGCATAGCAAGTGTCGCCACCGACTTTTCTTTTATCCAATTAAGGGAAGGGGAATATAACAGGAAAAGAGCTTCGTTAGATTCTGAGTAAGGGAGTTGGTTATGGAAAGGGAAGGTATTAGTACCCTTTCCATCTGTAGTTATCTACGGGCTCTTAATTGCTTTAGCTCACTTTAAATTGCTTTTTTGTGTGTGTGTGTTTGAAAAGATTTTTGAAAAGGCATTTCGCTTTGACTTCGTAATGATTCACGCTGGAATGTATACGAAGTGTTTTGAAATGTTTCGTTTTGGAAAAGGACTTTGTAATGATTCACGCTGGAATGTATACAAAGTGTTTGAAAATGTTTTTGAAAGTGTGAGGTGTGAAAAGTATTTTGAGCAAGCAAAAGAGACTTATTACCTACTCAGAACGATCGTTTCTGTCTTATTTTACTTTCCTTTAGAACAACGATATCCATACCATTAGTTGGTAGGTAACCTTATTTGTTGGATGTAATGAGACATTCGAAGGGACATCGGATGGTCATAGAAGGCAACTTGTAGGAGTATCCTAGCACATTCGTAGGGACGATCATCACTTTTCGTAGGCAACAACCGAGGGACGAGATCATGTATTCATAGGCAACATCGAGGGACTATGATCTTTTAAGTCGAAGGGAATGTGATGATATATTGTAGGCAATCGTACTAAGATACCCCTACGTTTGAGGGACTTGACCATTTATAAGGCAACGAGAGAGAATACCATAGGGGGTGCATGTGTTGGAAAAGTGTATTATTTTCAGATATTTTGTCTTGTATTACTGATCTAAATTGATTTTATCTTGCCATACACGCCTAATTACTAGCAGTTTATAGGTGCGAAAAGTAAATTGCGGAAATGTAAAGTGCGGAAAGTAAATCCTACGTTGTTACATGGCTTTGGGGCAGATACATAATTGAGGAGTGCGGAAAGTAAAACCTACTTAGACTATTGCATCCCATGAGCAGTTACATAATATTGAAAAAGAAAATGCGAGAAAAATAGTCCTAACTATTACAACTTGGAAGCAGTTACAAAAATCGGAAAAAGAAACGAATTGCAAATAAGAGAAAATGATGTTAGTGAAAAAGATTTTTTGAGTTAGGAAAAAGTTTTAGGGTTAGCAAACCTAATTAGATGAGAAAATATTGTTTGGGATTTTCTTGATTAATTTTTGTATAGAAATAACAATTAAAAGTTAATTTTTCGATTAATTAAGAATTAATTAAAATATGAATGAAAAATATTATTTTTTATGTTAAAAATTAAATAAGCATTTTTCTGACCTAAATGCAAAAAGAAAATATTTTTTTGTGATTTTTTAATGTGTTAGAAAAACATATTTGAAAATAAATTAAATTGAAGAAAAAAAATATGAAAAAAAAATAATGGAAAAGGTTAGTTTGGAAAAAGAGATAAAAATATATCGTAGGAGCCAAGGATCGAACCCTGGTCCTCAGAGTCACACGCGCGTTGCTTTACCACCTGAGCTGGACATGTTAGTTGTTTGAATAATGAAACAATAAGAATATATGTGAAATAATTTTCTGAAAGTTAATTCAAAATAGAAAACGCGCACAGCCTTCTTCTTCCTCGTTTAAATATCCAGGGTTTTACCTACGAATTTCGTTTGTAGCTAAAACCTATAGTGACGGCTTTGTTCGTCACTATAACACTTGCAGTTTCAAAAATCCAAAAAATGCAATAGAAATTAAAGGTAAAGCCATGGTTCGATTGCAATCAAGCTCCTGATCACGAGTATGTTCCTGGTTTGGTCTGATTTTTCCTAAATCAGAAAACCCTAATCTGAAACCATAAACCCTAACAATGGTGAAAACCTGTACCTGCACTCAAACTTAAATCGAACCATACAGAAAGCTTCGAAATAGCATCAGGAACACGAATATATAATAAAATCACGTTAAAAGTTCATGAATCATTGAAATCAATTTTAAAATATGGAGTGCAAACCGTGATGTGCAATTTTGTGTTTCTGGAGGTGTTTGCGATCTGTGAGTGTCTGGAATGGATTAGAGAACCTCCAGGAAGCGATTGGAAGGATTAGAATTGATTGAACCGGCCTGAAACCTTGACTGCTAGGTTGCTTGAATGTCACGGTTTTTTACACTTGGTTTAGGGTTCTTGAGGCATGAAATTCGTTCTTGTGGCATCTGGAATCAGTGTGTATATATACTAGAGTGCATTAGGTTAAGAATTATGAAGAAATTATATGCCAATCAATGAGAAAATATTTGATTTGGAATGAAACCAAATATTGCCTTTTTTTTATCAAATTTCAATCAATTCTCTTGCCAATCTCAATAATTTCGAAAATGACAGCTTGTATGGCTTGCTTGGACCTCAAGAATGAGAGAGAATCACTCTTGCATTTAAAATTTGATTTTATATATTTGATTTTAATTAAATTGGTTTTAAATGAATAAAAATCCAAAATAAATAAAAATAAAAGATAAAAAACGTGGCCTTGGGCTTGGAGGTTCCAATTGGGATTAGAAACAAGTTTGAATCAAGAAAAGTTAGGCCCATTTGGAAAATTTTTGATTTTCTCAAGTATTTCTCTTTATGCACGTCCTAAAAAATGCTTAACTTGCACAACTTGTATCTTGCTCAATTTTTAACATTTTTGGGTGTTCTTGGACTTTTTAGAAAGCTCAAGATGTCTTATAAATATCCCTTTTGGTTTCATCTTCATTGAAGTTTTCATGCTCATGAACACTTCTTTGCAAAAAGATGACTTTTTGTTGACTTTTAAAAAGACCTATAATGTTTTGATCCATAACTTCCAAATGAAGCATTTCTAGCCCAAGCTTGTGAGACATGAAGTTGTAGAGAGTTAAATTCTCTTCAAAATGAGTTGTGTTGGAAAAATTTCTGATAAAGTATGTGAAAGTTATGCTTGGTCAAAGTTCTGTTGACTTTTGTCTAAAAAACTCTAATTTAGAAACTTTGACTTTTGATTAAATCTTGACTTTTCTTGAGGAATCATGATCAACCTTGATAAAATGATGAATATTCATCAAGCTTGATCAAGTATTTCATGCCAATTTCTTGGCTTTTTTCATACATGCTTCTTAATTAAGCTAATAATCACCTTATTGGCCGCTTCGTCTTGGCCGTTTGTTTGAGCATAGTAGGGAGTAGAAGTTAATAATTTAATCCCAACTTGTTGCATAAATTCTTGCATTTTTCGCCCAGTAAACACTGATCCTTGGTCGGTTGTAATTGTTTTTGGAAGAATGGCAGACAAACTAGTCGACTTAGATGAAGATAGGATACTATCTCTCGATTCATTGAGAAGATAGAAGGAAAGAGTTGTCATAGCCTATAATAAAAAGGTGAAAGATAAGGTATTTGTTGTCGACGACCTAGTTTGGAAAGTGGTATTACCTATCCTATGGACAGGAGTGATATAGTCTTAAGAAAATGGTCCCCAAATTGGGAAGGACCTTTTAAGGTAATTCAAGCCTTTTCAAACAATGCTTATGAACTCAAAGAATTATCCCCAGATTGACGAATTTTAAGAGTAAACGATAAGTACTTAAAAAAGTACAAACCTATTCTTTAAGAAGTTACAATTTCGACAGAGTAAATGTTTGTCGAATAAAAGTTGGAGAGAGTTATGTCGAAACTAGCAAATCAGACATGCATAAGATGTGTGCAAAATATAAAAATATAAAGCAAAAAATAAAAGCATTACATTAGATTTGGCTAGAAAGCCATTGTTCAAACTTTACATAAGGAAAAAGGCCATAAGATAATGGTTACATTAATCAGAAATGTTGGAATTTGTTCTGGAAAGACCTTAGTTCACTATGGAGGCGTACAACACGATTTCAAAGCTTTTTGCTCTCGCCTTAAGCGCCACTATCTCTACTTCGATTTTAGAGGTAGCAGTACTAACGGCTACAACATCCATAGTCATCTTGTGCACTTATGTTTGAGTCAGAGCGATAACTTGGTTGAGCTCCTCTTCTCGCTTAGTGACAAGTTCCAATTCCTCGCCTAAAGCGGTCATTTCCTTGGACAATTCGGCCATTCGAATGCATATTTTAGCAACTCTTTTCCTTGTATGAGTTAGTTCTTGTCGTTTCTGATTAATTTGTACCATTAATCCTTCAATTACTTTCTTGGCCTTTACCACCACATTCACATTCCCCTTCACTAAAGCTTGTTTCTCCTAAACCAATGCTTCATTCTTCTATACACAATTGACATTTTCAAGTAAAGAAAGAAGAATTTTCTCAAACGTTGCCACCATAAGTTTGGATGACTCAGAAGTCTCAAGGTACTTCAGTAGAATAAGAGCATCTATAAGTTATGAGCCAAGAGTTGAGTCTTCATGGAGCAAGCGAGGCATATCAGGGCTTAAAGCGTGAGTTCGGATTTTGTCCGTCAATTTCTTAACTTTTGTAGCCTCAGGCCCTAGTTTATCGTTGTGAGTTTGGGACTGGTCGGAATCAGAAGAGAGAGTATGAGTATTCACGAATTTGCACAACCTTGCTAGTGCTCTAATGTAGAAGCGACAATATCTTCTTCTCCTAAAGGGCCAGCTGAGTCGGTTCTCTTTTCCTTAGAAGGATTTTGAAGAATAAGCTTGAGAGGAGAAGATATAGCTTTCTTTTCAGGAGAAAGATGAAGTGTGCCTTTAGGAGGAGGAGAATATTGAGAAGTGGTGACATTCTTGGTCGCCTCTGAATCCTGCAGGAAATCTGAAAGACTAGACTCAAAGCTAGTCGAACTATAACCCTTGTGTTTGGCAGGATTAGTGACCAAATCAGAGTCACTAAGAGCATAGTTGTTAAAAGCGGTCGTAGCGGTCGCTATAGCGGCGCTCCGTAGCAGAGCGGTGGCCTCCCGCACGCTAACATGGGGGCGGTAGCGGAGATGGGGTCGCGACCGCTATTCACGCTATCCCGGAGCGGGCTTCTCCCGGGCGGAGCGGATCTGGAGCTTTTTATTTTTCTTTTTAATTTTTTTGACAAAATTACAATTTTACCCTTTTTTTATAAAATATTTTTTAAATTAGTTTTTCTTTTCATTACCTCATGTGCCCTACTTCTTCTACTTCTCTTCGTTTCCTACTTCTTCTACTTTTCTTTATTTCCTCACCGTTCCAGACTTCTCTCATCCTCACCATTCCAGCTCCGTTTCCTACTTCAGCTCCGTTCCGTTTAGCAAGGTACTTCTTCTTCTATTGAGTTAAAACAATTTTGTTCTACTATGCTCTGCTTCTACAGTCTTATATGTGTTCTGTTTCTACTATCTTCTATTGTGTTATATTTCTTCTTCTACTCTGTTGAAATTGTTATGTTTCTACTTTTTTTCTATTCTAGAAAAGTATGGCAGCTTCTTCGTCGACACCGTCAGTAGCGTCATGTGCTCCAACATTCAAACCAACCAATAATAAGAACATAGGATATAAATACAATCATTTGAAGAATTTGAATGATAGGAAGGTGACATGTGATTTTTGCAATTTAACCAACAGTGGGGAAATAAGTAGAGCCAAAAGGCATCAATTAGAAATTACCGGTGATGTATTTATGAGTGTTGTGAAATTAATTTAGTATTACATAACATATGTTTTATAGATTATTCTATAATTATTAGTATACAAAAAGTTGTCCCGCTATCCAGGATCCCGCTATTCTCACTTTTCCCATTCCCAGGGGTCGTCCGCTCTGCTCCGCTATCCGGTATTAATAACTCTGACTAAGAGTATCTGAAACAGTCTGGTCAATAAACTCACCAGCGGCTACGTCGAGAGTTTGATGGTGATGAGGTGAAGAAACTTCTGACAAGGGAGTGTAGTCTGCCACGCTTTGTTGAGGGTCAGAAGCTTCGACCTAAGGAAAACAAGATAGATGTTAGCCAAATGAATTTGGAAAACAAAAAAGAAAACAAAAAAGATGAATTTGACAACATAAATACTTGTGGCGTTGGGATAGGATTTACAAGCTCACCCTTTTCGACAAAATCAACAACAATATCCCCTACTGGATTCTTAGCTTCGTTAGTTACGGGGACTTGGGTCAGAGTGACGAGGGTTGTATGTATCATTATATTGTCAGTGCCTAAGTTTAGGTTGGCTTCAAGATGTTTATCCAAGAACACTTTACCTCTTCTTTTTGTGACAAGAGGGTGATCGTCGACATCAATTTTTGCTTCGATTTGGTCGTCGACCTTCGTTCCAAGGCCTTGGGCCAGAAGGGCTTTCTTTTTCTTCTTTTTCGCCAATTTGTCTTCAGAAGAGGAAGTTTGCTTCCTCTTGTGGCTTTTGGATTTTTGGGAATGTTAAGGAGACAGATCATCAGGTGATGGATGAGTATAAAAAAATGTATAAGTCGAAGCCATGGCATTGGTTAAAGTTATCTGATTAGACAATGTTTACCTCAGTCCTCTCAGAGCGGTGTTTCTTGTCCCTCTTCGACTTTTTGGATTTGTTGGAGGGAGCAGTTGAATCTGTTGAGCGTTTCTGACTCTAGCACACAAAAGAAACATTAGTATATTGCAAGCCATAAAGTGTTGAATATAATAAAAAAATACTTACAAAAGAATCAGTCTTCTTGAAAAAAAAGGAAATTGGTTCATCATCGGAGGGGTTATGGATACGGGTGAACTGTAAGATGTCGATCAAGTAAGAAATACTGGATAAGAAAATCATATGGACATAGGTGTAAGTCTTACTTTTGATCTCGAAGGACCTTCTTTGTCAGTGGTGTCAATAGGTAAGGTCGACGAGCCTTCCTGGTTCTTGATAGCAGGAGTTTTCTATGGGACTACCTGTTGAAGAGGAATAGCTAGAAGAAAAAATAGTTGAGTCAAATAAGTGTATGAGTCGAAATGAAAAAGGAAATTAAGCTTTCCAGAAGCTATTAGCGTTGGGTACTACAACAAGCTCTCTCAAATATTTAAGATCAATATGCAGAAAACCTGGGTAATTGTGTAACCAATGCTTCGTCGAAACCACCCTGTCGGCTTTTTTTTGTAAGCATTTTGAACAAATGACCAAGGTCTATACCACTAATTTGGGATAGATGGGTGAAAAACCAATGCTGGCGGGCTAGTCGGCAAAGGAGGAAATTTGATTTTTCCAAAGTGAAGTGCGTAAAGATACTTGTCTTTCGCGTAACCAGAAATTCTAAGTTGTGGAATCCTTTCAGTTACCTTCTCCTTTAGCTCTTGGGCCGCATCATGGATGGTTCGATGAAGATTATCTGGTAAGTACACCACCCTAAAATATTTTTGGAAAGCTTGGATCTGCTTGATATTAGTAGCCTTACATTTTATCAGCTTGCCTTGAAAATTGTCAAGATCAACAGTTAATTAAGATATCTTTTTGTCAGAGTTACCAACAAAAGTAATATAATACGACTGCCACCAAGTCTCAAATTCCTTAGTATAGTAGAGGGTGTCAACATCCTCTTTCACAGATTCCTAAGGTTGGTTGGAGACGATGTCAGCCAGTAATTCATGAGAATTGAACAGAGATTTGGGAACTATTTGGCAAAGCCCAAATTGTCGGGCCACCAAGTTAGGCTGATAAGCAACCAAATCTGGATTTAGGACGACAATCGCATAAGTTAAGAACTGGGGAGTCAAAAAGCATCTCTAGTAAATCAAAGACCTTTTCTTGTCCACTTCTTCTACTGGGGGGAATAATTTGGTAAGCCATTTTGGGCCACTTCTTCCATCAGCAAATGGAGCCATTGAAGGTGTAAAGTCGACCCTTGTCAACATAATGTTGAACAATAGTTTGAAGATCTTAGGGTTTGGAGAGATTTTGTCGATCGGGGTCAGTGGCAGGAGATGTTGACAAACTATATGCATTTGATTTTGGGGGAAGGCTATTTCCTACTCTTGAAAGGTTTAAGATCTTCAGCAAAAGTGGCATTCAGACATAATTCTAGAAGCCAAAAAGGACCATGGATCAAAACATTTTTTCTCTTTGGATTCTTAGGGTCAAAAATTTTGATTTGGTTGGAAGCTTCTGTTAGGGAGGTGTATAAGGAGGCCAAAATCAGGTAGCCCAAAGCAATATTCTCACCATTGTGCAACTGAGTAGCAAGGTAAGAAAATTGCTTGGCCACCTGCATTGACCTATAGCACAAAATGAAATGTGAGAGCCAGAGAGTCAAAAATACTACGCGCTCTTCATTAGTGATGGAGCCAGATTCTTGTTTATGGTGGTCGATGAAATTATTGTATGTTGGGCTTCTACTTTCACCAATGTCGAATCTGATAGGCAGAGGGTCGACCTCAATGTGGTTGAAAACTTTTCCATTAGGTTTAAATCTTGTGATAGCAGTAACATCAAGCAAAGTGGGAGTAATCATACCACACCTAGTGTGGAAGGTGTTCGTCGAACCCTCCCAAAAATATAAAGCAGCCAATAGCATGCTGCTAGAGTAGGGTTGGCCACAGCGAGAGAGTTCTAATAGTGTATCAATGCCCAGTGCCTCCTAGTGTTCCTTTTTGTCGGTTTCCAAGCATACCATCCAAGCGTTAAATTTAGAGCAATTTAGAGGAGGGGCGATTCTAAAATTCCTATCAATATATTGCAAGGTAATAGGTTTTGGGTAAGTGACTATGGGTTTGGTTTCTGTGCTGGTGGGGGAAAAAGCTCCTTTATCATTTACGTATATTTCAGAGGGTGTGTCCGCAGGAAGATGACCCAAAAAAGCTAAGGGTTTTCCTTCAAGAGTAAACGGAATTAGTACCTAAGATTGCCAGATTTTGGTTTTCTCTTCAGCAAATGGGGGTTCTGGCACGTAGGGTTTGTCGTCGATAAAATGTAGCTTGAGTTCCATAGCTGGAGAGGTGGTGATGTTGTCAATATTTTCCATTGATGAAGTTGTGAAGAAGTTTGGAGGAGATGAACTGAGATAATGGAATTTAGTTTCTGGGTTTTTCTGGAAAAGGGATGAAGAGAGCGAGAAGAAGAAGAAATCAAGGGAAGCGAAAAGGAAGAAAAGAGAAAAAAAAAACGTTGAATTGAGGCTATTTATAGCCAGTGTCGAACGAAAAGAAGTAATGGGAAATTGTTGTCATTTCCTAAGTCCAAATTGTGTCAAGCTAGAGGACACGTGTAGCAAGATCGCAACGTAAGCATGGTGGGCCATGTCTGCCACTAAAGGTGTAATCTTGACAAGCATTAATTTACCCACGTCTCGAAGCAAAAAGCGTGATACGTTACCATGATTACACTGCGTCACGAAAAGAACGGAATAGTAACCCCCATTTTTTGGAGTAGTGGGAACGACACAGTCGAATGAGGATACGACACTTCATAGATGTCATTTTCTCATACGGTCAAAATGTAAAAATTCGAAAATGGCATCTCTGGGGGACATTTTGTTATCCTGAAATTTCTTAAGGTATTCAAAGGTACATATTAAATGCAGATGTCCTTGTAAGCTAAGGGTCAATCCTTAAATATAAGGGTTCTTCAGAAGATTGAAATTTATAACCAAGAAAAATGCTAAAACAAGGATGTCGAAAAAGAGGTACGTCGACCAGATGGATAAAACATAGAAGTTGGTTGATTCGACCAAATGTTGAACATCGAAGGAAATAGTCGAAGCTGAGCCCAGTAGATTATGGAGGATTCTGGACTTAAAGAAATTTCATTATTTTGCTCTCGTTGAAGGAAAGCATCGAAGTTGGGAGCGGTTTACTCTTAGAATCCAGAAGCGGGAAAGATTCAAAATTCAAGATCGTGGGTAGTTATCAAAAGCTCTATGTGTTGTTTAAGCGCCAAACAGGTGGCGAAATCCTGTGAAGCGGTTTCTTCAAGTTTCGAATATAAGCCGTAGATTGTTTTTAGGCAGTTACTTTGTAAATATTATAAATAAGTCATCTCAATGTAAAATTAGTGTGTTCACTTGTATACTCAAAGTACTTGCCAAAACTCTACCCAATTCCGATCGTCAGGAAGAAAGAGTTGTGAAATTGTTTGATGTACGTTGTCATACCCCAAAATTTTCCCTCTTACTTCTAAAGACATTTCATATATCCATACTCAAGGATTTCACAAGGGTCGATCTGACAAACCCTCTCCTAAGCAGTTAACTCAAACTAGGGTTTTGCCATTCTCAAATTAAGGTGGGCTTCTAACACTTCAAGTGGTCATCATGCCTCATCATATGCTTCAAAGAATCTCCATGTCAAGTTTCAAGCCTTACAAGTCAAGTTTCCTCAGACAATTGCTCAGATGGTTGAAAATCAATTGTATTGGATAAAAAGTCAATTATGGTCAACATACAGTCAAACTTCATAATTTTTGGTCAACATCAATATTTTGAAGTGATATTCATCATTTGATCAAGGGTTGATCATGATTCATCAAGAAAAGTCAAGAATTAATCAAAAGTTAAAGTTTCTAAATTGGGCTTTCTTAGACAAAAGTCAACAGAACTTTGACAAGGCATAACTTTCACATACTTTATCAGAAATTTTTCCACCACAACTCATTTTGAAGAGAATTCAATTCTCTACAACTTCATGTCTCACAAGCTTGGGCAGAAAATGCTTCATTTGGAAGTTATGGATCAAAACATTACAGGTCCATTTAAAAGTCAACAAAAAGTCAACTTTTTGTAAAGAAGTGTTCATGAGCATGGAAACTCCAATGAAGATGAAACCAAAGAGGCTGTTTATAGGACATCTTGAGCTTTCTAAAAAGTCCAAGAACATCCAAAAATGTTAAATATTGAGCAAGTTACACCTTGCACAAGTTGAGCATTTTTTAGGAGGTGCACAAAGAGAAATACTTGACAAAACCAAAATTTTTGCAAATGGGCCTAACTTTTCTTGATTCAAACATGTTCCTTAGCTGAATTGGAACCTCCAAGCCCAAGGCCACGAATTTATCTTTTATTTTATATTTTATTTTGGATTTTTAATCATTTAAAAGCCAATTTAATTAAAATAAAAGATAGAAAATCAAAAATTAATTGCAAGGTGGATTTTCTCTCATTCTTGAGGTCCAAGCAAGCCATACAAGCTGTCAATTTTGAAATTGCATTGATTGGAAAAGGAATTGAATGAGATTTGATCAAAAAAGGCAATATTTGGTTTCATTCCAAATCAAATATTTTCTCATTGATTGGCATATAATTTCTTCATAATTCTTGACCTAATTCACTCTACGATAAGTACATGATACATCCACAAGCACAAGGGACGAAATTCTGGCCTCCAAGAACCCTAAAAAAGCTTCAAAAAACCGTGTTATACAAGGAGGTAGCAGCCAAGGATTCACATCAATTCAAGCCAAACAAAGGTTGCCAATCGATTCCTTGGTGTTTTCTGAAGCAAACCAGATTATTACCAAGCATCCAGACATCCAGAATCACGACATCCAATTCACAGTTTGCTTCAAGAAACTTGAAATCGGTTTCGTGCATACACTCATATTTAACATATTTTGATTACATATTTGTGTTTCTCATGAAGTTTCTAAGCTTTTTGCATAGCTTGATTTAAGTTTCAGTACAGGTACAAGAACATGCCATGGCTAGGGTTTAAAGCTCTGAATTAGGGCGTTATAGTTCAAGCAAAATCAGGCAAAACGACGGTCATTATCGTGCTCAGCAGTCAATTTCCAAACGATTGATACCCTCAAAGCTAATTTATTTTGTGTATTGTGAACGATTTGATGTTGCAGGTGCTATAGTCACGAACGAAGCAGTCACTATAGGGTTTTGCTACTGACACAAACCGTAGGTAAAAGCCTTGGTCAAAACGAAGAAGACGACCCCCCCTCCACTAGCCGCGCGCGTTTTTTAAAATTTTAAATATTTTAAACTTTGGTTTTCATATTTATTTTATTTCGCTTGTTTTTCTAACAGCTAATCCACCTAGCTCAGATGGCAAAGGCGTGTGTGTTTGATAGAGAGGACCAGGGATCGATCCCTGGCTCCTGCATACCTTTTTACCTTTTGCAAAACTAACCACTTTTTCTTATTTTCTTCATATTTTTCCTTTAATTTAATTTCTTTTCAAACAATTTTCTAATTCATCAAAAATCACCAAAATAATATTTTCTTTTTGCATTTAGGACAGAAAAATGTTTATTTAATTTTTGGCATAAAAATTAATATTTTTGCATGCATATTTTAATTAATTGTTCATTAGCCATAAAATTGACTTTTAATTATTTTTTCCATACTAAAACCAATCCAGAAAATTCTCAAAAAATTGTTTTATCATCTAATTAGGATTACTAACCTAAAAAAAATTTCGTAACTCAAAATTTTTTTTTTACTAACACATTTTCTCTTATGCGAAATTCTTTTCTTTTCCGATTATTATGTATCTGCTTCCAAGATGTAATAGTTAGGATAATTTTCTCGCATTCTTTTTTTCAATATTATGTAACTGCTCATGAGATGTAATAGTTTAATTAGGATTTACTTTCTGCACTCCTATATTATGTAACTGCTCCAAAGCCATGTAATAGCGTAGGATTTACTTTCCGCACTTTACTTTCTGCAATTTGTTTTCCGCATCCATATAAACTGCTAGTAACTATGCGTGTATGGCAAGATAAAAACGAACGTAGATCACTTCTAATTGCAAGATAACATATCTGAATTTAACACACTCTCTTCACACATGCACCCCCTAGGCAATTCTCTCTCGTTGCCTTTTGAATAAATGGTCAAGTCCCTCGAACGTAGAGGTATCCTAGCACTGTTGCCTACGAAATATATCATCATAGTCCCTTCGAATTAAAGATCATAGTCCCTCGACGTGGCCTACGAATACATGATCTCGTCCCTCGATTGTTGCCTACGAAAAGTGATGATCGTCCCTTCGAATATGCTAGGATACTCCTACAAGTTGCCTTCTATGACCATCCGATGTCCCTTCGAATGTCCCTTCTACATCCAACGAATAGGGTTACCTACCAACTATTGGTATGGATAGCGTTATTCTAAAGGAAAGTAAAATAACACGAAAACGACCGTTCTGAGTAGGTAATAAATAAGACTTTTAGTTGCTTGCTCTATCAAAATACTTTTCACACCTCACACTTTTACAAAATCAAAACACTCTTACAAATGAAACATTTCCGAACACTTCGTATACATTCCAGCGTGAATCACTACGAAGTAAAAGCGAAATGCCTTTTCAAAACATTTTTTCAAACACACACACAGAAAGCAAATTTTTTAAAGATGAGCTAAAGCAACTAAGAGCCCGTAGATAACTACGGATGGAAAGGGGTGCTAATACCTTCCCTTTTCATAACCTTCTCCCTTACTCAGAATCTAACGAAGGTCTTTTTCTATTCTTTTCACCTTCCCTTAATTGGATAAAAGAAAATTCGGTGGCGACTCTTGCTATCCGCAACATTTGCGATCAAAAGCAAAACAAATCCAAAAGTCAGTTCTCCCACCATATTACAGAACTGGCGACTCTGCTGGGGTGACACCCTAAAAGAGAGAATACCTTAGGGATTTTTAGATCACTTTACTGCTTTCTGTTTGACTTGTATGCTTTACTTTAAGGGTTGCTTGGGTATTATACTTGTGGGGGATCCTACACCCGGATCCAGGTTTCCTTAGGTAAGTAGCAACAAATCATCGCGACCGTTAGGTGTATACCGAAACGGTCAACATGATGGCTACGTTAGTGCGACACTTTGGATGTCCTGATGCTCCTCATGCTCAAGTTGAGGAAAGTATTTGGCGTCTGCGTGGTGTCATCAGCACTAACTCAACTTTTAGAACCCTAATTGACCCATCTTGGCCATTAGAAGGTAGTGAGATGGCCGGCTTTGGTGCAGACTAAGGCTGGTTGATACTCAATGCTACGCTCATTAAGATCTGAATTTCGGAATGTTTCGGTCAACCACTTGGTAGTCGTATTGAAATAAAGCCTACGAGAAAGATCAATGATATGAGATTCCTAGAACCCGGTTACTATTATAGGACAGGATGAACCCACTCAAACTTTGGTAGGGTAGACACCTATACCTCATGCAAGCCTTGAACCTAGGGCTATTGTGTGAATTGCTTGTGCTTGTTAAACATAACATCATGACATCATAACATTGCATATCATCTCTAACTATTTCAAGGACCTAGGGATTTATCTTTGCTCTATTTTGTAGGATCATGGCTTCTAGGAAGACTATCCGAATCAACTTCATGGGTATACCTTCTCAACTCAAAGAATTGGTTTCAGAAATTCCCGATCATGTACAGTTCATCAAAAGACATGGTTATCTGCTCGATTTGGTTATCTCTAGTTTTGAAGAAGATATGATGCACGTCTTATTCCAGTTCTTCAATCCGAAACACCATTGCTTTACATTCCCAGATTATCAGTTGGTTCCTACCTTGGAAGAGTTCTCTAAGCTACTTGGGATACCTATTCTTGATCAGATGCCATTCACCGGTTCAGAAAAGGCTCCTAAGTACGAAGACATCGCATCAGCGTTACATCTAAAACGCTCAGACATTGAAGCTAATTGGGAAACATGAAGCGGAGCTAAGGGTTTGCTTGCTAAGTTCCTAATAAAGAAAGCTCGAGAATTCCTAAAAGCTATGAGTTTCCATACATTCGAAGACATCTTGGCCTTGCTAATCTATAGCTTGGTGCTATTTCCTAATCCAGATCAGTTCATAGACGTGAACGCCATCAAGATATTCCTCACTCGTAATCATGTGCCTACTTTAATTGGAGACATTCTACATTCTCTCCACACTCGTACCATCAAAAGACAAGGAACTCTCATGTGTTGCATACCGTTACTTTCCAGGTGGTTTATTTCGCACCTTCCTCAATCAGTAATGAAGAACGAGCAAAGATTGAAATGGTCTCAAAGGCTGATGTCACTTTCTCATTCAGATATTCGTTGGTGCCTTTTTTCTCAAAAGGACTTCACATTCATTGAGAGTTGCGGAGAATTCCATAACGTACCACTCCTTGGCATAACGGGAGGTATCACTTACAATCCTTCTCTAGCTCTACGTCAGTTTGGTTATGCTCAAAGAGATGGTCCTCATGATATGCTTCTCCAAGATATTGTGTTCGACTACAACCACGATCTCCAGAATTACCATCGAAGGTTCATACACACTTAGGGCATGGTAAAGAAGACTGATACCAAGACTTTGGGACACAGAAATTCCATTCCTTGGGAACCTTACCTCAAATGGGTGCGAGCTCCAGCTCAAAACCTCATGATTCCATTTACACCCGTGTTACCAGTAATTATGGAACATGTGGCTATAGGTGACGTATCCTATACTATTCTCCATCCCGACATGCCTACTGATTTCGAAGACTTGAAGAGATCCTGGATTCATCTTAAAGAAGAAAGGGATACATTTGAAGCTCAGTTCTGTGCAAGCGAGAAGAAGGTACTAGAGTTGACCAAGCTACTCACGAGGAGCGAAACATCAACGCCTACTTCGACACCAAGAGGAGGCGCCCATGGGAGACTTAGAGCTTTAGGAATTTGTTCTTTTATTTTTCTAAACTATCTTTTGTACTTAAAAAGAAAAAGAAAAAAGAGAAACTAATAAAAGTTTGTTCGTGCTTGTTTAACAAATTTAAATTCCTAAGGTCCTTGAAAACATTGCATTGCATAACATCGTATATCATGGCATGACATTTCATAACAGGTACATTGAAGACCGGTTTTCTTATTTTCTCGCTATTTATTTTAGCAGAAATGGCTCTTGAACAGACTATCAAAGATCTCCAGGCTCAGAATGCTCAGTTCTAGGAAATGTTCACCAGTTTGGTCCAAGGCCAGAAAGATTTGAAGAAGCTTATCACCAGAAGGAAGAAAGTCATCGGCGTCCTCAACATGGGAAGACGTCATAAGGGCGGACTAAGGATGGTCAGCTGGTTAGAACTCTCAGACAAGAGTGTTGAAACGGATGAAAGTGTCAGGAACAACGAAGGAAGCCAACATGAGTCTGAAAATAGAGAAGAAGACTATGAGAACGAGCAGTATTCTCTTGAGGATGACAAATACAAACAACTTGAAGACCGTTTGAATGCTGCGGAAAATCTGAAGATGTCCGGGTTGAATTTTGATGATCTAAGTTTAGTTCCTAGTGTGGTGATTCCCCGCAAATTCAAAGTTCCTACTTTTGCCAAGTATGATGGCATCTCTTGTCCGAAGTTGCATTTGAAGTCCTATGTTTAGAAGATCCATCCTCACACTGATGACAGGAAGCGGTGGATCCATTATTTCCAAGAGAGTTTATCTGGAGCTCAGTTGGAGTGGTATTATCAGCTAGAGAGTACCCACATCCATACCTGGAATGACCTAGCAGATGCTTTCTACAAGCAGTACCAGTATAATGTTGAATTGGCACCCACTCGCATGCAACTACAGAGCATGTCTATGGGTTGTGATGAGAAATTCAAAGAGTATGCTCAGAAATGGAGAGATCTAGCAGGCAGAGTTCAACCACCCTTGTCCAATAGGGAGTTGGTTGATATGTTTATGGCAACACTGACAGGCCCATTCTTCAATCATCGGATTGGAAACTCTTCATCCGGATTCATCGAGCTGATATTGACAAGAGAACACATTGAAGCTGGAATCAAGAGTGGAAAGATTCAGGTAGAGTCATCCTCAAATGCTGCGAAGAGATCTTTTAGTGGTAAGAAAGAAGCCAATGCTGTGTATGGTCAGAAAAGCCGTGTCAAAACTGATCGTGCTAAATCTCTGGGGGCAGTTGTGATCTCCAATCCTACACCAGCACAACCTCAACGAAGCAACACACATAACTAGAACGCGCCACGAAGATAGTTCACGAAGATCAACATGCCATTGTCGCAAGAATTGCAACATATGTTGAAAGTAGAGCTGATTACCTTGAGGGATCCTCCTCAACACATCAACACTTCCTCGCCGAGATACAATCCTAATGCTAAGTATGCATATCACTCCAATAGCCCAGGGCACGACACCGACAATTTTTGGGCTCTGAAGAACAAGATCCAAGACATGATTGAAGCTAAGGAAATTGAGTTTGACCCTTCTGTCGAAACTCCGAATGTGATCAACGCACCAATGCCTAACTGTTCGCGTTAAAAGGTGACGTGCTAAAGGATTTGAACGTGAATTCAGATTCTTTGGCTCGAAACGATTTACTCTTTTGATTTGTTTATAAAGATGCCGCGAGCATCAAGCTTTATTATTTTCAACAAAAGAAAGATGATTTAATGATTATGAAAAAGGGGAAAGCTGAAATACCCTCAATTGATATTGATATGCGTAACGACTAGCGCAAACAAGACGCAACACATTGGGGAGATTCTGAGTAAGGGGGATTGTTATATAAAGGGAATAAATGGAGCACCCTAAATATATATAGTTATCTATAGCTTTATATATGAATATGTTTGATATGTTTGTGTGTTTTAATTGCTATTTCTATGATTGGGGAAGTTTCTCCTTTGGGATTTTTTTAAGAAAGATAGATTATGAAGGATTCTAGGGTTTGTTATTATTGTGCTCGCAAAGATCTATGGATCTTCTGCATACATATCCCCTAGTGGGAATCAGAGCATTTGTAGCTCGGATCTAAAGGGATCTATGGTTTGTTTGGTCTGAGAGAGAAAGAAATTTTGCAGCTTCTTTATACGAAGAGATAGATGATCTGTTTTTGTTGGTAGATTCATCTTCTAACGGATTTTCTGGGAGATGCGTCCCTTCAATGTCATTAGCTGTGATGAAAGAGAAACTGGATAGATGACTTACAAGTAAAGCTTGTTCACCACTGATGGTCACCAACTTTCCATTTACTGTGAATTTTAATTTCTGATGGAGAGTAGAAGCTACTGCTCCTGCCTCGTGGATCCAAGGTCTTCCTAGTAAACAACTATAAGCAGCTGGTACGTCCATGACTTGGAAAGTAATTTGGAAAGTGTGCGGGCCAATTGTCATCGGGAGATCAACTTCCCCAATAACTGACTTCCTTGATCCATCGAAAGCTCTTACTATTATGTCATTGAACTTCATTGGCGTCCCTTTGTAAGCCAAACGAGCGAGTGTCGTCTTCGGCATTATGTTCAAAGATGAACCTGTATCTACCAATACATTGGACAGGGAATCTGATTGGCAGCTCATTGAGATGTGGAGGGCCAAGTTGTGATCTTTCCCTTCTTCTGGAAGTTCCTCGTCACTGAAGCTTAGATTAATGCAAGCTGTTATGTTGGAGATGATCCCTCCAAACTGGTCTGTAGTCACATCGTGATCCACATAAGCCTGGTCTAGTACTCTCATCAAAGCTTCTCGGTGAGCTTCGGAGTTGAGGAGTAGAGACAGTATTGAAATCTTGGAAGGAGTCTGCATTAGTTGATCCACGACTCGGTATTCGCTCTTTTTGATTAACTTCAGTATTTCATCAAAATTTGCATTGACGTTGGCTCTATCAGGAGGACCAACATTTGTGCTCGGGTTAACAACTGGAATCGTTGTAGGATTCTCGGAAGATATATTAACTGGATTTTGTTGGACAACAGGAACTGCAGGCGGTCTTGGTGGCAATGGAGTGTGCACTCGTCCACTTCGTGTTACTCGTCCGATTTCTGTTATATTGACATTAGCTGGAAGAGTAGGCATGGGTTTCTCCTTCCCATCCTCTATCAGGGTTGCATTGTATTGGTAAGGAATTGCTTTGGTAGAACTGTATGGAACAGGACCAGGTAGGCAAATTACCAAAGGAGACTCTGAGGTGCTGGAACTGTTGCAATCAATCTCCACATGCTTGGGTATGTTGAAACAAGGGATGATGACGTTTACTTCGGGGTTTTCCGAGTTGATATCTGAGACTAAAAGCTCATGCGGAAAATGCCCTACTGTATTTACGTCATGGTCATCTCTGTTTCTGTAGATTTGTAGATCACCGATGTCTAACAAATGCTGGATATCTGCTTTTATGGTGGAACATCCTTGAATATTCTTGGAGCAGATGCGGCAAGCTGCGTAATCATGCTTAGTGAAGGTGCTCATGGTACTGTATGCTTCATGGAGATGCACCAAGTTTCCTCTGATCAGGTTTACGTCTGTAACGAGATACCTGTCTGTATTTCTCAGTATCAAACTCACTGAGTGTCCACTGTGACTGGGAAGCGGATTGGCTTGTACATTCGGACTTGTATTTCTGAAGGAAAGAAGATTAGATCTCACTAATCTCTGTACTTCTGCCTTTAATGCTATACAATGCTCAAGGTCATGGCCTGGTGCCCCTTGGTGAAAAGGGCAAGATACGTCTGTTTTGTACCACCATGGTAATTTCTCGGGAACCGGAGGTGGTGACCTTGTCTGTATCAGATTCTTTTCTATTAGCGCAGGGTAAAGTTCTATGTACGTCATTGGAATCTGGTCAAATTGCGTAACTCGAGGCGTACGATTTTGATTGCTGAACTGTTGAGCCTGTTGACGAGGCTGTTGAGTTTGTTGATTTTGTTGAATTTGTTGGAATTACGGAGCAATTCCTGTGTTTGGATTTGTGTTGACGGCGGGTGCTATGGCAGCTACCTGTCGTTGTTGAATGACATTCTTACGCGGTTTCCCTCGGGATACCATTCCTATGTCATGCTCTTTTTTCCTTGGAAAACTGGTTCCAACCTTCTTTGTTCCACTAGAAGATCCTGCTTCCTTGGTCAGACGTCCAGTTCGAACCCCCTCTTCTAATCGCATTTCCATGCTCACCATCTCAGTGAAATCTCTGGGAGCGCTAGCGATCATTCGCTCATAGTAGAATGAGCCTAGAGTATTCAAGAATACCTTAGTCATCTCCTTCTCTTCCAATGGTGGGTTGACTTGGGCAGCAATTTCCCTCCATCATTGCGCATATTCCTTGAATGTCTCTCTTTCCTTTTGAGACATGGAGCGGAGTTGATCCCTATCAGGAGCCATATCCAAGTTGAACTTATATTGCTGGACAAAGGCTTTACCTAAGTCGTTGAATGTTTGGATATTCGTGCTGTCTAAACCCATGTACCACTTCAGTGCGGCACCGGTGAGACTATCTTGGAAGTAATGGATTAACAAATGGTGATCTTCGTTGTACGTAGACATTTTCCTGGCATACATCGTGAGATGACTTTGCGGACAGGAGTTTCCTTTGTACTTTTCAAATCGGGGACTTTGAATTTTGTGGGTATTCTTACGCGAGGAACTAAGCAAAGATCTTTGGCGTTCTTCCCAAACAATTCTTTCCCACGAATTGTTTTTATCTCAAGCTGCATTTTGAGTAGTTGTTCCTGGAGATTTTCCATTGAACCGCGTGGATTTGAGTTACTTCCTGGAGTATGATGAACTTCTTTGTCTAAGATAGTGTGTACTACGGAAGCTGAGTTCGTCATGATCGATTGAGAAACCGGCATTGTTACTTGTGGAAGAGTTACTCCATGTTGCGGAGTAAATGTAGAGTTTTGCTGCAAAGTAGGTATTTCAAGCGAGGTTGTTTGAGAAGTTGGTTGGCGAAATCCGATGCCAAAGTTGAAAGGCATGCCCATGGATAGCCTTTCATATCAAAGGTGAACTCTTGATCTGACCGAAACCGGAGTAGTAGTATCCTCTCAAGTCGCCGCTGGTTTTGACCGCCGATGTCGCATGTTGACTTTCATGCAAATGAGTTGACCAAAGATGTGAGTCTCTCCACTTCTTCTTGAAATGTTGTTACCGTGCTACGGAGTTCAACGTTCTCTTGCTCAAATCCTTCCATTACTTTTCTTCTTTTTGATCTTGTGTCGTATGTTCGAGTCGGCTGTGGACGCGGTCGAGAAACTCTAAGATGCGACAGCTTGACGATCTTTTCCTATCTATTCAATCTGTGCAAGCTGTTTAAGCTGTTCAAGTTGTTCAAGCTGTTCAAGTATGAAACTGTTCAAGTATCAGACTCTAGACAATAGACTTAAATGCAAAGTATGATGCATGATTATGATTGTAAAGAAAAGAAATTTCCAAAGAATTTAATGCTAAAAGAGATATTTTTGGCAAATATTTGGATGGAAAAAAAACACACATTTATTGATTAAATGGAAGAAGATTACAACAATTGTTTTTTGTTGGAGCATTGCTCACACAAATGATAAATTAAATGATAAAATTACAAACTAAATTGAACTAATTAAACGTCTTCGTCGGATGAAGATCCAAAGGCTTGATGCGCTTCAACTTCGTGATTTTTTCCATAGCGAGCTTTTAGTTCAACTTTCTCGCTTTTAGCTTGCTGATGACTCTCTTCCACTCGTTGGGAGTAGGATCGTTGTCATTTCCTCAAGCTTTCTTTTCCTTTCTTTGACGATCTCCGATTGCGTTATCCTTTGGCGAATCTTCTCATCTTTCTCCATGAGCCATTCATCCTGGAAGTAGAGCGTCTTTTCATGATCTTTGACTTGCTTCTTGAGCTTCTCATTCTCAAGATTAGTCTTAAGGAATTTGTTTTCCAAAGCTTCTTTCTCAAACCTTATTTTGGTCAAGGCTTCTTGGTATTCTCCCACACTTGACGGAAAATTTGTTGATTTGGAAGCGATTGAGAACATGGGATCCTCATAAGCGTAAGGCATTCGAAATTCCTTCGCTCTTTTCTTTACCCAAGAAGTGTAGGTTTCCATGGCTACACAATTCTTTGCCTTCCCTTTTTCTTTCCTTCGGATGTGATGCCAAGCTTTGATCATCCTAGCTTTCAATCCTTGGGAATCCTCTCCTTCGTGATAGAAGTAACTTTCTACAGTGAAACCAAGAGGTTTACTAGAGTTTGCGTATCCGAGTTGACGTCTCTCCACGAAAGGGTTGTAGTTGATTCCTCCTTTCGTACCAATGAGAGGTACGTTGGCAAATTCTCCACAGCTCTGAATGATTTCCATCTCATTGTCTGCCAAGGTATACCAATGGATATCGTCGTTTGTAAGAGACATGAGTCTTCTTGACCAATGCCACTCGTCTTTGTTCTCGCGGAAGATAGGAGATTTAGGCAAGTGTGATACAATCTATTTGAAAAACAGAGGTACACAACACACGATAGTTCCATCTCCTTGACGATTCCTATGATGAATAGAGACGTACGTGTCTCCAAGCAAGGTGGGAACGGGATTTCCAATCAGAAATATCCTTATGGCGTTGATATCAACAAAATTTGGGACGTTGGGAAACAACACCAATCCATAGAGGAGTAAAGCTAAAATAGCTTCAAAGGCTACCATACTACCAGCTGCAGAGAATTTAAGAGCCTTCTCCATTAGGAACTTTGAAGTTAGTCCTAAGAGTTTTCCTCTGGTAGTTAGGTTTTTGTCTATCTCAGATTTCTTTAAGTGAGTCATCGTTGCAATGACTGGTGACTTGGGAATGGCTTCCAAACCATTGAAAGGCACTTTGTCTGATACTGAGATACCTAGGATATGCGCGTACTCTTCCAAAGTAGGCATCAATTGATAATCAGGGAAAGTGAAACAGCGATAGACTGGATCGTAAAACTGAACGATAGTTTTGAGAAGTCCTTCATCAACGTTAGCGTTTAAAAGAGTTAAAAGAGTTCCATAGCGTTTTCTGAAATCCGAGGGATCTTCTACCAAGGATGCTAACTCTTTTAATTTTCCTACATCAGGAATTCTAAAACTGTATCTTTTGGTGAATCTTCCTCTGACGTCCATCACTCTAACCTAAAATATTTTACAAAGAAAAATCTCTAAATTCTTTGGAAATGGGAAGAAAAGTGAAGTTTTTTTTTTTGAATGAATGAATGCATGAATGCGACAAACATGGTTAGTAGTTATACACACGGGCAAGCGTTCCAAGTCACGAGCATGAAGCCAACGATAAGAATCAACGTGGTTAAGTTCTAAGGGCTTATTCATCCGTGAAACGGTTCTATCGATAATACAGCTCAACACTCCTCTTTGAAATATTATCGGATTTGTTGAATACCGATGGTCCAATAATATTTTTCAAGAGAAACTCGCTCGATCGTAGTCTCGCATGACAATTACTCTAGGCTTACACCGAATAATCTCGCACTACATCCTAATGGCCGATGGGTTATGTGTTCTACAGCCCACTCACTTCTTAAGTTTCCTCGAAAGCAAAATGTCTTCAAATACTTGCTAAACACAATACCCCAAGACAACCTCCATCGAAGGGAGATATTAACTTCGTAAGCATTGAACTTCTCACGATTAATACCTCCACCTAGATCTTAAAATGCTTCTTAAATCCGGTTAGATTTCTTTCCATCGATGAAATCGCGAAAACACACAATAAAGAAAAATGATATATGCATAATATGAAAGCTTATCCCTTTCTTTTCTTTTGAAAACAAAAAGCTTGGTGCTCTTGAGCGTAGTCACATTTTTTTTGAAAATCAAAGTTTCAACAGATCCCAGTAGTCGCCATTTTTCCGAAAAGGTGACGTGCTAAAGGATTTGAACGTGAATTCAGATTCTTTGGCTCGAAACAATTTACTCTTTTGATTTGTTTATAAAGATGCCGCGAGCATCAAGCTTTATTATTTTCAACACAAGAAAGATGGTTTAATGATTATGAAAAAGGGGAAAGCTGAAATACCCTCAATTGATATTGATATGCGTAACGACTAGTGCAAACTAGACACAACGCATTGGGGAGATTCTGAGTAAGGGGAATTGTTATATAAAGGGAATAGATGGAGCACCCTAAATATATATAGTTATCTATAGCTTTATATATGAATATGTTTGATATGTTTGTGTGTTTTAATTGCTATTTCTATGATTGGGGAAGTTTCTCCTTTGGGATTTTTTTAAGAAAGATAGATTATGAAGGATTCTAGGGTTTGTTATTATTGTGCTCGCAAAGATCTATGGATCTTCTGCATAC
Organism: Vicia sativa; assembly: GCA_021764765.1. Taxonomy (NCBI): domain Eukaryota; kingdom Viridiplantae; phylum Streptophyta; class Magnoliopsida; order Fabales; family Fabaceae; genus Vicia; species Vicia sativa. Next base: position 130,581,410 of record CM038793.1, on the reverse strand, counting down.
ATATCCCCTAGTGGGAATTAGAGCATTTGTAGCTCGGATCTAAAGGGATCTATGGTTTGTTTGGTCTGAGAGAGAAAGAAATTTTGCTCGGCAAGGATGAGACCTTGTGCCTACGTATTCTCAAAAGGATATTGAGAAAGTCAGAGCAATCGTAGTTCCCACTTATGCTAGTGGAAAGCAACGGATGATAGTAAGAGACAGACAAATGTCATCTTAATGAAAAATGTATCTAATTTATTTCATCACATACATTTTTGAAAAGTTTGATTGATTAAAATCTTCCGTCGTAAGCTATCGGTGTTTTGCTTAAGTGTATAAGCGTTACCACTTACATGTTTAAGAAAGATGTTTGAAAAAGATGATTGAATCTTTTAACTGTAAGCATTGGGTGTTTTGCTTGAGTGTACAAGAGTTACCACTTACAATTAAGAGATGTTTTTTGTTTGAAAACAGTTTGAAAAGAGTTTGAAAAGTTTTTGACTGTATGTGATATGATAGATGAGATACTTCTTCCATAGAGATGATAGATGTCTAAATCTCGAGGAGAAATTAATTGGATTAAAAGGGATGCTTTTAAGAAGCCCATGGGTCCTTGTATTGTTAGCCCAAGAGGAGGCATTCCGAGGGTCATCGAGGGTCCTTGTATGAAGCTCAAGAGGAAGCTATAGGGTATGGCTGGCTTTGTGTTAAAAGGGATTTCACCGAGAAACCATCCTTTTGAATTAAGAGTAATTTCACCGGAAATTTTACTCTGGGATTTGAAAGTGATTTCACCGGAAACCATCCTTTCGTGGTTCTATCTTAGCTGGTGATTCTTTGTATTGGAAGCCCAATAGGAGGTGTTAAGAGATTTCTGTCTCTTTCATTGTATGATGCCCAAGAGAAGGCTAAACTCAATGAGGAGTTCTTTTGAACGAAGCCCAAGAGGAGGCTGACTCAACAGGGGAGTGTTGTCTTATATGAAGCCTAAGCGGAGGCTAAACTCAGATGAGTTTTTCTTATATGAAGCCTAAAAGGAGGTTAACTCTGTGGGGAGAGTTATCTTGTATAAAGCCCAAGCGGAGGCTAAACTCATGCTGGAGATGAATTATCTTGTATAAAGCCCAAGCGGAGGCTACAACTGTGGGGAACCTATTGGTTAGACTAATTGTTATGTTATAATTAGACAGTTGTATAAACAAGTGTGTGTGTGTGATATGTATTCACAGGAGTTTATGAAGGAAATATAAACAATGCATGATGTTTATTTACAAGAGTTTATGAAGTATAACCAAGTGTCTGTGAAACGAACATTTAAAACGAGCGTAACTTGATTATTTACAAGTTTGAACTGTGTACAAGGAAGTGAATATGTACACGAACGAGTATTTATGTACAGAGAAAGATGGATGTACATAGGGGGTTGGGACTTACACCATAAGGGAGGCCCATTGGTTTAAAAGCAGTTTCACCGGGAATAATGCTCCTTTCAATACCAATGGTATTTAGTGTATATACAGACGAAACGGAAACAAACGACCGAAGTTTATCTGTGTTTGAGTAAAAAGTATCTGTATTATGTACAGATAAAAATTTGTATGTATATGAAAAAGAATTTGATATGTACAAAGAAATAATTATGTACATAAAAGAATGTTGGTTTGTATATACACAAGTGAAGTGAAAAACAAACGATAGAAGTTTGTTTGTACTTGAGTATAAAAAGTATCTGTGTTATGTACAGATGAAAATTTTGTATGTATTTGGAAATGATTTGATATGTACAAAGAAATATTATGTACACAAAAGAATGTTATGGGACTTACACCGTGAGGGGAGGCCCATTGGTTTGAAAGAAGTTTCATCAGTAATAATTCTTCTCCTTTCAATACCAATGGCATCGGTGTATAAACAAACGAATGAAAACAAACGAAAGAAATTTGTTTATGTTTGAATATTGACAATGATGATTTGAGTATGTACAAGTAAAATTAAATATGTACATAAAAGGATTGGGACTTACACCGTAAGGGAGGCCCATGATCGATTGAGAAATTCGAGAGAAAACAAATTCGGTGTTATCGTTTAAATCGGATTGATCATGGTAAGAGATGTAAGTTTGATGAAATGTTTTGAAAAATGATTTTGAAAATGTTTTGAAATGTGAGGTTCATTTATGAAAAGTTTTGAAAAGAATCGGAAGTCGAAAACTTGAAAAACTCACCTTAAAAGGAGGTTTGAAAAAGTGCTCAGAACGTCGTTTTCGGCTTGATTAAAATATAATCAGATGAAAGTTTTTTCTGAAATTTTTTGCATAATCATAAAATAGATGTATTTATTGACAAGTGTTCAAAAAATCACCTTAAAATAAGGAGTTTTGATTGGTTAAAAAAATTGTGAAAGTTTTGTAAAAAAACATGAAAAATATAAAAGTTTGAAAAAGAAATGGTCTTGAGAGGGATTGAACCCATGACCATTGGGTAGCACACGTGGCAAAGAGACTTAAAGGCAAGCAAGCTACCACTGGGACAAACGCGCATCTGTGTTTAGTGGATCAAAACACGTGTAAATAAAAGATTGGAACATTTGAAAATTCAAACTCAAGAACACGCGCGCAGTGTTCTTCATCTCCTTTGATTCTCAGATTCTATAATCCAAGCTACCATCTTCGTTTCTCAATGAAATTCAATGATGTAAACATGAAAATTGCTCGGTTTTGAACAAAGAATACAATGGTATATGTTAATTGCATTTATTTTAAGCCTGGAATCGAATCACGAAGAACCCTAGAAACTAAGATTCTAAATTAAATGATGCACAGTTAATGATTCTTTGATTTTTTGAGGGCTTATGATCGTGATGAGTGCAGAAAGAGATCGGCCAAGAGTTTTTTTGTTTAAGTTCAAAGAATTAGGATATCCAAGTTCATGTTCATACTTCAAGTGGAGATCGAAGAAGGTGTAAACGTGTTTCGAACTTGTTTGTGGATTGCTACATCATGTATGGAAGCTATGGAAATGGTCTTGCTTGCTTTGATCGTGCTACACAAGTTCACCTGCACAGTTCAAAAATAGAAGCTCGATTTTGATGTAAAACCTATTACAGTTGCTTGCCAATGATCTGGATCATATACATGAGGTACATGGAAGGTGTTAGAATGATCACAACACAAATTAATCCAGCCTAGCTTCAAATTCGAATCATAAGGCAGTTTAGCAAGTTTGGAAAAATGAAAATGCAATTCTGGTTTTTTCTTGTTTTCAGTTTGATTTTAAGTTGTAAACAAGTTTGATAATGATTATGTAATGTGTTTGACACCAAAGATCTTATGTTAATTAACTGAATTTTAAAATTGCAAGTTTGCTCACTTTTGCACTATGTTGCTTGATTTTGAAGAAAGAAGTGAGAAAGCATAACTTTGCAATGCTTTGGTGTGGTTTTGAACTTGAAATGTGATCTATTTATAGGCCAAAAGATTCTAAAATGTTAGGCAAGAGTACATGGCAATTGGAAAATCAAAGATGCCTTAAGGGGTAAGAATGACTTTTCAAAAGCAAAAGGAAGTTTCCTCTTTTTACCATGTGTGAAAAATCTTCAATTTGATTCTATCCAATCTCAATTATATCTAGCTGATATTTATCAGCTCAATGATCCATTTGGCAAGGTTGCAAAGCTTCTAGATGAAGAAATCTCAAAATAACCTATAATTGATGTTTTGAACTTTGAAAAATCAAGTTCATGGAGCCTTATGTTCCAATTTCAAAAGTATAGCTAGACTCCATGGATTTGTGAGTTCTTGGATATTTTGGAAATCTTGTTTCACAAGCTACAACTTTCATGTTTTGAGTTTTTTCCAATTCAAATTGGAACTAGGTGAAAAAATGGCATGAAGTTTGGAAAAAATAAGAAATTTCAACACTTAGAAAATTTTCTAAGTATGAAAACTTTTGACTTTTTGTTGACTTTTTCAAATTCTTTGATTTTTTATGATCATGATGGATCATTTGAAGTATTTTGATGATTGAAAAAGTTTTGTTTTGAAAAAGTTGACCAAAAGTCAAAGTTTGACTTTTCAGTGCAGATGAAATTTCATCAGATGTTTCTGAAATTGACTGATGAAGTCTGTGAACTTCTGTGATGTTTTGAATCCAGAAATTAGGTCAAGATGTTGTATCTAAGATATAATGACCAATATCTATCCAAAAAAGTCATTTCTTGCTCAAAAAGTCAGAGAAAACTCATGCCCGATCAAAACCCTAATTGGTCGATCCTTGATTGATCTGTGAGAAAAAATGGATATCTTACGATTGAAGGTTGATATTTGATCAAGATAGGTCAAATGAGGTGAGAAAAACTCAAACCCTAATTGGTTGTCTCTTGAATCAGATGAAAATCTGATGAAACCCTAATCTCGACCTGTGAAATCTACACCCGATTAATGTTGTCTGAGCTGTTAGTTATGTAATGATGCAAATGTAAGGTGGTATATTAGGTCAAAATTTGGGGTATGACAGATGCCCCTATTTAATTTTCTTTAACCTGAGAGATGAAGATGAATATCTTAGTTTTGATAGGTGTAAAGAGACTTAAATATCATAATACGCAAATTTGGACCTAAGATACCAAAAATGCAAATGATGCAAAATGATTGAAAAAAAAGTTTCACCCAGAGAAATATCAAAGAAATGACATGACGGGGAAAATTTTTTGTGAATACGTCCCTGCCAGGGAAAGAATGATTCACAAAATATGTGAATATTTGTTTCACTTTGGAAAACAAAGAGATTACCTTCTGTCAGCCTTGTGACAATGTTTAAGGTAAGTGGAAATGATATTACCAATTATCAGCTTTGTGATAGTTCATGGTAATGAATTCTGAAGATGTTACCAATTATCAGCGAAGTGATAACTATAACAGGGTAAATCTTGAGAAAAAATTTGCTATGTATTCAGCTTTGTGAATAACGGACAAATGAAAGAAACAGATTTCAAACGGGCTTTAAAGATATTACCAATTATCAGCAAAGTGATAACTATAACAAGGCAAATCTTTAGAAAATTGCTGTATATTCAGCTTTGTGAATAACAGATAGTGAAAGAAACAGAACTCAAATGAGTTTTTCCTTTTTGGATACAATCTTGCCGAGGATCTCTCTTTTGAGAAGATGCGGCCATTTTGATTGGAAGACACAGGTTTTCTTTTAGACAGAAAGACAACTGCTGGGAAATTTCTCGTATAGTCATGATTTTGACCTTGTTGAGAAGACATACTTTTTATGACAATTTTATGAATGAAGAGAAATATAAGCGGCTCAGATGATGAGGCTATTGCTTTGTTGATTATAGACAGGGTTCTATCCAGGAATGTACTGGAAAGAAAAAGTCAATCAAGACATTATTCCCAATGAGGAATGATCTTAGCTGGGGAATGCGGTGGAGAGAAGAAAATGTATTTCTCTGTTTGGGAATACTCCGTTGGGGAAAAAGAAAATGTATCTTTTCTGTTTGGAGATACTCTACTGGGGACAGACTTGTACTTACATGAGTAAGCGTGATTTACACCAGTGATATGAAAGCAAACATTTCAAGGAATGCAAAAATGCACGAATGATGCTATTATGTATGAATGTCATGAATGTTATATGCATGCTAACAATACTTGACAAAGACACTAAAGAGATATCTGAGAAAAGGACCACGTCACAGTTCGAACAAATACTCGGTGGAAGTTGCAACAATGGTGCAGATGTTTGACTGGCGAATAATTTGAGTTGCATGCTTTAAACTTTCTGAGAAAGGAAATTCATTGGCAACTCGGCCGGGGATTCTTTTTTGGGATAAGAATACCGTCCTTTGATGATTTCTGCTGAGGAGAAAATTGCTGTAGCAGTTGTTTTATCCTTTGGAGATTGAAACACTCATGGAGAAACTGTTGAAGTTCTTTCCGTGTCCATAGTTCAAAGGAACATTTTTGCTTTTGTTTCAAAATTTTTGAAGTAAAAATTCATTTAAAACATTTTGGTTTCAAACGGTGATTTTCACAATAAAAGCGTTATTTTGCAAAACAGAATAAAGTAGGAATTGCAAACAAAAAGTACAAGGCTCAAATTTTATTGAATAGAATGGTAATCAGCCAAATGCGTGATTCCATAAGCTATTTACAAAAGTTGGAAATGATAATTTATGGGGAAAAGGCTACATTGAAAGAAAATAACCGCTATTATCCCTAACAACTTTGAATTCCAATTGTGCTTGTCGCTTCAGAAGAGTTGATTGGAGATCCATTGATGGAAAATTCTTTAGATTGACGGCGATTACTTTGTCATTTTGTGTATCCTTGTTTTTGCCTAGATTGCCTTTTCAGGTTTTCGATCTATCAGGATATTTTCTGTTTATTGTCTCTAATTTTTGCCTGGATTGCCTTTTTAGGTTTTCAATCCACCGAGACGCTCTTTTTTGCCTAAGCCGCCCTTTTCGGGTTTTCGACTTACCGAAATTTCTTTTGTTTTTTAGACAAAGTATTTCTTGATGCGTCGGCATTCACGGGATCGGGAGTTCATCACCGTCCATGGTCGTGAGAGTCATAGCACCGCCGAAAAGCTTCTTTGACGATGTATGGGCCTTCGTAATTAGGAGTCCATTTGCCCTAGAATCGGTTGAAAAGATGTAATCTTTTAAGCACGAGATCGCCTTCTCGGAATTCACGAGGTCGGACCTTCTTGTCGAAAGCTTTCTTCATTCTTCTTTGATAGAGTTGTCCATGACACGAGCGGTCGCGTTTTTCTTCAATTAAGTTCGGTTGGTCGTATCGCTTTGACACCATTCGCCTCGAGATAGCTTAGTTTCCATAAGAACTCTCATTGATGGGATCTCAACTTCTACGGGACCTTTGCTTCCATGTCGTATACTAGAGAAAAGGAGTTGCCCTGTTGAAGTGCGTCTAAAGCACGATACCCATGCGAGCAAATGGCGACATTCGTGCCGGTCTTTGTAAGTGATGACCGTCTTACGGACGATCTTTTGATGTTCTTGTTGGTCGCTTCAGCGACGCGTTCATCTTTGGCGGTAAGGAGATGAGTTATGATGCTCGATCTTGAATTCCTCACACAGTTCCTTCATCATTTTGTTGTTCAAGTTTGATCCATTATCAGTAATGATCTTGCTTGGAATTCCGTATCGGCAAATGAGGTTGTTCTTGATGAACCTCACAACCACTTGACTTGTGACGTTGGCGTGATCCGCTTGACCCATTTGGTGAAGTAATCAATAGCCACCAGAATGAAGCGATGTCTGTTGGACGCTTTCGGTTCAATCATCCCAATCATGTCGATGCCCCACATGGAGAAAGGCCACGGAGAGGAGAGAACGTTGAGTAGAGTCGGTGGCACATGGATCTTATCTGCGTAGATTTGACACTTGTGACATCTTTTGACGTGTTTGCAGCAATCAGATTCCATCGTTATCCAATAGTATCCTGCTCTCAAGATTTTCCTAGACATTGCATGCCCATTTGAATGGGTTCCAAAGGAACCTTCATGCACCTCATGGATGATCGTGTCTGCTTCTTGTCTGTCGACGCATCTGAACAGAACCATATCGAAGTTTCTTTGTATAGCACATCCTTGTTCAGGAAGAAATTCCTGGAAAGCCTCCTTAGAGTTTTCTTATCTTTGTACGATGCCCCGAGCGGGTACTCTCGTGTTTGAAGGAAACTTTTGATGTCGTGGAACCACGGTTTATCGTCGAAGACTACTTCTGTTGTAAATATATATGCAGGTCTTTCAAGGCGTCTGATACGAATTCTGGGCATATCATTCCAATCGTTGACTTTGAACATGGAAGATAGAGTAGCCAAGGCGTCCGCCATTTGGTTCTGATCTCGAGGGATGTGATGCAGTTCAACTTTGTTGAAGAAAGTCAACAATCGCCTCGCATAATCTCTGTAAGGAATTAGACCAAGATGATGAGTTTCATACTTGTCTTTTATTTGATTGATCACAAGGGCTGAGTCTCCATATATATCAAGGATCTTGATTCTCAAGTCAATGGCTTCTTCGATACCCATGATGCACGCTTCATATTCTGCTATGTTGTTGGTGCAATCAAATAGCAATCTGGCGGAAAACAGGATATGAGAACCCTCGGGAGTGATGATGACTGCCCCAATTCCATTGCCAAAACCGTTTACTGCTCCATCAAAGATTAAACCCCATCTGGATTCTGGATCTGGTCCTTCTCCGTGTAGCGGTTCGTCGCAATCTTTCATTTTTAAGTACATCACGTCCTCGTCTAGGAAGTCAAATTTAAGAGATTGGTATTCGTTGAGCGGCTGATGAGCCAAGTGATCGGCGAGAATGCTTCCTTTGACCGCTTTTTGAGCGCGGTACTGGATGTCATATTCGGATAACAACATCTGCCATCGTGCAATTCTTCCGGTTAAGGCAGGCTTTTCAAAGACGTACTTGATTGGATCCATTTTGGAGATTAACCAAGTCGTATGATTGATCATGTACTGGCGGAGACATTTTGAAGCCCACACCAAAGCGCAACATGTTTTCTCGAGCATGGAGTAACGAGTTTCACAGTCTGTGAACTTTTTACTCAAGTAATAAATGGCATGCTCCTTCTTACCGGTGTCATCTTGCTGTCCAAGTACGCAGCCCATGGACTCTTCTAGTACGGTAAGGTACATGATTAGCGGTCTTCCTTCAACTGGAGGGATCAGTATTGGTGGTTCTGACAGGTATCCCTTGATACTGTCGAATGCTTTTAATCGGCTGTCCACACAACCTTTTTATCTTTGCGGGGAAGCTTGAATATCGGCCCAGTGGCGATCATCGAGAGATAAATCGGAGATGTAATTCAATCGTCCAAGAAATCCTCTTACTTGCTTTTCCGTACGTGGCGTAGGCATCTCTTGAATAGCCTTGACTTTGTCAGGGTCCACTTCAATTCCCTTTTGACTGACGATGAAACCTAGGAGTTTTCCAGATCTTACCCCAAAGGTGCATTTGTTAGGATTCAGACGGAGCTGAAATTTCCTTAGTCGTTGAAACAACTTTAAAAGATAGTCTATATGTTCATCTTCAGTGTCAGACTTTGCTATCATGTCGTCCACGTAGACTTCGATCTCCTTATGCATCATGTCATGAAAGAGAGTAGTCATTGCCCTTTGGTATGTTGCACCTGCATTCTTTAATCCAAACGGCATTACTTTGTAGCAAAAGGTGCCCCATGGCGTGATGAAGGATGTCTTCTCCATGTCTTCGGGAGCCATTCGGATCTGATTATAACCAGAGAAACCGTCCATGAAGGAAAAGACGTTGAATTTTGAAGTGCTATCCACTAGCATGTCGATATGCGGTAGTGGGAAATCGTCTTTCGGACTTGCTTTGTTCAGATCCCGGTAGTCAACACACATTCTGACCTTCCCATCTTTCTTGGAGACAGGTACTATGTTGGCTAGCCATTGAGGATATTCAGAAGTGATGAGGAAACCAGCGTCAAGCTGTTTTTGGACTTCCTTTTTGATTTTATCAGCCATTTCAGGGTGAACTCTCCTTAGTTTTGTTAATCGGCGGACATTCGGTCTTAACGCGGTGATGCTCCACGATCGGTATCCAAACCGGCATGTCTGGTAGGACCAGCGAACACATCAACATATTCTTGGAGAAGATTTATCGTTTGCTTTTGACACTCTTTGAGTGAAGCTCGATATTTACTTCTTTTCTATCTTCCTCGAAACCCAAATTGATTGCTTCGGAGGTTCTTTGTGAGGTGAATGATCCTTTCCTCGTGCTTTAGCAGTCTAGAAATTTCATCTGGGATCTCTTCTTCAACTTCTTCCTCGGCGACTTCACATGGGATTTCAAAGTTGGGAAAGAGCATAGAGTTATTGTTTTCAATGGATTTGTCCATCTGTTAATCTGCATATTTGATTTATGTTTGATTAATTAACTCTTTGTCATCATTTTTTTTTTTGAGAAAAAGTCAACGTGAAAGTGTATGCAGATTAATAATTTTTTTTTTGAAGATTTTTTTATTTATGTGTTTTTTAGGATTATCATTTCCAAGAAAGGGTAAAATGAAAATAAACACACAGTGTAGAAACAAAACAACGCGTTTTATTTATAATTCACACTATGAAACCGAGCCCTAAAACACAAACTCATTCGCCTTGGGCAAGACGAAGAGAAATTATTTAAAAGCTAAAACCCTATAAAACATCTCTACACTTTGGGCGAAGTGAGAGTTCAAAACAAAAGCAAAGATAAACTACTTAGAGCAATGAACATTAGTCCGAACTTCGGGTTTCCGTGGTGACGAACTCCTTGGAAGTCAAGGTACTGGTAATTTTCCGCTTGGTTTAACCCTTGAGTAGACTTTGGTTCTTTGTTTGAGCGAGCTTTGAAGACTACGGGCGATAGCTCTTGCCCTTTGTCTTCTGAAGCAATCTTCTTGACTAATAGATCGGGAGTATGAGATGTAGCATATGTGCTTCTGTTGATCTTTGTGTTGAATTTTGGGGATGTATCCTCCAATCTTCCGAGTGAAGAGACTCGTTGTCGGTGACACTTTCCAAATCGTATCCGAATCGTGCTCTTGATCTTGATGATCATGTTGATGTAGTGGTAACGGATGCGGTTTAGTGAATTCCACAGTGTGTTGAAGCGAGATCTTCATTGGGGATCTCGATTGGCTGATTAGACTGAGAAGACGAGTATACCTCTTCTGTTTGACTAAGATAATCAAAAGAATCACCCCATCCTGTGGGTTGGATATCTTCGATCCGGATTTTCGAGCTTTCTGGCGCAGTGTATTTCACCATGTAGTCGAATTTGCCACTTGGTTCTCCCAAGGTATCCCAAACTTCAGCAGGGACAGGTGGATTTTCATGCCTTTGCAGGGACATGTCTTCGAATTGATCAGTTAGTACGTACAATCCTTCTTGCGACACATATTCAGGGCTGTTTAAATAAGTGCTCCACTCTTCAGATTCAGACGGATCGTCTTCATCTTCTTCGATGGTTACAACGCTAACCTCTTGGAGAACAGGATTTAGGAAGCCCCCACTGCTGAAAACTTCTTTGATTGGACGAAGTGTTTCATCCTTTTGCCTGTCTTTGGAGAATACGGGTGTGAACCCGATTCCGGCTTTTGTTTCGTTCTTGACAGGTTTGACAACTTTTCCCCATCCTTTAGTATTGCCATCTTTCACCATTTGTGCAACTTCTTTATACGAAGAGATAGATGATCTATTTTTGTTGGTAGATTCATCTTCTAACGGATTTTCTGGGAGATGCGTCCCTTCAATGTCATTAGCTGTGATGAAAGAGAAACTGGATAGATGACTTACAAGTAAAGCTTGTTCACCACTGATGGTCACCAACTTTCCATTTACTGTGAATTTTAATTTCTGATGGAGAGTAGAAGCTACTGCTCCTGCCTCGTGGATCCAAGGTCTTCCTAGTAAACAACTATAAGCAGCTGGTACGTCCATGACTTGGAAAGTAATTTGGAAAGTGTGCGGGCCAATTGTCATCGGGAGATCAACTTCCCCAATAACTGACTTCCTTGATCCATCGAAAGCTCTTACTATTATGTCATTGAACTTCATTGGCGTCCCTTTGTAAGCCAAGCGAGCGAGTGTCGTCTTGACATTATGTTCAAAGATGTATCTACCAATACATTGGACAGGGAATCTGATTGGCAGCTCATTGAGATGTGGAGGGCCAAGTTGTGATCTTTCCCTTCTTCTGGAAGTTCCTCGTCACTGAAGCTTAGATTAATGCAAGCTGTTATGTTGGAGATGATCCCTCCAAACTGGTCTGTAGTCACATCGTGATCCACATAAGCCTGGTCTAGTACTCTCATCAAAGCTTCTCGGTGAGCTTCGGAGTTGAGGAGTAGAGACAGTATTGAAATCTTGGAAGGAGTCTGCATTAGTTGATCCACGACTCGGTATTCGCTCTTTTTGATTAACTTCAGTATTTCATCAAAATTTGCATTGACGTTGGCTCTATCAGGAGGACCAACATTTGTGCTCGGGTTAACAACTGGAATCGTTGTAGGATTCTCGGAAGATATATTAACTGGATTTTGTTGGACAACAGGAACTGCAGGCGGTCTTGGTGGCAATGGAGTGTGCACTCGTCCACTTCGTGTTACTCGTCCGATTTCTGTTATATTGACATTAGCTGGAAGAGTAGGCATGGGTTTCTCCTTCCCATCCTCTATCAGGGTTGCATTGTATTGGTAAGGAATTGCTTTGGTAGAACTGTATGGAACAGGACCAGGTAGGCAAATTACCAAAGGAGACTCTGAGGTGCTGGAACTGTTGCAATCAATCTCCACATGCTTGGGTATGTTGAAACAAGGGATGATGACGTTTACTTCGGGGTTTTCCGAGTTGATATCTGAGACTAAAAGCTCATGCGGAAAATGCCCTACTGTATTTACGTCATGGTCATCTCTGTTTCTGTAGATTTGTAGATCACCGATGTCTAACAAATGCTGGATATCTGCTTTTATGGTGGAACATCCTTGAATATTCTTGGAGCAGATGCGGCAAGCTGCGTAATCATGCTTAGTGAAGGTGCTCATGGTCTTATGCTTCATGGAGATGCACCAAGTTTCCTCTGATCAGGTTTACGTCTGTAACGAGATACCTGTCTGTATTTCTCAGTATCAAACTCACTGAGTGTCCACTGTGACTGGGAAGCGGATTGGCTTGTACATTCGGACTTGTATTTCTGAAGGAAAGAAGATTAGATCTCACTAATCTCGTACTTACGCCTTTAATGCTATACAATGCTCAAGGTCATGGCCGGTGCCCTTGGTGAAAAGGGCAAGATACGTCTTTTTGTACCACCATGGTAATTTCTGGAACCGGAGGTGGTGACCTTATGCATGTCTGTATCAGATTCTTTTCTATTAGCGCAGGGTAAAGTTCTATGTACGTCATTGGAATCTGGTCAAATTGCGTAACTCGAGGCGTACGATTTTGATTGCTGAACTGTTGAGCCTGTTGACGAGGCTGTTGAGTTTGTTGATTTTGTTGAATTTGTTGGAATTACGGAGCAATTCTGTGTTTGAATTGTGTTGACGGGTGCTATGGCAGCTACATCGTTGTTGAATGACATTCTTACGTGGTTTCCTCGGGATACCATTCCTATGTCATGCTCTTTTTCCTTGGAAAACTGGTTCCAACCTTCTTTGTTCCACTAGAAGATCCTGCTTCCTTGGTCGACGTCCGCTCAACCCCTCTTCTAATCGCATTTCCATGCTCACCATCTCAGTGAAATCTCTGGGAGCGCTAGCGATCATTCGCTCATAGTAGAATGAGCCTAGAGTATTCAAGAATACCTTAGTCATCTCCTTCTCTTCCAATGGTGGGTTGACTTGGGCAGCAATTTCCCTCCATCATTGCGCATATTCCTTGAATGTCTCTCTTTCCTTTTGAGACATGGAGCGGAGTTGATCCCTATCAGGAGCCATATCCAAGTTGAACTTATATTGCTGGACAAAGGCTTTACCTAAGTCGTTGAATGTTTGGATATTCGTTCTGTCTAAACCCATGTACCACTTCAGTGCGGCACCGGTGAGACTATCTTGGAAGTAATGGATTAACAAATGGTGATCTTCGTTGTACGTAGACATTTTCCTGGCATACATCGTGAGATGACTTTGCGGACAGGAGTTTCCTTTGTACTTTTCAAAATCGGGGACTTTGAATTTTGCGGGTATTCTTACGCGAGGAACTAAGCAAAGATCCTGGGCGTTCTTCCCAAACAATTCTTTCCCACAAATTGTTTTTATCTCAAGCTGCATTTTGAGGAGTTGTTCCTGGAGATTTTCCATTGAACTGCGTGGATTTGAGTTACTGCCTGGAGTATGATGAACTTCTTCGTCTAAGGTAGTGTGTACTACGGAAGCTGAGTTCGTCATGATCGGTTGAGAAACCGGCATTGTTACTTGTGGAAGAGTTACTCCACATTGCGGAGTAAATGTAGAGTTTTGCTGCAAAGTAGGTATTTCAAGCGAGGTTGTTTGAGAAGTCGGTTGGCGAAATCCGATGCCAAAGTTGAAAGGCATGCCCCATGGATAGCCTTCTGGCATACTGAAAGGTGAACTACTGACTGCGACAGCTGAAACTAGAGTAGTAGTATCCTCTGAAGTCGCTGCTTGGTTTTAACTGCTCGATGCTGCTTGTTGACTTTGCGCTGCGGCAAATGAGTTGACCAAAGATGTGAGTCTCTCCACTTCTTCTTGCAATGTTGTTACCGTGCTACGGAGTTCAACGTTCTCTTGCTCAAATCCTTCCATTACTTTTCTTCTTTTTGATCTTGTGTCGTATGTTCGAGTCGGCTGTGGACGCGGTCGAGAAACTCTAAGACGCGACAGCTTGACGATCTTTTCCTATTTGTTCAATCTGTGCAAGTTGTTTAAGCTGTTCAAGCTGTTCAAGTATGAAACTGTTCAAGTATCAGACTCTAGACAATAGACTTAAATGCAAAGTATGATGCATGATTATGATTGTAAAGAAAAGAAATTTCCAAAGAATTTAATGCTAAAAGAGATATTTCTGGCAAATATTTGGATGGAAAAAAAACACACATTTATTGATTAAATGGAAGAAGATTACAACAATTGTTTTTTGTTGGAGCATTGCTCACACAAATGATAAATTAAATGATAAAATTACAAACTAAATTGAACTAATTAAACGTCTTCGTCGGATGAAGATCCAAAGGCTTGATGCAGCTTCAACTTCAGGATTTCCTTTCCATAGCGAGCTTTTAGTTCAGCTTTCTCGGCTTTTAGCTTGCTGATGACTCTCTTCCACTCGTTGGGAGTAGGATCGCTGGTTGTCATTTCCTCAAGCTTTCTTTTCCTTTCTTTGACGTATCTCTGGATTGCGTTATCCTTTTGGCGAATCTTCTCATCTTTCTCCATGAGCCATTCATCCTGGAAGTAGAGCGTCTTTTCGTGATCTTTGACTTGCTTCTTGAGCTTCTCATTCACAAGATTAGTCTTAAGGAATTTGTTTTCCAAAGCTTCTTTCTCAAACCTTATTTTGGTCAAGGCTTCTTGGTATTCTCCCACAGCTTCGACGGGAAACTTTGTTGATTTGGAAGCGATTGAGAACATGGGATCCTCATAAGCGTAAGGCATTCGAAATTCCTTCACTCTTTTCTTTACCCAAGAAATGTAGGTTTCCATGGCTACACAATTCTTTGCCTTCCCTTTTTCTTTCCTTCGGATGTGATGCCAAGCTTTGATCATCCTAGCTTTCAATCCTTGGGAATCCTCTCCTTCGTGATAGAAGTAACTTTCTACAGTGAAACCAAGAGGTTTACTAGAGTTTGCGTATCCGAGTTGACGTCTCTCCACGAAAGGGTTGTAGTTGATTCCTCCTTTCGTACCAATGAGAGGTACGTTGGCAAATTCTCCACAGCTCTGAATGATTTCCATCTCATTGTCTGCCAAGGTATACCAATGGATATCGTCGTTTGTAAGAGACATGAGTCTTCTTGACCAATGCCACTCGTCTTTGTTCTCGCGGAAGATAGGAGATTTAGGCAAGTGTGATACAATCTATTTGAAAAACAGAGGTACACAACACACGATAGTTCCATCTCCTTGACGATTCCTATGATGAATAGAGACGTACGTGTCTCCAAGCAAGGTGGGAACGGGATTTCCAATCAGAAATATCCTTATGGCGTTGATATCAACAAAATTTGGGACGTTGGGAAACAACACCAATCCATAGAGGAGTAAAGCTAAAATAGCTTCAAAGGCTACCATACTACCAGCTGCAGAGAATTTAAGAGCCTTCTCCATTAGGAACTTTGAAGTTAGTCCTAAGAGTTTTCCTCTGGTAGTTAGGTTTTTGTCTATCTCAGATTTCTTTAAGTGAGTCATCGTTGCAATGACTGGTGACTTGGGAATGGCTTCCAAACCATTGAAAGGCACTTTGTCTGATACTGAGATACATAGGATATGTGCGTACTCTTCCAAAGTAGGCATCAATTGATAATCAGGGAAAGTGAAACAACGATAGACTGGATCGTAAAACTGAACGAAAGTTTTGAGAAGTCCTTCATCAACGTTAGCGTTTAAAAGAGTTAAAAGAGTTCCATAGCGTTTTCTGAAATCCGAGGGATCTTCTACCAAGGATGCTAACTCTTTTAATTTTCCTACATCAGGAATTCTAAAACTGTATCTTTTGGTGAATCTTCCTCTGACGTCCATCACTCTAACCTAAAATATTTTACAAAGAAAAATCTCTAAATTCTTTGGAAATGGGAAGAAAAGTGAAGTTTTTTTTTTTGAATGAATGAATGCATGAATGCGACAAACATGGTTAGTAGTTATACACACGGGCAAGCGTTCGAAGTCACGAGCATGAAGCCAACGATAAGAATCAACGTGGTTAAGTTCTAAGGGCTTATTCATCTATGAAACGGGTTCTACTGATAATACAGGCTCGACACTCCTCTTTGAAATATTATCGGATTTGTTGAATACTCGATGGTCCAATAATATTTTTCAAGAGAAACTCGCCTGATCGTAGTCTCGCATGACAATTACTCTAGGCTTACACCCGAATAATCTCTGCACTACATCCTAATGGCCAGGATGGGTTATGTGTTCTACAGCCCACTCAGCTTCTTAAGTTTCCTCGAAAGCAAAATGTCTTCGCAAATACTTGCTAAACACAATACCCCCAAGACAACCTGCACTGAGCGGGAGATATTAACTTCGTAAGCATTGAACTTCTCACATATTAATACCTCCACCTAGATCTTAAAAATGCTTCTTAAATCCGGGTTAGGATTTCTTTCCATCAGATGAAATCGCGAAAACACACAATAAAGAAAAACAGACATATGCATAATATGAAAGCTTATCCCCTTTCTTTTCTTTTTGAAAACAAAAAAAAGCTTGGTGCTCTTGAGCAGAGTCACATTTTTTTTTGAAAATCAAAGTTTCAGCGTACTCCCCAGCAGAGTCGCCATTTTTCCTGTTCGCGTTAAAAGGTGACGTGCTAAAGGATTTGAACGTGAATTCAGATTCTTTGGCTCGAAACGATTTACTCTTTTGATTTGTTTATAAAGATGCCGCGAGCATCAAGCTTTATTATTTTCAACACAAGAAAGATGATTTAATGATTATGAAAAAGGGGAAAGCTGAAATACCCTCAATTGATATTGATATGCGTAACGACTAGTGCAAACTAGACACAACGCATTGGGGAGATTCTGAGTAAGGGGAATTGTTATATAAAGGGAATAGATGGAGCACCCTAAATATATATAGTTATCTATAGCTTTATATATGAATATGTTTGATATGTTTGTGTATTTTAATTGCTATTTCTATGATTGGGGAAGTTTCTCCTTTGGGATTTTTTTAAGAAAGATAGATTATGAAGGATTCTAGGGTTTGTTATTATTGTGCTCGCAAAGATCTATGGATCTTCTGCATACATATCCCCTAGTGGGAATTAGAGCATTTGTAGCTCGGATCTAAAGGGATCTATGGTTTGTTTGGTCTGAGAGAGAAAGAAATTTTGCTCGACAAGGATGAGACCTTGTGCCTACGTATTCTCAAAAGGATATTGAGAAAGTCAGAGCAATCGTAGTTCCCACTTATGCTAGTGGAAAGCAACGGGATGTTAGTAAGAGACAGACAAATGTCATCTTAATGAAAAATGTATCTAATTTATTTCATCACATACATTTTTGAAAAGTTTGATTGATTAAAATCTTTCGTCGTAAGCTATCGGTGTTTTGCTTGAGTGTACAAGCGTTACCACTTACATGTTTAAGAAAGATGTTTGAAAAAGATGATTGAATCTTTTAACTGTAAGCATTGGGTGTTTTGCTTGAGTGTACAAGCGCTACCACTTACAATTAAGAGATGTTTTTGTTTGAAAACAGTTTGAAAAGAGTTTGAAAAGTTTTTGACTGTATGTGATATGATAGATGAGATACTTCTTCCATAGAGATGATAGATGTCTAAATCTCGAGGAGAAATTGATTGGATTAAAAGAGATGCTTTTAAGAAGCCCATGGGTCCTTGTATTGTTAGCCCAAGAGGAGGCATTCCGAGGGTCATCGAGGGTCCTTGTATGAAGCTCAAGAGGAAGCTATAGGGTATGGCTGGCTTTGTGTTAAAAGGGATTTCACCGAGAAACCATCCTTTTGGAATTAAGAGTAATTTCACCGGGAAATTTTACTCTATGGGGATTTGAAAGTGATTTCACCGGGAAACCATCCTTTCAGGGTTATATCTTAGCGCGGGTGATTCTTTGTATTGGAAGCCCAATAGGAGGCTATTAAGAGATTTCCTGTCTCTTTCATTGTATGATGCCCAAGAGAAGGCTAAACTCAATGAGGAGTTCTTTTGAACGAAGCCCAAGAGGAGGCTGACTCAACAGGGGAGTGTTGTCTTATATGAAGCCTAAGCGGAGGCTAAACTCAAATGAGTTTTTCTTATATGAAGCCTAACAGGAGGCTAACTCTGTGGGGAGAGTTATCTTGTATAAAGCCCAAGCGGAGGCTAAACTCATGCTGGAGATGAATTATCTTGTATAAAGCCCAAGCGGAGGCTACAACTGTGGGGAACCTATTGGTTAGACTAATTGTTATGTTATAATTAGACAATTGTATAAACAAGTGTGTGTGTGTGTGATATGTATTCACAGGAGTTTATGAAGGAAATATAAACAATGCATGATGTTTATTTACAAGAGTTTATGAAGTATAACCAAGTGTCTGTGAACGAACGTTTAAAACGAGCGTAACTTGATTATTTACAAGTTTGAACTGTGTACAAGGAAGTGAATATGTACACGAACGAGTATTTATGTACAGAGAAAGATGGATGTACATAGGGGGGTTGGGACTTACACCATAAGGGAGGCCCATTGGTTTAAAAGCAGTTTCACCGGGAATAATGCTCCTTTCAATACCAATGGTATTCAGTGTATATACAGACGAAACGGAAACAAATGACCGAAGTTTATCTGTGTTTGAGTAAAAAGTATCTGTATTATGTACAGATAAAAATTTGTATGTATATGAAAAAGAATTTGATATGTACAAAGAAATAATTATGTACATAAAAGAATGTTGGTTTGTATATACACAAGTGAAGTGAAAAACAAACGATCGAAGTTTGTTTGTACTTGAGTATAAAAAGTATTTGTGTTATGTACAGATGAAAATTTTGTATGTATTTGGAAATGATTTGATATGTACAAAGAAATATTATGTACACAAAAGAATGTTATGGGACTTACACCGTGAGGAAGGCCCATTGGTTTGAAAGAAGTTTCATCAGTAATAATTCTTCTCCTTTCAATAACAATGGTATCGGTGTATAAACAAACGAATGAAAACAAACGAAAGAAATTTGTTTATGTTTGAATATTGACAATGATGATTTGAGTATGTACAAGTAAAATTAAATATGTACATAAAAGGATTGGGACTTACACCGTAAGGGAGGCCCATGATCGATTGAGAAATTCGAGAGAAAACAAATTCGGTGTTATCGTTTAAATCGGATTGATCATGGTAAGAGATGTAAGTTTGATGAAATGTTTTGAAAAATGATTTTGAAAATGTTTTGAAATGTGAGGTTCATTTATGAAAAGTTTTGAAAAGAATCGGAAGTCGAAAACTTGAAAAACTCACCTTAAAAGGAAGTTTGAAAAAGTGCTCAGAACGTCGTTTTCGGCTTGATTAAAATATAATCAGATGAAAGTTTTTTCTGAAAATTTTTGCATAATCATAAAATAGATGTATTTATTGACAAGTGTTCAAAAAATCACCTTAAAATAAGGAGTTTTGATTGGTTAAAAAAAATTGTGAAAGTTTTGTAAAAAAACATGAAAAATATGAAAGTTTGAAAAAGAAATGGTCTTGAGAGGGATTGAACCCATGACCATTGGGTAGCACACGTGGCAAAGAGACTTAAAGGCAAGCAAGCTACCACTAGGACAAACGCGCATCTGTGTTTAGTGGATCAAAACACGTGTAAATAAAAGATTGGAACATTTGAAAATTCAAACTCAAGAACACGCGCGCAGTGTTCTTCATCTCCTTTGATTCTCAGATTCTATAATCCAAGCTACCATCTTCGTTTCTCAATGAAATTCAATGATGTAAACATGAAAATTGCTCGGTTTTGAACAAAGAATACAATGGTATATTTTAATTGCATTTATTTTAAGCCTAGCATGTTTGGATTTCTGGAATCACGAAGAACCCTAGAAACTAAGATTCTAAATTAAATGATGCACAGTTAATGATTCTTTGATTTTTTTTTAGGGCTTATGATCGTGATGAGTGCAGAAAGAGATCGGCCAAGAGTTTTTTTGTTTAAGTTCAAAGAATTAGGATATCCGAGTTCATGTTCATACCTGTTCAAGTGGAGATCGAAGAAGGTGTAAACGTGTTTCCAGAACTTGTTTGTGGATTGCTACAGCATCATCGGCATGTATGGAAGCTATGGAAATGGTCTGCTTATTTTGAGCTTGCCTGGATCGTGCTACACAAGTTCACCTGCACAGTTCAAAAATAGAAGCTCGATTTTGATGTAAAACCTATTACAGTTGCTTGCCAATGATCTGGATCATATACATGAGGTACATGGAAGGTGTTAGATGATCACAACACAAATTAATCCAGCCTAGCTTCAAATTCGAATCATAAGGTAGTTTAGCAAGTTTGGAAAAATGAAAATGCAATTCTGGTTTTTTCTTGTTTTCAGTTTGATTTTAAGTTGTAAACAAGTTTGATAATGATTATGGAATGTGTTTGACACCAAAGATCTTATGTTTATTAACTGAATTTTAAAATTGCAAGTTTGCTCACTTTTGCACTATGTTGCTTGATTTTGAAGAAAGAAGTGAGAAAGCATAACTTTGCAATGCTTTGGTGTGGTTTTGAACTTGAAATGTGATCTATTTATAGGCCAAAAGATTCTGAAATGTTAGGCAAGAGTACATGGCAATTGGAAAATCAAAGATGCCTTAAGGGGTAAGAATGACTTTTCAAAAGCAAAAGGAAGTTTCCTCTTTTTACCATGTGTGAAAAATCTTCAATTTGATTCTATCCAATCTCAATTATATCTAGCTGATATTTATCAGCTCAATGATCCATTTGGCAAGGTTGCAAAGCTTCTAGATGAAGAAATCTCAAAATAACCTATAATTGATGTTTTGAACTTTGAAAAATCAAGTTCATGGAGCCTTATGTTCCAATTTCAAAAGTATAGCTAGACTCCATGGATTTGTGAGTTCTTGGATATTTTGGAAATCTTGTTTCACAAGCTACAACTTTCATGTTTTGAGTTTTTTCCAATTCAAATTGGAACTAGGTGAAAAAATGGCATGAAGTTTGGAAAAAATAAGAAATTTCAACACTTAGAAAATTTTCTAAGTATGAAAACTTTTGACTTTTTGTTGACTTTTTCAAATTCTTTGATTTTTTATGATCATGATGGATCATTTGAAGTATTTTGATGATTGAAAAAGTTTTGTTTTGAAAAAGTTGACCAAAAGTCAAAGTTTGACTTTTCAGTGCAGATGAAATTTCATCAGATGTTTCTGAAATTGACTGATGAAGTCTGTGAACTTCTGTGATGTTTTGAATCCAGAAATTAGGTCAAGATGTTGTATCTAAGATATAATGACCAATATCTATCCAAAAAAGTCATTTCTTGCTCAAAAAGTCAGAGAAAACTCATGCCCGATCAAAACCCTAATTGGTCGATCCTTGATTGATCTGTGAGAAAAAATGGATATCTGAAGATTGAAGGTTGATATTTGATCAAGATAGGTCAAATGAGGTGAGAAAAACTCAAACCCTAATTGGTTGTCTCTTGAATCAGATGAAAATCTGATGAAACCCTAATCTCGACCTGTGAAATCTACACCCGATTAATGCTGTCTGAGCTGTTAGTTATGCAATGATGCAAATGTAAGGTGGTATATTAGGTCAAATTTTGGGGTATGACACTAACCACGGCAAAAGTTCCAATGATATTGGTAAGAATTCTTATGTTTTTGATGTGAAAGACTTGACTATTCCTCTGATGACTGTTAAGAAGAATCTGCTGCAAGCCGGCATTAATCCAGGATGCCCAGAGAATTGTCGTTGGTGCCCATCTGCACTTGACGGATGTGCTTGGTTGAGAAGGCGTATTCAGTGCATGATGGATAACCGCGAAGTGCTATTTCTGAAACCTTCGCTTGTGGAGAGCCTGTGCGAAGACATGTCTAGGAATCTGAAGATCAAAGATGTGAGCGAAACCGTACCAGAATTCTGGGATACCTTGGGGCAGCCAAGTGGAAGGTTTGATTACATAGTGAAGTATACCGTTCTTAAAAGCTACAAGATTCCTATTGAAGATGTCAAGGCAACTGGATGGGGAGACTATTTCCCAGAAGACTATGCTGATGTGAACACAATAAGGATCTCCTTTGCTGATCCTGTGCCTAGAGTGGCACCTCTCATCATTACTTCTCCCAGACCAGTTCCATATTCCTCTAACAAAGTAATACCGTGGAACTATGGAGCTGAAGTTTACTATCATGGCATCAAACTAGACCCTTTGACCGTTGAAGACATTACAGTTGAAGCTACCATTCCTGACATTGACAACATCACCGGATCAAGTAAGGTGACCAGAACCGGAAGAGTGTTTTCTTCAGAGATCTCTCCTCCAAAAGACATTGCGACTCCAACTCGCATTCCAGCTATTGAACCAATTCCTGAAGCGCGAGGGAAAGAACTAGTAACTCATCCTGCTCAGACAGAAGTGCCAAAGGAAGTTGCTATAGACACCTCCAAACAAGAAATGGAGGAAATTCTGAAGATCATCAAGAAGAGTGACTACAACCTTGTGGAATAGTTAGGACAAACTCCGTCCAAAATCTCCATGCTTGCTCTGCTATTGTGCTCTGAGGCTCATGCTAAGGCCTTGGTGAAGTTTCTGAAAAATGCTCACATACCGCAAGACACTACTACTGATCAATTCGAAGTTTGTATTGCTAGCCTGGCTGCCAGCAACGGTCTAGGTTTCTCTGATGTTGATTTGACTTCTGCCGGAAGGAAACACAACAAAGCCTTGCACATCTCTGTTGAATGCAAGGGCGTTACATTGTCTCATGTTTTGGTAGATACCGGTTCTTCTCTGAATATCTTACCAAAGAGTGCTTTTGACCGACTTGATGTTGAAAGATTGGTTTTGAAGCCCAGTGATATAATTGTAAGAGCTTTTGATGGTTCTAAACGAACAGTAATTGGAGAGCTCATTCTGCCAGTTAAAGTCGGTTCCCGGACTTTTGACTCCACTCAGCTTAATCTTGCCTACTTGGACGCCCTTGGATACATGGGGCAGGCGTTGTTACCTCTACCTTGCATCAGAAGTTGAAGTACCCAGTGAAGGGGAAGATTGTTACAATATGCGGTGAAGAGGAGTATATGGTAAGTGTAACACCCCAATATTAACCAAAGTTTAATATGCTAAAATCAGAGTAATTAAAAATTTCATAAATTAAATACTGAGGCGTCACACCTTCAAAACCAAATCACTTTAAACAATTCACTTTAAAGTATAAATCTCTGATACATAGCCTCATCGCAAATCATAAATTGATTCATAAAAATAAAACATCTCCTTTATTAAACTTCCTCATCAAAATCATGTTTTCATAAATTATGATTCTTATTTACAAAGGAAAACAACAAAAGAACAACAACAAGACAACATAATAATTCCACCTGAGTTCTACGTATCAGAGCGACACCGAGTCGACTAATAGCAGCTATAAACTCCGTCTTCATAACCTGCACGTTACCAATATAAAGGTAACGGCGAAACAAGTAAAGGGTGAGATACTCTAAAACATATAATTAAAGGCATGATAAGTATATATATAGTTTTGGAATTATAAAAGATATAGGTTAGTGAGTGCATTCCAACACCTATCTAAATCTCACTTACTTTCATCGCCATTCTAATGTGTATAATCTACACTTTGTCTTCATAACCTTATTGACATAAACCGTCACACCACATAAACGTTCCTCACCACGAAATCGTCACAAGTTAATACTTCACTAATCAATACGGAAATCATAAACAACACATCAAACAATGCTAATACATAAGCAACATCAATAGAATCATCACAAATTAGCTAAAGCCCATCGTCGCTTTTTGGCATAAAAGCCCATCGTCGCAAACATCATCACATCATATTTGCATTAAGCATTTCGTCTAAATTAAATCGTCACAAGGCTCATCATTTATATTCATCGCCTAGTTATCATGAAATTATCAAGTTATATTCATTTCATGTTTATCATAAAGATCCTCGCCAAACAAAACATCATATATCATCGCAATTTAACATCGTCAATTTAATTAAAACCCAACGTCAAACAACTCAAACATAAACATAACCGACTCCATGAGACACGACTATGTTATACATGTGGTACCCGTCGCTTTGTCCATAAATAGGAACACTTGGCATAAAAGCCTCGTCGCTTGGCATAAAAGCCCACCATCGCCAATGCAATGTATGTGACTCGACAATAAAACAACACAACACAAAAACATCATCATCGCTTATCAAAATTGGCATAAAGCCCACATCGCCATAATTTATCCAAATCAAGATAAATATATCATCGCATCATATTTGCATTATGCAAAATGTCACATATAATTCATCATCATCAAAAGTCATGCATTCACTAAATTCCAAATACGGAAAGATAGTCAAACACCTATAAACATCACAAAAGCTATTCCTAGTAACCGGCATTAATCATAATCATCAACATCGAAATCGGATTGTCCATACGTGCCTTAAATCTACTAAAATGCAATCCGATTCAATTTAACCGTAAATTGGCCTAATTCGGGTCATCTCGTAAAAACTCGTAATTTCGAAAAACTAACCTCACCACTACGTTCCACACGTCGAACTTAGCTAGCACGTCAATTTTTGTTGAATTCGGAGCAACTTGCTCCGTCGTCGAATTTCCCGAAATCGAAAAATCGGAACATAATCGGGAAAAAGAAGTGCAAAAATAAGAATTATGAGAGGCTGCAGATACATCAACACGGGCCCCCGTGTTAATCAACACGGCCCGTGTTGAAAAGCCACTAGAACGTGCAAAAATACCAAAGTCAGTGAATCAACACGGGCACCCGTGTTAATCAACACGGCCCGTGTTGATTGGCCTGGCAGCCATTATTTCTTCTTCAAGAGGTCAACACGGGCACCCGTGTTAATCAACACGGCCCGTGTTGATGGACATGTGTGAAAACTTCATTTTTTTTTACCATTCCCATTAATTCCAATCATCATCAACCTCATATTCCCTACACCTAGTTCAACTTTTCTAAACATTTTCAATACTCCTAGTTTCTACAAGTTAACCCCTAATAAACCCATAATCCATACTCCTATTTCAACTCTTCTAATCTATTTCAATCAAACAACAAAACACACAACTCAAACCACAACATCAATTTTCATCACAAATCCACAATATATGTATCAAAACCCTAACTATAGGACGTGGAAAATCAAACCCCTTACCTCATAAGCTTGGATGATTCTACAAGACTCCATCCTCAAGCTTGCTCATGTTCTTCCTCTTCTTCCTCTCTTCCCTTCTTCTCCCAAAACCCCTTTCTCTCAAGTTTCCAAGTTTGGCTTTGTGTTTTGAATGGAAGGAAAATGAGGAGAAATGGTTTATATGTTGTTTCTTACTAGCAACCAAGGGTGTAAACCCAATTCTAACAAATTAATCCTCACACCCCCACCTATTCTTATAAATTAACACACTAATAATATCTACCAATATTATTAATTCAATTCATTCAAATAATTCCGAGAAATTAAATATCGGATCCGAATAATGTTTTACCGAACCGAACGGAATAAAAACCGGACCGAACGAAATAAAAACCGAACCGAACGAAACGTCTCCAAATATATTAATAGATATATTAATTAACACAAACATTCTTGTCGCAAAATAAATATTGATCGGTAATTCGAAAATATTAATATAATATAATATTAATTAAAACAAGGCGTTACAGTAAGCCATCTGCAGTCATTCCGATACCTCGAAGTGGAAGGTGAATTCTTCGAAACTCCCTGTCAAGCTTTCGAAACAGTACCAAGAGTCATGCCTGTCGACTCCCCTGTCACTCCTGAAGTTACACAAGTTCCGCCTAGGATGGTCTTGCTGAAGGATGCTCAAGCTGTAGTTGAAGAAGGAGGTAGTATTGTGTGGGGTCAGCTTCCTGATGTTCCTTTCAAATCCGACAAGACTGGTTTAGGCTTCACCACCAAAGGTCAGAAGAAGATACGCCACAAACGTGCCGTCAAACTTCCCTTCCACATCATCAAGAATGGAGTCCATGCTATAGAAGACGACAACAGCGACTTCGACATCAGCAATTGGATCTTCCCAACTCCCGACAACGGACTCAGCAATTGGGAGACCGAAGACGTCATACCAATCTCCTTTAGACAGGAGTAATTGCTTTTGTTTTCTGTTATGCTTTTCGTTTTCTATGCTTTGAACAATAAAGTTAAAAGCCTAATGCCTTGCCTGGGGCATCACGGCTCGTTTGTGAGGGTTATTATCTGTCATTTGCATATTTTCATTCAATAAAATCATTGGACTTTTGCATTTAAATACTGCTTTCTTTCTTTAACTTTACTACCCTTTCAAAAGCTATGTGTTCTTACACACACCCACTAGATACACTGCAGATTCACTCCGAATCTCGTTGATAACAGCTTTGCTATTGCTAAATATGACTTCGATAATCCGATCTACCAAGCCGAAGACAAAGGTGAGGAGGATTGTGAAGTGCCAGGAGAACTTGTCAAACTGCTACAGCAAGAGGAACAAGTTATACAGCCACATGAAGAGCCAGTTGAGGTTGTGAATCTAGGTACTAACGAAGACAGAAAAGAAATCAAGATAGGAGCAGGTCTTGAGAACAGTGTCAAAGAAAGATTGGTTCAGATGCTACGAGACTATATCGAGGTTTTTGCTTGGTCCTACGAAGACATGCCAAGTCTAGACATTGACATTCTGGTGCACTGACTACCAACAAAAGAAGGTTTTCTCCGTGAAAGAAGGTTTGTCGATCGTCCGAGATGTCGAGAAAATCAAAGTCAAGTTATGAAGCGTTCAACGCCGATTTCTTAGTCACTTCTTATCCACAATGGTTGCAAATGTGGTACATGTACCTAAGAAGGATGGCAAAATGTGTGGATTACGTAGATTTGAGCAGAGCGAGTCCAAAAGACGATTTCCCACTGCCTCATATTGATGTTCTAGTTGACAACACCGCTCAACATAAGGTTTTCTCCTTCATGGATGGTTTCTCCGGCTACAATCAGATCAAAATGGCTCCTGAGGACATGGAGAAGACTACTTTCGTTACACAGTGGGGCACATTCTGCTACAAGGTCATGTCGTTCGGACTGAAGAATGCTGGCGCCACTTATCAACGTGCCATGGTGGCATTATTTCATGACATGATTCATCACGAGATAGAGGTCTACGTCGACGACATGATAGCTCGATCATAGACTGAAGAGGAACATCTCGATCATCTGCGGAAACTGTTTGATAGACTGAAGAAGTACAGACTAAGACTTAATCCCATCAAGTGCACTTTTGGGGTCAAATTTGGTAAACTCCTAGGGTTTGTTGTTAGTGGTAAAGGTATTGAAGTTGACCTTGTCAAGGTTAAAGCTACTCAAGAAATGCCAGCGCCCCGCACCGAGAAAAAAGTCAGAGGTTTCTTGGGATGATTGAACTACATTGCCAGGTTCATTGCACATCTAACTGCTACTTGTGAGCCAATCTTCAAGTTACTGAAGAAAGATCAAGTAGTGGAATGGAACGATGATTTCCAGATCGCTTTTGAAAAAATCCTCCTATCATGATGCCGCCTGCCAAAGGAAGACCTCTTATCATGTACTTAACAATATTAGAGAATTCAATGGGGTGTGTATTGGGGCAACATGACGAGTCTGGTCGAAAAGAGTATGCAATATACTACCTTAGCAAAAAGTTTACCGACTGTGAAACAAGATACTCGCAGCTCGAGAAAACTTACAGCGCTTTGGCTTGGGCTGCTCGCCGACTAAGACAGTATATGTTAACTCACACTACCTTGTTAATCTCTAAGATGGATCCGATAAAATACATATTCGAGAAACCTGCTCTCTCCGGAAGAATAGCAAGATGGCAAATGATCTTGACTGAATACGACATCCAATATACTTCTCAGAAAGCGATTAAAGGAAGTGTAGTAGCCGATCACTTGGCTCATCAAGCCGTAGATGACTATCAGTCTATGCAGTTCGAATTTCTAGACGAAGATGTTTTGTTAGTTACTGGTTGCGAAGAACCAGGACCAGACGAAAGACCTGAATCAGGATCCCGATGGACCATGGTCTTTGATGGAGCCTCAAATGCACTTAGCAATGGCATTGGCGCCATCATTACATCTCCTACAGGCGAACACACTCCTTTCACCTCCAGATTATGTTTCAATTGCACTAACAACATGGCCGAATATGAAGCATGCATCATGGGTATTAAAGTTGCTATTGACTTAAGAATCAAATTCTTGCAAGTGTACGGAGACTCAGCTTTGGTGATCAGTCAGATTAAAGGCGAGTGGGATACAAAACATCTGAATCTCATTCCATATCAAGAGCGTGTTTTGAGCCTGATCCCTTACTTCGAAGATATCACTTTCGATCATATTCCACGAGAAGAGAATCATTTGGCAGACGCATTAGCTACTATGTCATCTATGTTCAATGTCAAATGGGACAACGAGGCTCCCTAAATCATCATCGAAAAGTTTGACGAACCATCATACTGTTGTGAACTTGATACAGAAGAGAAGCCCTGGTTCTACAAAGTGAAGAGGTATCTTGAGACTCAGGAATATCCCGCAGGGGCATCTGTCAATGACAAGAAGTTCTTTAGAAGATTCGCATCCAAATTCTTTCTCAACAACGACATCTTATACAAGCGCAATCATGATTTGTGCTTACTCCACTGTGTAGATCAGAAAACTGTAGAATGCATCATGGAAGAATTACACGAAGGCGCATTCGGTACCCATTCCAGTGGACATACAATGGCTAAGAAGATTTTGAGAACATGTTACTATTGGTCCACCATGGAAGCTGATTGTCACTGTTATGCTCGTTCTTGTCACAAATGCCAGATATATGCAGACAAGGTGCACGTACCTCCGGTACCATTGAATGTTCTGACTGCTCCTTGGCCTTTCGCAATGTGGGGCATTGATATGATCGGAGAAATCAAGCCCACCGCTTCCAACGGACATTGTTTCATCCTTGTGGCAATTGACTATTTCACCATGTGGGTAGAAGCAGCCTCATTCGCATCTGTTACCAAGAATGTTGTGGCTTGATTCATCAAGCATAATCTTATCTGTCGATATGGCATCCCCGAAAGGATTATCACATATAACGGTACCAACCTCAACAACAAAATGATCACTGAACTCTGCACGCAGTTCAAGATCAAGCATCACAACTCTTCTCCATATCGGCCTAAGATGAATGACACAGTGGAAGCCGCCAACAAGAACGTCAAGAAGATCATACAGAAGATGACAGTGACTTACAAGGATTAGCACGAGATGTTGCCATTTGCTCTCCATGGTTATCGCACCACAATGCGAATGTCTACAGGGGCAACCCCTTTTTCTCTCGTATACGGTATAGAAGCAGTCCTACC
Source organism: Vicia sativa (assembly GCA_021764765.1). Taxonomy (NCBI): domain Eukaryota; kingdom Viridiplantae; phylum Streptophyta; class Magnoliopsida; order Fabales; family Fabaceae; genus Vicia; species Vicia sativa. Next base: position 130,551,570 of record CM038793.1, on the reverse strand, counting down.
AATCGAGGTTCAGGTACCCTTAACCAGAGTCCTCCAGGACGCAGAACTAGGTGAAGACGAATGGATCTAGATTCGCCTTGACCAGATCAACTTGATTGTCCGGAACTCAATTGGAGTGGTATTATCAGCTAGAGAATGACCACAGTCGTACCTGGAGTGACTTAGCAGATGCTTTCTCCATGCAATATGAGTATAATGCTGAATTGGCACCCACTCGCATGCAACTACAGAGCATGTCTATGGGTCGTGATGAGAAGTTCAAAGAGTATGCTCAGAAATGGAGAGATCTAGCAGGCAGAGTTCAACCACCCTTGTCCAATAGGGAGTTGGTTGATATGTTTATGGAACACAGACAGCCCATTCTTCAATCATCCGATTGAAAATCTTCACCGGATTCACCGAAATATATGATGTAAGAGCATATTGAAGTTGGTATCAAGAGCGGAAAGATTCATGTAGAGTCATCATCAAATGCTGCGAAGAGATCTTTTGGTGGTAAGAAAGAGGCCAATGTTGTGTATGGTCAGAAAAGCCGAGCCAAGACCGACCGAGCTCAATCTGTGGGGGCAGTTGTGATCTCCAATCCTACATCAGCACAACCTCAGCGAAACAATGCGCGTAACCAGAACCCGCCACGAAGACAGTTACAAAGATCAACATGCCATTGTCGCAAGCCTTGCAACACATGTTGAAAGCAGAGCTATCCTCCTCAAAACATCAACACTTCCTCTCCGAGATACAATCCTAATGCAAAGTGTGCTTACCACTCCAACAGCCCAGGACACAACACTGATGATTGTTGGGCTCTGAAGAACAAGATTCAAGATATGATTGAAGCTAAACAGATTGAGTTTGATCCTCCTGTCAGGACTCCGAATGTGATCAACGCACCTATGCCTAACCATGAAAAAAGTTCCAATGATATTGACAAGAACTCTTATGTTTTCAACATAGATGACTTGACCATTCCTCTGATGACTGTTAAGAAGAATTTGTTGCAAACCGGTGTCAATCTAGGATGCCCAGAGAATTGTCGTTGGTGCCCATCTGCGCCTGACGGTTGTGCTTAGTTGAGAAGACGTCTTCAATGCATGATGGATAACCGCGGAGTGCTATTTCTAAAACCATCACCTGTGGAGAAACTGTGTGAAGACTTGTCTAAGAATTTGAAGATCGAAGATGTGAGCGAAGCCGTACCAGAAGTATGGGATACCTTGGGGCAGCCAAGTGGAAAGTTTGATTACATGGTGAAGTATACTGTTCCTGAAAGCTACAAGATTCCTATTGAAGATGTTAAGGCGACCGGATGGGGGGACGATTTCCCAGAAGACTACGCTGATGTTAACACAATAAGGATTTCCTCTGTTGATCCTGTGCCTAGAGTGGCACCTCTCATCATTACTTCTCCAAGACCAGTTCCATACTCCTCTGACAAAGCTATCCCTTGGAACTATGGAACTGAGGTTTATTATCATGGCGTCAAGCAAGACCCTCTGACCATTGAAGATCTTACAGTTGAAGCTACCATTCCTGACATTGACAACATCACCGGATCAAGTAAGGTGATCAGAACCGGAAGATTGTTCTCTCCAGAGATCTCTACACCAAAAGACACTGCGACTCCAGCTCGCATTCCGACTATTGAACCAGTTCCCGAAACTAGAGGGAAAGAACCAGTGACTTATCCTGCTCAGCCAGAAGTACCAAAGGAAGTTGTTGAAGACACCTACAAACAAGAAATGGAAGAAATTCTGAAGATTATCAAGAAAAGTGACTATAATGTTGTGGAACAGTTGGGACAGACTCCGTCCAAGATCTCCATGTTGGCTCTGCTCTTGTGCTCTGAGGCTCATGCTAAAGCCTTGGTGAAGTTTCTGAAGAATGCTCACGTACCGCAAGACACTACCACTGATCAATTTGAAGATTGTATTGCTAGCCTGGCTGCCAACAATGGCCTAGGCTTTTCTGATGCTGATTTGACTCCTGCTAGAAAGAAACACAACAAAGCCTTGCATATCTCTGTTGAATGCAAGAGCATTACATTGTCCGATGTTCTGGTAGATACCGGTTCTGCTCTGAATATCCTACCGAAGAGTGCCTTTGATCGACTTGATGTTGAAGGATTGGTCTTGAAGCCCAGTGACATAATTGTGACAGCTTTTGATGGTTCTAAGCGGACAAGATTGAGAGCTCTTTGTTAAAGTCGGTTCCCAGACTTTTGACTCCACTTTCTTTGTCATGGACATCCGTCCATCTTACTCTTGCCTACTTGGACGCCCTTGGATACATGGGGCAGGCGCTGTTACCTCTACCTTGCATCAAAAGCTGAAGTACCCAATGAAGGGGAAGGTTGTTACAGTATGTGGTGAAGAGGAATATATGGTCAGTCATCTGCAGTCTTTCCCATATCTCAAGATGGAAGGTGAATTCTTCGAAACTCCCTGTCAAGCTTTTGAAACAGTTCCAAGGGTCATACCTATTGACTCTCCCGTCACTCCTGAAGTTACACAAGTTCCGCCTAGGATGGCCTCGCTGAAGGATGCTCAAGCTGCAGTTGAAGAAGGAGGTAGTACTATTTGGGGTCAGCTCCTCGATCTTCCTTTCAAATCTGACAAGACTGGTTTATGCTTCACCATCAAAGGTCAGAAGATGATACGCCGCGATCGTGCCGGCCAACTTCCTTTCCGCATCAGCCAGAATGGAGTTCATGCTATAGAAGACAGCGACAACGGCTTCGACATCAGCAAATGGATCTTCCCAACTCCCAACAACAAACTCAGCAATTGGAAGACTGAAGACGTCATACCAATCTCCTTTAGACAAGAGTAATTGCTTTTGTTTTTTGTTTTACTTTTCGTTTTCTATGCTTTGAACAATAAACTTTAAAGCCTAATGCCTTGCCCAGGGCATCACGGCTCGTTTGTGAGGGTTATTATCTGTCATTTGCATATTTTCATTCAATAAAATCGTTGGACTTTTGCATTTAAAAATTGTTTTCTTTCTTTTACTTTTACCACGCCTTCAAAAGCTATGTGTTTCTTACACACACCCACGTGATACGCTGCAGAATCACTCCGAATCTCGTTGATAACAGCTATGTTATTGCTAAATATGACTTCGATAATCCGATATACCAAGCCGAAGACGAAGGTGAGGAAGGTTGTGAAGCGCCAGGAGAACTTGTCAGACTGCTACAGCAAGAAGAACGAGTTATACAGCCACATGAAGAGTCAGTTGAGGTTGTGAATTTGGGTACTGGTGAAGACAGAAAAGAGATCAAGATAGGAGCAGGTCTTGAGAACAGTGTCAAGGAAAGATTGGTTCGGATGCTACGAGACTATATCGAGGTTTTTGCTTGGTCCTACGAGGACATGCCAGGTCAAGACATCGACGTTGTGGTACACCGATTGCCGACGAAAAAGGGTTTTCTCCCAGTGAAACAGAAGGTTCGTCGCATGAGTCCTGAAATGTCAGAGAAAATCAAAGTTGAAGTTATGAAGCAATTCAACGCCGGTTTCTTAGCTGTTACTTCTTATCCGCAATGGGTTGCAAACGTGGTACCCGTACCTAAGAAGGATGGCAAGGTACGAATGTGTGTGGATTACAGAGATTTGAACAAAGCGAACCCGAAAGACGATTTTCCACTTCCTCATATTGATGTTCTGGTTGACAACACTACCCAACATAAGGTCTTCTCCTTCATGGATGGTTTCTCCGGTTACAATCAGATCAAAATGGCTCCCGAAGACATGGAGAAGACTACTTTTGTTACACAGTGGGGTACTTTCTGCTACAAGGTCATGCCGTTCGGACTGAAGAACGCTGGCACCACTTATCAGCGTGCCATGGTGGCATTATTTTATGACATGATTCATAACGAGATAGAGGTCTATGTCGACGACATGATAGCTCGATCACAGACAGAAGAAGAGCATCTCGATCATTTGCGGAAACTGTTTGATAGACTGATGAAGTACAGACTAAGACTTAATCCTAACAAGTGCACCTTTGGAGTCCGATCCGGTAAACTCCTAGCGTTTGTTGTCAGTGGTAAGGGTATTGAGGTTGATCCCGCCAAGGTTAAAGCTATTCAAGAAATGCCAGCTCCCTGCACTGAGAAGGAAGTCAGAGGTTTCTTGGGACGATTGAACTACATTGCCAGATTCATTGCACATCTAACTACTACTTGTGAGCCAATCTTCAAGTTGCTGAAGAAAGATCAAGTAGTGGAATGGAACGACGATTGCCAGGTCGCTCTTGAAAAAATCAAGGAGTACCTACAGAATCCTCCTATCCTGATGTCGTCTGCCGAAGGAAGACCTCTTATCATGTACTTAACAATGTTAGAGAACTCAATGGGGTGTGTGTTGGGGCAACATGACGAGTCTGGTGGAAAAGAGTATGCAATATACTACCTTAGCAAAAAGTTTACCTACTGTGAAACAAGATACTCACAGCTCGAGAAAACTTGCAGCGCTTTGGCTTGGGTGCCGATTAAGACAGTATATGTTGACTCACACTACTTTGTTGATCTCCAAGATGGATCCGATAAAATACATATTTGAGAAACCAGCTCTCTCCGGAAGAATAGCAAGATGGCAAATGATCTTGACTGAATACGACATCCAGTATACTTCTCAGAAAACGATCAAAGGAAGTGTAGTAGCCGATCATTTGGCTCATCAAGCCGTAGACGACTATCAGTCTATGCAGTTCGAGTTTCCAGACGAAGATGTTTTACTAGTTACTGATTGCGAAGAACCGTGACCGACGAAGGACCGAACAAGGATCCCGATGGACCATGGTCTTTGATGGAGCCTCAAACGCACTTGGCAATGGCATTGGCGCCATCATTACATCTCCTACAGGCGGACATACGCCTTTCACCGCCAGATTATGTTTCAACTGTAAGAACAACATGGCCGAGTATGAAGCGTGCATTATGGGTATTAAAGCTGCCATTGACTTAAGAATCAAATTCTTGCAAGTGTATGGAGACTCAGCTTTAGTGATCAGTCAGATTAAAGGTGAGTGGGATACGAAGCATCCGAATCTCATTCCTATCGAGCATGTTCGAGTTTGATCCCTACTTGAGATTACTTTCGATCATATTCCACGAGAAGAGAATCAGTTGGCAGACGCATTAGCTACTATGTCATCTATGTTCAAGGTCAGATGGGACAACGAGGCTCCCCAAATCATCATCGAGAAGTTTGACGAACCAGCATACTGTTGTGAACTTGATACAAAAGAGAAACCTTGGTTCTACGAAGTGAAGAGGTATCTTGAGACCCAGGAATATCTCGCAGGGGCATCTGTCAACGATAAGAAGTTCTTGAGAAGATTTGCATCCAAATTCTTCCTCAACAACGACATCTTATACAAGCGCAACCATGACTTATGCTTACTTCGCTGTGTAGACCAGAAAACCGCAGAACGTATCATGGAAGAATTACACGAAGGCGCATTCGATACCAACTCCAGTGGACATACAATGGCTAAGAAGATTTTGAGAACAGGTTACTATTGGTCCACCATGGAAGCTGATTGTCACCGCTATGCTCGATCTTGTCATAAATGCCAGATATACGATGACAAAGTGCACGTACCTCCAGTACCATTGAATGTTCTAATCGCTCCTTGGCCTTTCGCAATGTGGAGCATTGACATGATCGGAGAGATCAAGCCCACCGCTTCCAACGGACATCGTTTCATCCTTGTGGCAATTGACTATTTCACCAAGTGGGTAGAAGCAGCCTCATTCGCATCTGTTACCAAGAATGTTGTGGCTCGATTCATCAAGCATAATCTTATCTATCGGTATGGCACTCCCGAAAGGATTATCACAGATAATGGCTCTAATCTCAACAACAAGATGATCACCGAACTCTGCACGCAGTTCAAGATCAAGCATCACAACTCTTCTCCATATTGGCCTAAGATGAATGACGCAGTGGAAGCCGCCAATAAGAATATTAAGAAGATTATACAGAAGATGACAGTGACATACAAGGATTGGCATGAGATGTTGCCATTTGCTCTCCACGGTTATCGCACTACAATACGAACATCAACAGGGGCAACCCCTTTCTCTCTTGTATATGGTATGGAAGCGGTCCTACAATTCGAGGTTCAGATACCCTCAACCAGAGTCCTCCAGGATGCAGAGTTAGGCGAAGACAATTGGATCTAGACTCGCCTTGACCAGATTAACTTGATCGACGAGAAGCGGCTTGCATCCATCTACCATGGACAGATCTATCAGAAACTAATAATCAGAGCATTCAACAAGAAAGTCAAGAACCGAGTTTACCAAGTCGGTGATCTAGTAGTCAAGCGCATTATTCTTCCACAAGGTGATCCCAGGGGCAAATGGACTCCCGCCTATGAGGGACCATTTGTAGTCAAGACAGTATTTTCTGGCGGAGCTATGATACTTAGCATCATGGATGGTGAAGACTTCCCACACCCTGTGAACGTAGACATAGTCAAAAAATACTACGCATAAACGAGACCCGCTAGGTCGACTGATCTAGGCAAAAATAAGGGCATCCTGGCGAACCAAAAGGTTCGGGCAAAAGTTAAGGATATATACAAAACATGTACACCTGGCAAGTCGAAAACCCGCAAAGGCGGCTTGGGCAAAAAAGGGTATCCCGGTAGACTGAAACCCGAAAGGACGGTCTAGGCAAAAGTTAGGGATTTAAGCGTACACTATGTCTCGTCCAGGTCACCTATCTACAGACTACTACTATCAGCATTCAAGATTCAAATGGCGAAAATCAATTCACTCACTTTCTACTGATAGCAAGGAGATGAGATAGTCGAAATATATGAGTACTAGCATAGTTGAAACTTAACGAGATTGTTTCCGCATAGCTTTTTACTTTTCTTGTGTACAAACTACTTGGCCATACGCCACCTTTCAAGTTAATACAAGTTCTTTCTCTTTACAATTTTCACTGTTGTTGTTTGCATAAAGTCCAACGTTTGATTTGAATAATTATATGCATCTGACAATAAAAATCTATTTACAAACATGCGAAAAATGAACGAACAAGGATAATTACTACAGGCTCTAGGAATTGAGATGACGATGAAAGTCACCAATACGTTCCCCTGCAAAGTACAATCCCCACAGAGGTGTCGCTCACTACAAACCTTCCCCAGCGGAGTACACATTTTCCTCCACTAGTTCCGACATTCCAAGTTTCATTGCATTAGTCCCTGAGCAGCGATCCCAGTCAACTTAACCAGATTACACCAGTCTTCGAGCAATAACATTTCATCCCCAGCAGAATATCTCTCAACAATTATCATTTCCCCGGCAGCAACAATATCCAGACTCGAAACTTGGTCAGATAATGCATCGGAGGAAACCTACATTTTATTCCCCATCCAGAGTTTCCAACGGGCTCCAGGTCCTTCTAGCCCTGTCCCTCAGTAACAATCAAATGCTTCCCAGCAGGGTCGACGCACAAGATCCCCGACGGAGCGCTTCCCAGTTTCCATTTTCCCCAGCAGGGTCGACGCACGAGATCCCTAGCAAGGCGCCTCCTAAATTTTCCCAGGGCAGGGTCTACGCACAAGATTCTCAATAGTGTACCTCTCAGTCCCTACCATCCTCAGCAGTGTAAGTATCTAGGCTCGAACTTGGTCAGATAGTGCATCGGAGGAATCAAGGATATCTTTCTCCTCTTCCAAAAGCAGGGTTTTCATCTGTTTCGTCCCCAAACAGAAGCCAGAAATCCCCGAGCACAGCATCCACATTTTCTTCAAGATGGATATGTTTTGAAATACCACAACATTTATCATTCATACATTATTCATAAAAGTCATAACTTATGCATATATCATTCGTACACATTACGTCATGCATCATAATCTACATAAGACTAACCATATTCTATCAGAGTTTATTTTGTTTTTTTTTCCCAAAACAGGTAAAAATCACTTCTGAAACAACAGGTCCAAGATTAATACCCGAAGCAAGACGGGAAACCCTATCTGAACGACCACCCAAGTTGTCCTCCGACAACAGACCCAGGATTAATACCCGAAACGAGACGGGAAAACTATCTGAACGATCGCCCAGGTTGTCCTCCGACAACAGGCATTGGATCAACACCCGAAGCACAACAGGGAAGCTATCCACATTCTGCCGACCATTATCCCCTCAGAATAATCAAAACGAAGATTTATCCTGACACTCTCTTATTATCAACATCAACTACAGAGTCTGGCGTACGACTCAGTTGCCTTGGATGGCATCTTAAGCCCATCTCCGATTATTTGTCAACATCTCTCCACTTTCAGAATGCTGCATATTTGGTTAAAAACCAATACAAACCAATAACTTCATTCAAAGACGAGCACAAAGTCTAACGTACAACTCTCTCCGGATGGCATCTTAAGCCCATCTTCGTGCTCCCTTCTACCTTCAGGAATATCTGTAGAGCCTAGCGTACGGCTCGTTCCCCAGCATCAGTCTTTCCGGATGGCATCTTAAGCCCATCTCCGACAATTCTCCTATCCAGGCGATGTTCTTGAGTCTAGCGTACGACTCATTCCCCAGTAAATCCTCCAGCTTCTCCAAATGGCATCTATAAGCCCATTCCCATGCAACATCAATCAACAGCGAGTGCAAATTTTCAGGTGTACTCGAGTGTTCAATCATCTTCTACCTTTAGGTCACGAAAGGCACGCATGCCAATCTAACCCTTCCAGTACAAGAAGATTGAACAGGGGCAGATGTCATACTCCCAAAATTTGCCCTCCTACTCCTCAAGACATTTCACATATCCATACTCAAGGTATAATTTAAGTTGGGTTGGATTTTTATCAAGCTTGAGGACCAAGGAAGCCCACAAGACATGCCAAATTCGTGCTAGCTCATGCAAGAAAGAGAAAATCAAATTTTGGAAAGATTTGATTTTATTTGAAAGAGAAATTATTTTGCATTCAAGAGCATATATTTTTTCATTCTTTTTGCTCCAAACTCTTGCCTTATAAATACCTATTGCATTCACAAGACCAAAGGACGAAACCCTAGCCTCTTGAAGCAACCCTAAAATTCCAAAAAAATTCACAAAGTTGGCAAAATCGAATTCGGTTCTCTAGCCACTCTCAAGCATCCCGTTGTGTTCCTGAGGTAAGTTTGAGTAAGTACACATCAAAAACCATGGTTAAACATGCTTGAATCGAGCCATACATGAACATACATATTCATACTTTTCTTGAATTCGAATTTTTAATATCTGCTTGTTTTAATCAAAACTAATCATTCTAACGTGTTCATGAGATGCCATAGGAAAGATCTGGGTCATCGTTCTTGAGCTTGAACGTCCAAAACTCGAATTGCCATAGTTAGGGTTTTTTGAACTGTTTTCTTCGAACCGGTCGATACAGGCGTTTTCAGGCCAAACGGACACCACCATCGTGTTCGCCAAGGTCAATTTAGGGGGGGTAGGGTATCCCTTAGCTTTTTATTTTTGCTATTTTGCAGGTTTGGAGTTTTGAGTCGTCGGAGAAGACAACCGGAGCTAGGGCTCCGGCGTTGTTGATTGGATCGGAGACCGGCGAGGCTTGCATGGCTCTTCCATGCGTTCTGATTCGTTCATCCGTTCCAACTGGGGTCCACGCGTGTTGAATGTGTTTGAATAGTATAATCATGACATGTTTTCCCTTTTAACCAATTGTTTGCAGATTAAAAACACCAAGGCAGTCTAGCTTAGTTGGCAACGTGTTGAGTAATTTCTGCAGAGGGCGTGAGTTCGAATCCTGGCTCCAGCAATATATTTTTTACTCCCTGAAAACTAACTTTTTCTATTTCTTATTTTTCTTAATATTTTCTTTTTAATTTAATTTATCTTTAAACATTTTTTTTCATGCATTTAAAAATCACCAAAAATATTTTCCTTTTGCATTTTAATTAGAAAAATATTTATTTAATTTTTGACATTAAAATTAATATTTTTGCATGCATATTTTAATTAATTGTTAATTAACCATTAAATTGACTTTTAATTGCGTTTAATTATCAAAATCGATTCAAAAAATTACTAAAAAATTATCTTATCATCTAATTGTCATTACTAACCTAAAATATTTTTCCTCATTCAAAAATCATGTTTTTATTAACATTTTTTCTCTTATGCAATTTTCTCGTATTTTCCGATTATGTATCTGCTTACAGGTTGTAACGTTTCGGACGATTTTTCTCGCTTTTCTTTTCAATATTATGTAACTGCCTATGGGATGTAATAGTTTAATTAGGACTTTTATTTTCCGCACTCCTATTATGTAACTGCCCCAAAGCCATGTAATAGCGTAGGACTTTATTTTCCGCAATTTATTTTCCGCACCCTATAAACTGCTAGTAACTAGGCGTGTATGGCAAGATAAAAACGGACATAGATCACTTCAAATTGCAAGATAACATATCTGAATTCAACACACTCTTCTCACACATGCACCCCTTAGGGTAATTCTCTCTCGTTGCCTTTCGATTAAAATGGTCAAGTCCCTCGAACGTAGAGGTATCCTCGCACCGTTGCCTACAAACATATCATCATAGTCCCTCCGATACAATCATAGACCCACGATGTCGCCTACGAATACATGATCTCGTCCCTCGATTGTTGCCTACGAAAAGTGATGATCGTCCCTTCGAATGTGCTAGGATACTTCCTACAAGTTGCCTTCTATGACCATCCGATGTCCCTTCGAATGCCCCGCTTACATCCAACGAATAGGGTTACCTACCAACTAATGGTATGGATAACACTATTCTAAAGGAATGTAAAATAACACGAAAACGACCATTCTGAGGAGGTAATAAGACTTTTAGTTGCTTGCTCTATCAAAATACTTTTCACACCTCACAGTTTTGTCAAAGTTCAAACTCTTTTCAAAACGAAACATTTCCGAACACTTTATATACATTCCTACATGAATCATTACAAAGTCAAAGCGAAATGCCTTTTCAAAACATTTTTTGTCAAACACACAGAAAGCACTCTTTTTGAAAATGATCTAAGAGCAACTAAGAGCCCGTAGATAACTACGGATGGAAAGGGGTGCTGATACCTTCCCTTTTCATAACTTTCTCCCTTACTCAGAATCTAACGAAGGTCTTTTCCTGTTCTTTTCACCTTCCCTTAATTGGATAAAAGAAAAGTCGGTGGCGACTCTTGTTATCCGCATATTTGCGATAAAAAGCAAAACAAAATTCCCAAAGTCAGTTCACCGTATTACAATGTGCATATATCATTCATGTACATTGTCATATGCTCGCATGCATCATAATCTGCATAAAGCTAACTATATCCTGTCAAAGTTTTTATTTTTTCCAGCAAGTAAAAGATATTTTCCGAATGGAAGGTCGAGGATTAATACCCGAAACAAGACGGAGAACCCAATCTGAAAAACCGTACAAATCTTTTCCAAATGGAAGGTCGAGGATTAATACCTGAAACAAGACGAGGAACCCAATCTGAAAGACCATACAAATCTTTTCCAAATGGAAGGTCGAGGATTAATACCCGAAACAAGACAGGGAACCCAATCTGAAAGACCATACCAATCTTTTCCAAATGAAAGGTCCAGGATTAATACCCGAAACAAGACGGGGAACCCTATCTGAAAGACCATACAAGTTGTCTTCCGACAACAGGCATTGGATCAACACTTGAAGCAAGACGGGAAAGCTATCCATATTCTGCCAAATATCTACCTCAGAGTAGCCAGGACGAAGGTTTATTCTGACTCTCTCTTATTATCAACAGCAACTATAGAGTCTAGCGTACGACTCAGTTGCCCCGGATGGCATCTTTAAGCCCATCTCCGACTATTTGTCGACAACTCTTTACCTTCAGAATGCTGCATATTTGGTTAAAAAACCAATACGAACCATTAGCTTCATTCAAAGACGGACATGGAGTCTGACGTACGGCTCATTCCTCAACATCATTCTCTCCGGATGGCATCTTAAGCCCATCTCTGTGCTTTCTTCTTATTTTCAAGAATACCTACAGAGTCTAACAAACAACTCATTCCCCAGCATCATTCTCTCTTGATGGCATATTAAGCCCATCTCCGATGTTTATTCTATTCAAACGACTTTCGTGAGTCTAGCATACAACTCATTCTCCAGCAACAGCTTCTCCAAATGGCATCTGTAAGCCCATTCCAGCGCATCATCAACCAACAACGAGTGTAAATTTTCAGGTGTACTCGAGTGTTCAATCATCTTCTACCTTTAGGTCACGAAAGGCAAGCATGCCAATCTAACCCTTCCAATACAAGAAGACTGAACAGGGGCAACTGTCATACCCCAAAATTTGCCCTCTTACTTCTCAAGACATTTCACATATTCATACTCAAGGATTTCACAAGGGTTGATCAGACAAACCCTCTCCTAAGCAGTTAACCCAAACTAGGGTTTTGCCATTCTCAAATTAAGGTGGGCTTCTAACACTTCAAGTGGTCATCATGCCTCATCATATGCTTCAAAGAATCTCCATGTCAAGTTTCAAGCCTTACAAGTCAAGTTTCCTCAGACAATTGCTCAGATGGTTGAAAATCAGTTGTATTGGACAAAAAGTCAATTGCGGTCAACATACAGTCAAACTTCATAATTTTTGGTCAACATCAATATTTTGAAGTGATATTCATCATTTGATCAAGGGTTGATCATGATTCATCAAGAAAAGTCAAGAATTGATCAAAAGTTAAAGTTTCTAAATTGGGCTTTCTCAGACAAAAGTCAACAGAACTTTGACCAGGCATAACTTTCACATACTTTATCAGAAATTTTTCCACCACAGCTCATTTTGAAGAGAATTCAATTCTCTACAACTTCATGTCTCACAAGCTTGGCCAGAAAATGCTTCATTTGGAAGTTATGGATCAAAACATTACAGGTCCTTTTAAAAGTCAACAAAAAGTCAACTTTTTGTAAAGAAGTGTTCATGAGCATGGAAACTCCAATGAAGATGAAACTAAAGAGGATGTTTATAGGACATACTGAGCTTTCTAAAAAGTCCAATAACACCCAAAAATGTTAAAAATTGAGCAAGTTACACCTTGCACAAGTTGAGCATTTTTGAGGAGCTGCACAAAGAGAAATACTTGACAAAATCAATTTTTTTGCAAATGGGCCTAAGTTTTCTTGATTCAAACATGTTCCTTAGCTGAATTGGAACCTCCAAGCCCAAGGCCACGAATTTATCTTTTATTTTTTATTTTATTTTGGATTTTTAATCATTTAAAAGCCAATTTAATTAAAATAAAAGATAGAAAATCAAAAATTAATTGCAAGGTGGATTTTCTCTCATTCTTGAGGTCCAAGCAAGCCATACAAGCTGTCAATTTCGAAATTGCATTGATTGGAAAAGGAATTGAATGAGATTTGATCAAAAAAGGCAATATTTGGTTTCATTGCAAATCAAATATTTTCTCATTGATTGGCATATAATTTCTTCATAATTCTTGACCTAATTCACTCTACTATAAGTACATGATACATCCACAAGCACAAGGGACGAAATTCTGGCCTCCAAGAACCCTAAAAAAGCTTCAAAAAACCGTGTTATACAAGGAGATAGCAGCCAAGGATTCGCATCAATTCAAGCCAAACAAAGGTTGCCAATCGATTCCTTGGTGTTTTCTGAAGCAAACCAGATTATTACCAAGCATCAAAACATCCAGAATCAAGACATCCAATTCACGGTTTGCTTCAAGAAACTTGAAATCGGTTTCGTGCATACACTCATATTTAACATATTTTGATTGCATATTTGTGTTTCTCTTGAAGTTTCTAAGCTTTCTGCATAGCTTGATTTAAGTTTCAGTACAGGTACAAGAACTTGCCATGGCTAGGGTTTAAAGCTCTAAATTAGGGCTTTATAGTTCAGGCAAAATCAGGCAAAACGACGGTCATTATCGTGCTCAGCAGTCAATTTCCAAACGATTGATACCCTCAAAGCTAATTTATTTTGTGTATTGTGAACGATTTGATGTTGTAGGTGCTATAGTGACGAACGAAGCCGTCATATAGGGTTTTGCTACGGACACAAACCGTAGGTAAAAGCCTTGGTCAAAACGAAGAAGACGACCCCCCCTCCACTAGCCGCGCGCGTTTTTTAAAATTTTAAATATTTTAAACTTTGGTTTTCATATTTATTTTATTTCGCTTGTTTTTCTAATCCACCTAGCTCAGATGGCAAAGGCGCGTGTGTTTGATGGAGAGGACCAGGGATCGATCCCTGGCTCCTGTATACCTTTTTACCTTTTGCAAAACTAACCACTTTTTCTTATTTTCTTCATATTTTTCCTTTAATTTAATTTCTTTTCAAACAATTTTCTTATGCATCAAAAATCACCAAAAAAATATTTTCTTTTTGCATTTAGGACAGAAAAATGTTTATTTAATTTTTGGCATAAAAATTAATATTTTTGCATGCATATTTTACTTAATTGTTAATTAGCCATAACATTGACTTTTAATTATTTTTTCCATACTATAACCAATCCAGAAAATTCCCAAAAAATTGTTTTATCATCTAATTAGGATTACTAACCTAAAAACTTTTTCCTAACTCAAAAAATCTTTTTTTACTAACACATTTTCTCTTATGCAAAATTCTTTTCTTTTCCGATTATTATGTATCTGCTTCCAGGATGTAATAGTTAGGATATTTTCCTCGCACTCTTTTTTTCAATATTATGTAACTGCTCATGGGATGTAATAGTTTAATTAGGATTTACTTTCCGCACTCCTATATTATGTAACTTCCCCAAAGCCATGTAATAGCGTAGGATTTACTTTCTGCACTTTACTTTCTGCAATTTATTTTCCGCATCTATATAAACTGCTAGTAACTAGGCGCGTATGGCAAGATAAAAACGAACGTAGATCACTTCTAATTGCAAGATAACATATCTGAATTTAACACACTCTCTTCACACATGCACCCCCTAGGCAATTCTCTCTCGTCGCCTTTTGAATAAATGGTCAAGTCCCTCGAACGTAGAGGTATCCTAGCACTGTTGCCTACGAAATATATCATCATAGCCCTTCGAATTAAAGATCATAGTCCCTCGACGTGGCCTACGAATACATGATCTCATCCCTCAATTGTTGCCTACGAAAAATGATGATCGTCCCTTCGAATATGCTAGGATACTCCTACAAGTTGCCTTCTATGACCATCTGATGTCGCTTCGAATGTCCCTTCTACATCCAACGAATAGGGTTACCTACCAACTAATGGTATGGATAACGCTATTCTAAAGGAAAGTAAAATAACACGAAAACGACCATTCTGAGTAGGTAATAAGACTTTTAGTTGCTTGCTCTATCAAAATACTTTTCACACCTCACACTTTTACAAAATCAAAACACTCTTCAAAACGAAACATTTCCGAACACTTTGTATACATTCCAGCGTGAATCACTACGAAGTCAAAGCGAAATGCATTTTCAAAACATTTTTCAAACACACACACAGAAAGCAAATTTTTTAAAGATGAGCTAAAGCAACTAAGAGCCCGTAGATAACTACGGATGGAAAGGGGTGCTAATACCTTCCCTTTTCATAACCTTCTCCCTTACTCAGAATCTAACAAAGGTCTTTTTCTGTTCTTTTCACCTTCCCTTAATTGGATAAAAGAAAAGTCGGTGGCAACTCTTGCTATCCGCAACATTTGTGATCAAAAGCAAAACAAATCCAAAAGTCAGTTCTCCCACCGTATTACATACGTGAATCACCACCTTTATTTCAATGCAAAACCTTTACATTTCAGTTGTTTTCTTTGGAACTTTTACTTGCATTCTATTTACTTCTCAACAATCACTTTGTGTTTTCATGTATGTTGATACTCTCTTTGTTACAAGTTTCGAGTTAACAAAAGAGTCGTTCGACCCTTATTTTGTTTAGAACAGACCTGAATTCACAACCTTCTATCAGTCACGAGTCACCATAGTTGGTCAAAATATAGTGAACACTCAGATTTGTCAAGTTATTTAGGTTTTTGTCTCCGTTGTTCACGAGTTACCTGTCGGTTGAACCTGAACTATTGTGTGGAAAGTCGTTGTACTTATTCCCCTAGTCTTAGGAAATCGTTTCCTAAGCAAGGATTTCGACAGAGTCAGTAAAATTTCACAAATCTTAGCACATGTCTTAAGATCAACTAGTCGATTTTGCGAGTAACCCTTAGTTTTAGGACTTTGGGAGGACCAACAGTTGTTTACCATTTTCCACAGTAAACAATACTCTTCACCATCATGAGATTTGTTCAGGTCTGGGAAAATTGTTCATGGATCTGGTTCTGTGACGGGTTCCATGGTAAAATTTTAGCTAAAAAGGGGGAGAGAAGTTGGGTCATTTAGGAGGGAGTAAGATTGTGTATGAATGATACTATCCAAAAGCAAAAGTAGGCCATACCAAAATGCATATCAGGTTCCTGCCTTGTAATTTTTCTTTGTGACTTGTGATCTGAGCTATGAATACAGTTGTGACCTATGTTCTGAGTTACCTAGAGAAATTTTAGGATATCTATTGAGTTTCCTCTTATGCTACTTAGGGGGTAGTCTGTCTCCCAATCCAACACCGAGTCTCTTCCTTCTTCTACCTTGCACGCCTGGTGTTGGTTCAATGGAGAAACTCCAGAAAGATACAAAGAAGATGTCGAACGAGATATTCAGACATTACCTGTAACTCAAGATCAGTAGCTGTGTGCAGAAGACTATGGATGTTACTGCAAAAGAAAATTTAATTGTTGTTGCTATTTTGATGTAATTTTTGATTGTAATTCTTAATTATTTGTTTTATCCAAAATTTGTCAAAGGGGAAGAATGTATGTTCCTTGATTTTGAGGGTTGGCATTAATTTTAGTAAATCAAATAATAGCGGAAATAATGTAATGTACAATAGGATAAATAAATTGAATAATAAGAACATGTACAACAAGAAGTCCTATTGAAATGTCAGAACATGTTGTTATGAACTAATTCAACAACTGAAACAACATATCAAAGAAGATGTTCTAACGTCAGGCATCTGACATCACATTTACTAAACTGATAAATGAAGTCCAGTTTTGTTGTGAAAGATGCAGAATATTCAGGAAATATTATGCAACCTATATAGCGTGTTTCTTAAGGGTCCAGAAGATTCAATCAAAAGTTCAGGAGAAAAATCAGGAAACTAAGGATTGAAGACCATACTTGTAGTAAAAGTTTTCTGCAGTTTGTTATAGCTGATATGTTGTTGTTTGAAGGCCCAAGTCCAGTTTGGGTATAGGTTATAAATAAGGATTTGTAA
Organism: Vicia sativa; assembly: GCA_021764765.1. Lineage (NCBI taxonomy): Eukaryota > Viridiplantae > Streptophyta > Magnoliopsida > Fabales > Fabaceae > Vicia > Vicia sativa. Next base: position 130,534,243 of record CM038793.1, on the reverse strand, counting down.
CCTAGTTTAAGTAGCTAGCCGAATTTAGTAAGGATGTGATCATTAGGGATAGATGTAGTGAACCACCCGATTTGTGGGATGGTCACCATGCTCCTCGAAATCCGTAGGTGAGCGGCAGTATGTTTTGTTCTTGGAGGAAGTTGTGAAGCAACTCCAAGGTGTGTTCTAAGCTATAAGCAAATTGCTTTTAAGTCTTAGGTATTTTGTGATAGAAGCGTATATTTTAATTTTGTGTCTTTTGTTATTGTTATTATCACCGTGTGTGATTGAGGGGGAGTCATAGGGGTTCTCATATCTAAGAAGTTCTTAGGTAGAAATTGCATCGGGTAGTGATTAAGTAAGGAGTTGTAAACGGGGTAGTTTAGCTCTGAATTAATACTACTGATAGTGGATTTCATCCCTGGCTTGGAAGCCTCTAGGTGTAGGTGTGTAGCACTGAACTGGGTAAACAATTTCATGTGTTCTTTTTGTTTCCTGTACTATAACTTTTACCTTGCTTGTGTGTTAATATTAGGCCAGATGTCTTTATATTCTTATAAGACATCTGAGACTACTGTACTTGAATTTCAATAAACCACATAATTATTTAGACTATTTTCGGTTAATTAATTATCAGCTAAAAATTCTATTATTTCTACTTTGTGCTAAAGTACTTATTAACTATGTTAAATTAATTGTCTACTAAAATTACCAACGCTACTCATTTATTACTAACTGCACTACTGTTAATTTTAATGAAATTAATATCTTCGCTGCTACTTAAATGAACTCTACTATTCAATGCTAGCTCTGTTATTTCACCGCTACTAAAATAATACAAACCTGTATTTTTACATACTCATATATATATCTATCACTGTTTCTTTCTGTTAATAATACAACTCTGCTATTATCTTAACTGATGCTATATATTAACATATAATATTATTATATAATAGAATTTACAAAAACAACAAGTAGTATAATAAATAAAGGAATACTAAATTGTGCAGGAAGAAAACAAGTGATACAGCAAGGCAAAAAGAAAACATGACAACCCCTCCAAAAAGGCGTGCCATTTCGCACACCCCGCCTTTCCAACTATAGGTGTCGATTGACACCCCTTCCATGCCCCTCGACTTGTGCTTGTTTTTCTGCTTGTGTCGTATGACACAATTTGTGTGCCCTCCCGTACACCGGTTTTCTATGTAGTTTCCAATTTTCTCTTTTGTTTCATTCCAGGAACTCAAATAATTTCATCGACTTATAATCCCAGCCAACATTACCCGAATCATACTACATTATAATAATTATATCAACTATGAAATAATTTCTCAACATCGAAATTCATCGGTTTAATCTCTGCAATTTATTAGAAATAACTAACAGTGGAACACCATCACATAACAACATCAATTACACAAAGACAACAATTTTCTACCGATTAATTCCCGCATACAACTCATCATATTCCCGATTATAAGGTCAGAATCCCACCCTTATCTTGGATTGAAGGTCACTCAAATTTTCTCCGATCGAAATCCTCGTTCTGCTCTTTGTCTCTTTATTCCTCTTTTCTGCCACTTGCCCTCACATATTGACTTTCTAAAAGCTTTTCGAAAATAACCTAGTTTCTTATTTATATAATACTTAACTTATAATTCTATTAATTCTATTTGTCTTATTGAGCTTAATTTCTATACTTCCACTTTACTACATACCACCATCAAAACAAGATCAACAATATTATTCTATTATTATTATTATCATTATCAATAACCAACTAATACTATTATTAATATTTATCGACCGACTATTCAACAATTAATCAACTAATTAACTTGACAACTTAAATCAACATTTTGCAACTTTGACAATTAAATCAGAAATAATTCGAAAATATTTAATTAATTAATTAATTAAATAAATGGGCGTTACATCAACCATCATTTCCTTATATAAACTCTTCCTCAAAAAAATTAATACTATTGCATGCTCAAAACTAAATCGAACTCATAAGATATAGTTAAACACAAGAAGACTTTTACCATCTTATCCTAGTACTCTTGGTTAGAGCTGTCAAAATAGGCTACCCGACTGTAAATGGGTTGGTCCACGCGGACCTCAGGCTTTTTAGGGCCGGGTCCAAAAAGTCCATATTTAAATGTGTCCTATTTTTACTACCCAGGCCCAACCCTAAACGAGCCCATTTATAAAAAAGAAATTCACCTTATTTTTGTAAGTAACCGTACGATTGCATGCAATAATTATAACCATATGATTGCCGACCCATATTTTTTAGGACTTTTTCGAGCCGGACTAAAAAAATTCGAAAATAAATAGATTCGAAAAATAAGACTTAGACCCTAACTTTTTTAGATTTGATGGGTGGTCCATGGGCTTCGGCCTAATTTAAAAGCTTGGTGTAAGATGAAAAACAAATGGAACAATGGGACAAAGTGATATCTCCTTAAATAAAACAAGAGACCATTTTAGGAATTATATAACTTTTACTTTTGATTGTGTCGGAGTGTAACCAAGAAAACAGGGGGTGTAACCAGTAATGATTCATTTTCTTCGTCGATAACTGAAGACGAATCCCAATTCCTCCATTGCTCCATAATCGGAATACCTCCACAGTCTCCGGCGATTCGGTACGTTACAGTATCTCTCTTTACACATGCAAAGTTTACTACTTTCAATAAATTAACCTAAGTTTGTAGTTTAATTTCTCTGACCCAATTCAGTTATCTATGTTGTATTATAATTTTAGTTTTTATCTGTTTGTTTTTCAGTTCCCAATTTTTTTTTCAAGAGAAACTATGCATACAATAACTCTAGTGTAGCTTATGTGGTTAAGTGATTGGTTAGGGTTTTTGTGGCTTTAAAGTCATTTAGGTTTTGTGTTGTTTGCTCAGGAATTTTTCAGAAACAATGCGGCGACAGGGGCAGTATGGTGATGTATCTGCCAATACTTATGGGGCTTCGCAGATGCATCATCATCATCATCTTCATATGGCTGGTCAAAGGGTGGAGACTAAGTCTGGTAATTTTGAAGGGCGGCTAGAGGCCTTCACTCCAGAGAGAGATAATCATAATCAGTATCCGAATTCTAAGCCAGAGGGTCAGTGGAGATGGGAATTGAATGAATCGAAGATGTCTAGTAATCCTATGACATCGAACATGTTTAATGAAGGCAAGTGTGTTGTTCGTTGTTTCCTCATGCTTGATTATGCACCAATGTTGTCAATATATATCATAAAAAACAGTTTTCGATTTCTGAATGTTAGGGCAACTTTGCATGTTCAGGTCAAGGGGGTGATGCTTCAAGGTCCTATTTTCAAGGGCAGAGGACTGATCCTAAATTAGCTTTGCAGAACCGGAGCAACAGTGATTCCAGATCTCAGGCCCATGGAGAAGATATAGATGTTAGATATGAAGGAAATCATTCATCACCAACTTTTGAAGGTCTTGAGCAGAATTTTCATGATGACATTATTAAACTGACTAAAGAACAGCAGGATGTTGAAGATGCAGAACATGCCAGGCACAGAGAGGTTAGCTTTAAATGTTAACAGTATTATTTTTCACTCGTCTCTTTGAATACCTTAAATCTGCTACAAATTGTCAACCTTGATGTCATTTTTTCTGTTTCTTTCAAAATAGATGAACATAATCATGTAATACCCTTGATGGATTGAATACAGATCCTGCTAGGTTAATATAAAAATACTTTGTGGTTTAAGCATATTGAAAACAGAAGAAACATAATGAGCCATAGAGAGTTTAGACTGCTTTCTCAGATATTTATTTTTATAAACAAATGATCATCATCAATTATTAGTACAAATGATCATCATCAATAAAACTAATAATGTTATGGTTGAATAACTATTTTCCAGGTTATGAAACTTATTCCTAATTTCATATTAATAACTTCCCCTGCGCTCATTTCAAGACTTGTCTTAGCCATGACATGCATCATGATTTCCAGTCAGTGAAGTTTGAAGTTTTTTTTTAAAACCTAATTCACCGTATTTGGTATCTGACTCTGACCCCTTAAAGGGCCTTACTTTGTTAGAGGGATTGTCGTACATTTTTCTGTTGCTGTATCGTCCCTCACTAACAAGGTAGTTGTTAAAATCTAGATTTTATGTAAAAGTTGAAGGGTAAGTAAATTGTAAGATTACAGGGAATTCATAAATCTAAAGTATATTCATAAGCATAGTTGCAGTTGCAGTAACAAAACAACTAAAGCTAATAAAAAACTAGTCTCAAACAACGAACTCAAAAGTGTCAAACAAAACAATAAAAGCTAGTAAAAAAACACCAAGAACAAGAACAATTGATCTTCAAACTAGAAATAGTCTTCATCATCTTCTGCTCCATTTCCTTAACCATCCAAGTTATTAAGATATCCTCTATCACCTCCAGTGGTGGCACAACATCAATGCCTTCTTCTACAACATTAACATCATCTTCAATAGGATTTGGAGTGTCATTTTCCTCCACAATCCGACATCATCAAGATGTAACTCTTCACATTGTCTTCGAAATTGCTTCTTTTTGTCCAATTTTTCATTTTCCCTGACAAAAATAACATTATTCATGGTTTCTTGCTTCAAACAATTTCATCCTTTTGCATGGTTCTAATTGCATACAAATGCAAATATGATAATCAAACTAGTATCTATTTTAAAATTCAAAATTGCGATTTTGATCCATGGTAGTTAACATTGCAATTTGAATTGTAAAATCGTACTACAATTTTGCGATTAATGTTGCTTACACCAATTATGAGTTCACCCGGAATCTTACTGATATGGAATTGTGTATAATCGGCTCTGTTACCCGTGGAAGTGTATAACCTACGATCTTTGAATTGATTCTGCATTTTTGGTCGCATTAGTGAAATAGGAGTGATGTTGCTTGAAAGTACGAACTTTTTGTTAATAGAAGTGCTTTAAATTTGAAGTGTAAATTTTGTGAGGAAACCATATTAGGAGGGGTTTATTGACCCAAGCACCACTTGGCTGGAACAAACCAAAATGTTGGAGTTTGCAAGGGTGTTACTCATGAAATATAGCATGTGATGCTCCAGATTGTTTATGACTTGGAAGAAAGATTGATTAAAAAACAGTTATTGCCAAAGATGATGATTGTGTAGAAGTTACTGAAAAAAGGAAAAGTTGTGAAGTGGAGGGTGTTGTTAACTACTCCTAAAATATTTTTAAGAGGGTATTTAGCTCGAAATCAACAAGCAATATTTGTGTTTAAGAAGGAACTGAAAGGAGATGCAAATAAAGATATTGCAAGGTTTTTCTATAACAATGCCATTGCTTTCAATGTGGCAAGGAGGGAAGAATTTTGTGTTATGCTTCAATCTGTTGCAAAACATGGCTTAGGATTTCAGCCAGCATCATACCATGATATTACAGTCAAGTATTTAAAGTAGGAAGTTCAAACCACAAATGATGCATTTGCTGTCCACCACTGTTATCGAATATTGACCATGGCGGCGCTATGGCAGATGTCCGTGGTGGTTTTTGGGATCATCGCAATGGTAAATATCAACCGCTATTGTGGGTTTTTCCGCCATAATCTGCTATGACAGAACCACAGAGCAGCCAGTACTGAGGGATTTTGGTGAGACCGGGCTTAATTCGCTTTGCAACATTGTACTTAGATTTAAGTTGCATTCGTGAGAGTAGGGGATCTTTGATTAATATATTCACAAGTGACCCCAGTGGAAGGCCAACAAGTTTGCAAAGTCAAGGGTGGAAAGTTTGTTAAGGATATGGTTTTGAACAAGGATTTTTGGAAGGTATTGTTATTAAGGGTGCAGATCCACTAATCAAAGGCGTTTTGGTTATTTTCTTATCAGTGTCAGAAAACCTATACTGGGTGGGAATACAGAAAACTGAGGGATTTGCATGGTCTTGTGATATTTACCAACCACAAAAGTATGCAGCCACCACCTCTAGTAGTTAGCTACAACCTCTCCCCATTCCTAATGCTGTTTGGAAAAACATTTCCTTAGATTTTATCACAGGGCTCTCTAAATGTAAGGTGGTATCAAGCAATTCTACTGGTGGTGGATAGACTGTCCAAAATCCATATACAGCCACTTTATGCTTCTTAAACACATGTACCTGACCAGGTCAGAGGTAATGATGGAGAATCACCCCTGCATGTCCTCTGTTTGTGAGTAACTTCTGGAAAGAGATATTTCAAATGCAAGGAACTCAATTCAATATGAGCTCAGCATACCATACCTGAGACTGCTGGACAAATGGAGGTTATCAACCAATGCTTAGAAGGGGTACCTGCATGATTTATCTTCCGAACAGCTGAGAAACTGGATTCATTGGGTCCCGTGAGCTAAATATTGGTAGAACACAACATTCCATAAATCCATCAGTCAAACCCCATATCAGTGTATGGAAGATACCGCCTCCAACTCTAATTTGCTTCCTCAGTAATGAAACAAAGGTGGCAGCAGGGGCAGCTGAGTTAAGTGAGAGAGATGAATCCTTAACTCCGCTCAAAACCTACTAGGGAAAGGCTCAAGCCCAAATGCAGAAGTAGGCGGATAAAGAGAGGTGAGATCCCACAGGCAGCACTGTGTATCTAAAAGGTTCCATCAGAAGCTAGCTGCTTGTTTTTATGTAGCCTTCCAAATTATAGCTAGTCCGGCATACACTCAATGTTTCATGCATCCCAATTAAAGAAAGTTGTACGAAATCATCAAATGCAAGGAGAACTTCCAAAAAAGTTAGAGGTTCTGGTGGAGGCAGAAGGCGAGCTAGAAGAGGTTGTAGGAAAAGGGCTGGTCGCAGACCAAGTATTTACCAAATGAAAGAGAGCAGCCCAAGTTTGGGCATGTTTATCACAGAAGGCGCCTCAATAAGAGTTGGTTAACTGAGCTGGCGTTGGTGGGCCTAGGGGAATGTGGGAATCAGTAGGTTGTTCTAAAGAATAATGAGAGTTGAGGAAGGGATTATACATAGTTGTCAATCCCAGATAGCGGCTCAGAACAGCAGATCCCAAAAGTGGGATAGCGGGATAGCGTATACCGGGATGACCACTATTTGATAGTTTTTTTGTGGACATATTGCATGAATATATACATATATTTAATGTAAAATTCAACAAATAACTCAAAACTCATAAAAGATTAATAAATCAAAGCACAAGGCTTAGTCAAAAAACACTAAAAAACCAACTAATCTTAATCAAAGCCTCAATCAACATAAACAAGTCTTAATCAAAATATTACATCCCAAAAAGCAACAAAAGTCAAGGAAATAAAGAAGCATATGGAAGTCTTCAATTCTCTAACACTTAGAGTACTAAATATTAAAATTCAAACTAGCATAGAAGCAAATTGCTTATAAGTATGATGATGGTGTATAAGATGTTGCCATTAGTCTAAAAACAGAGGGAGAAAAAAACAGAGGAACAGTATAGTTCAGATCGAAATCAGAGGATAAAAAGAAAAACAGAGGAAGAAAAACCGAGGAAAGAATGTGAATAAAAGAAATAAACAGAGAAGAAAAAGAAAAGAAACAATGGATGTAGAACGAAGTGCAGAGAGGAGGGAAATCTTACAGTGCAAGAACGAGATTTGTATGCTGGTATAACGGCTGTATTTACGAAAGGAGAAGAGAAACGATGGATGAAGGTAGTTTAGGGTTGAGTCTGAACTCAAATTTGATGGAAAAAACCAAAGTTACCCTTAAAACATTTTAAATTTAAGGTGTAATTTCGGCTTTTCATAGGTAAAATTGATAGCGGGCCACAAATTGCTCCGGGCCGGGAACCACTCCACCCCGCACCCCACGATTTTCCCTATAGAGACAGCTATTTGATTCTTAACATTTTCAATTGTTATCTTCTCTATAATCAATAAAATTCAGAAATACCCCTGTCATTCATGTATTAATCCCCATCACCACTTAAGAGGATATATGTTGTTAAAAAAAACAAGTATCAGATACAGGTCATCCTGCAGAATCCTCCATTGGCATGGGTTGAATTGCATCCCAGGAGTGCAAAGCTTATTAATGAAATTCTGAGGACACTGACCAAAAAACTTGTGGAAGGAAAAAATTTGTTTGTATTGGCTAGTGTTGGAAAATATCTTATTTCCCTTTTTATTATTTCTGTTTATTGTCTTTTATTTTTCTGTATTCTCTATGAAAGAGAAAATTAGTTATTATTATTGTATTACTACTATATATACCAGCCCAGAGCTGAGGAATAAGATATAACAGTTTCTTACCATTCCATTCAATAGCTAGATTTGTTGTAGGCTCTGATTTCCTACTTCCATGATAGGCAATAAACTTGAAGTGACTATGCAAGCAGAGTTGCAAACACGGCATTTTTTAAAACTTGCTTCTTTTTGCATCATTGAACTTTAAACTATAAACGGACTTCCACTTTTGTCTGGTCTTTTGATACGTGTAGTTAGATTCATCTGTCAGTTGAATGTCAGCACCAAGTCTAGTTCTACAACCTGCGGCATTCCTGTCTCTTTATGAAATCCATGGCACTATTTTGTATAATTGTATAAATTGAGGTTAACCAAGATAATTCTTATTGATGTTGAAACTGGATATTTTTATGTATTGTCAAAAAACTATAATTCAATCTTTAACGAGTTCCATTTTATTTGCCTTGTCAGAAAATAAACGCAATCAATACTCAATATGAAGAAAAACTGGAAGCACTCCGAGCTCGGCATGGAAACCGCAGGGCTGAATTTCTTCAAAGTGAATCACTTGCTAGACAACAGCAGTATGAGCAAATCATCCGGGATCCTTACTCTTCCAGCAGTGGCATGACACCCAGAGACTCTCATGCTCACAGCAATGTTAATGATCCAGCTTCCGGTGTAGAACCCCAACGAGGCTATTCCGCTGATCACTTTGATCCCTACAGAGAGCAATCTCGATTTCTTGGGAATGCAAGAGATCAAGGATTCGAACCTAGAGGTCCTTATCCCGGGGGACGTGTCTATGACACCGGTTCTCGTTACTACAACTGAATTTTGACCAAAAGTTCACCTCTCTTGTTGGATTTGTACTAAGTGCAATTTAAATTGCATACATGCATTTGGATGTAGGACGACTAGGATGTTTGTTGTGTTTGTGAAATCCCTTACCATTAATAATTTTATTCCATTTAGCTAGGAAGGATGGCATGAATGAATTAACTTGTAGTAAACTGGGGTTAGGCTAAATTTGTATTTATACCTCTGTTATTAATTGTATTAATGGGTTTTTTCCCCTCCTGGTTACGGTATTTTTGTTCTAAAAATGATGCTCCTAGTAGTGATTGGTTTCTAAACCCAGTTGGGTTTTGGTTGAAAGGCACTTTGTATTATTGAGTTTGAGTACTCCTTGTTGCTTATATATGTGTTCACAAATCTTACACATCTATTTATATAAAACAAAATTCTAAGCTATACATTCAAATATAATTCATACATATTTCCAAAGTTATTTATTTATACATTTTCCAATATATTATTTTATACATATTTCACATATATTGGACAATAATGCTATTTTTACATTAAAATGATCAAAAATGCTATTTTGACACTCATTTTAACACTACACCGGTATACAGTTTTCACAAATACGTGAATAGTGTATACATAGTATTTTGACTTTTTAATATATTTTTCTTAAAAATTAATTTAGTTAATGAAATATTAAAACTTGGTTAATACAATATAAAGTTTAGTTAATATATATTCTGACACAAAATTTAGTATGCATACAGCTCAAACTTCGGTTAATATTATATATAAAATTGGTTATTACAATCATAACTTGGTTAATGAATTCTCAAATATAAAAAAATATGGTTAATACAATCATAACTTGGTTAATGAATTCTCAAATATAAAAAAATATTAAATAGTAAAATAAAATTGGTTAATAGAGTGTAAAAGTTGGTTAATCCATTTATAATATAGTGTCAGAACATCGTTAATTATATTTTATTGGTTAATAAAGTAGTGAAAGTGGTTAATAAATTATAAATAAAATAATTGATTAACAACGTACAATTTTGTGATTAATACAATTGTAAAGTTGGTTAATGACACAATCTTATATTTGTGTTATAAAATAAATTTAAAAAATAAATATTTTTTTTGAAAATAATATTATTTTATTAAAAAAAATATTATTCACTGTATAAATACAGTGAACAGTATATTGGTGTAAATATGGTGTAAAAATTACGTGTCAAGTAGGATGCCTCTAAAATGGTTTCTTAAACTAGATCTCGATTAAAGTTTTTATGATTTGATTCTAACCAGTTTTTGTTGGGTAGGATGCCTCTAAAATGATTGCTTAAACTAGATCTCGATTAAAGATTTTACGATTTGATTCTAACCAGTTTTTGTTGGGTAGGATGCCTCTAAAATGATTGCTTAAACTAGATCTCGATTAAAGATTTTACGATTTGATTCTAACCAGTTTTTGTTGAAATTATTGATAGAAATCTATAACAAGAGATACAACTTATTACATGCAATCTTTAAATATATTTGGAACACTAATTAAGCCATGATGAAATTCTTTTTCAACCGTTATTCAAAGAGTGATCATATGGTTTTCTTTAATCACACGCACACATACACAAGAATCAAATTTGAAATACGTTAGAGCCAAATTTTTAGATAAAAGTGTCACTACACATCATCGTAATCAGTTACAATAAAGTATTTCATAAAATTTAAAATTTTTCATACATGTAACTGGTTAATCAAAAGGTGTAACCGGTTACATCTAATACTTTTACTGAAAATTGCATTTTTATGTTTTGTAACCGGTGCAAATTTTGACAATTTTAATGCGTTGTTACGAACGGGTTCAAATATCACAATTTATCAAAAACATATATGTTTTGAAGAATAAAATTTGAAATACGTTAGAATTAAATTTTCAGCCAAAAAATGTCACTGCTTAAGTGGTAACCAGCTAACACATCATCGTAATCAGTTACAACTGACGCATTTCATAAAATTTGAAATTTTCATACGTGTAACTAGTTAACCAAAAAGGTGTAATCCGTGACTGTTATACCCCAAAATTTGCCCTCCCACTTCTCAAGACATTTCACATGTCCATACTCAAGGATTTCACAAGGGTTGACCAGACAAATCCTCTCCTAAGCAATTAACCCAAACTAGGGAATTGCCATTCTCAAGTCAAGATGGACATCCAACATTTCAAGTAGTCATCATACCTGATTATCTGCTTCAGAGAATCTCCATGTCAAGTTTCAAGCCTTACAAGTCAAGTTTGCTCAGACAATTGCTCAGATGGTTGAAAATCAGTTGTATTGGACAAAAAGTCAACTGTGGTCAACATACGGCCAAACTTCATAATTTTTGGTCAACACCAATATTTTGAGGTAATATTCATCATTTGATCAAGGGTTGACCATGATTCATCAAGAAAAATCAAGAATTGATCAAAAGTCAAAGTTTCTAAATTAGGCTTTCTCAAACAAAAGTCAACAGAACTTTGACCAAGCATAACTTTCACATACTTTATCAGAAATTTTTCCACAACATCTCATTTTGAAGAGAATTAAATTCTCTACAACTTCATGTCTCACAAGCTTGAGCAGAAAATACTTCATTTGGAAGTTATGGGTCAAAACATTATATGTCATTTTAAAAGTCAACAAAAAGTCATCTTTTTGCAAAGAAGTGTTCATGAGCATGGAAACTTCAATGAAGATGAAAACAAAAGGGTTGTTTAGAAGACATCTTGAGCTTTCTAAAAAGTCCAAGAACACCCAAAAATGTTAAAAATTGAGCAAGATACACCTTGTCTAAGTTGAGCATTTTGAGGAGGTGCACAAAGAGAAATACTTGAGAAAATCAAAAGTTTTCCAAATGGGCCTAACTTTTCTTGATTCAAACATATTCCTTAGCTGAATTGGAACCTCCAAGCCCAAGGCCACGAATTTATCTTTTGTTTTTTTATATTTATTTTGGATTTTTACTCATTTAAAACCAATTTAATTAAAATAAAAGTTAGAAAATCAAAAATTAATTGCAAGATGGATTTTCTCTCATCCTTGAGGTCCAAGCAAGCCATTTAATCTGATTATTTCGAAATAATCATGATTGGTAATTTGATTTGATTGAAATTGGCTAAAAAAGGAAATATTTGGTTTGATTCTAAATCAAATAATTTCTCATTGATTGGCTTGATTTTTCTTACAATACTTGACCTAATTCATTACAATATAAATACATGATGATACTACATGCACAAAGGACAAAATTCTAACCAAAAGTAACCCTAGCAAGCTTCAAAAAACCGTGTGTCCCAAGCAACTAGCAGCCATAGTTGTGGGTCGATTCAAGCCAAACAAAGGCTGCCAATCAATTCCTTGGTGTTTTCTGAAGCTAGCCAGACCATTCCCACGCAGCCAGACGTCCAGAAACGTGAATTCACCATCACGGTTTGCACACTCTTTTTTCAAAATCGATTTTAATCATACATGCATATTTAATCTGTTTTGATTATTTGCTTGTGTTTAGAATGATGTTTACAAGCTATCTAGATGATTTGATTTGAGTTTTGATGCAATAACCGAGTTTCACCATTGTTAGGGTTCTTAAGCTCGAATTAGGGATTCCCAGGATAAGAAAAATTGGAACAATCTAAGGACATATTCATGTTCAGGGGAAAATTTGCAATCGATCCATGGCTTTACATTTAATTTATATTGCATATTGCTTGAGTTATGAATTTGCAGGTCCTATAGCTACAGAAGCAGAAACCGTGGCTATAGGTTTGAATATTTGAATGGAGAAGATGACCTCCTGCGCGCGCTTTCTGGTCCAATGGTTCCTAGAAACCCTTTCCCTTTGTATTCTTTTTATTTCATGTTGTTAACAGATAGTCCACTCAGCTCAGATGGCAAGACAGCGCGCATTTGTTCAAGAGGACATGGGTTCGAACCCTGTCTTTTTACTTAACATTTTGATATTTCAGGTTTCCAGAAGACTCAACGTCCAAAAGCTCCACCGCCCTCATTACCACGCCCAAGCTCCACGGCGCATCTTTAGACTGCTTACTGGCGTCTCGGCGGATAGCCCAAATTCTAATTTCTGGGCACCTCCAGCGCAAGAATCCCCAAAAGTGTTTACTTCTGGGCACGGTCAACAAGAGGCTTCCTAGAAGCTCCAGCTTCTGGGAGAGCTTCATCCAGAAGCACTCTGACCCTTTTCCCTTGTTTTTTTCCTTCCATTTTTCTTCATTTAATTTAATTTCTTTTCAAATATTTTTTCTAACACATTAAAAAATCACAAAAAATTATTTCTTTTTGCATTTAGGTCAGAAAAATACTTATTTAATTTTTGACATAAAAAAAGTTATATTTTGCATGCATATTTTAATTAATTGTTAATTAACCAAAAAATTGACTTTTAATTATTCTTTCCTTACTAAAATCAATCCAGAAAATTCACAAAAATTATTTTCTCATCTAATTAGGTTTACTAACCATAAAACTTTTTTTCCTAACTCAAAAATCTTTTTTCACTGACATATTTTCTATTATTTGCAGTTTGATTATTTTTCTGATTATTATGTATATGCTTCCAGGTTGTAATTGTTTAATTTTTTTTTTTTTGCATTTTTTTCAATATTATGTAACTGCTCATGGGATGTAATAGCTTAATTAGGATTTACTTTCCACACTCCTATATTATGTAGCTTCCCCAAAGCCATGTAATAGCGTATGATTTACTTTCCGCACTTTACTTTATGCAATTTACTTTCTGCACCTATAAACTGCTAGTAACTAGGCATGTATGGCAAGATAAAAACAAATGTAGATCACTTCTAATTTCAAGATAAAATATCTGAACTTGACACACTCTTTTCACACATGCACCCACCTTAGGGTATTCTCTCTCGTTGTCTTTCGAATAAATGGTCAAGTCCCTCGAACGTAGAGGTATCCTAGCACCGTTGCCTACAAACATATCATCATAGTTCCTTCGATACAAAGATCATAGTCCCTCGATGTTGCCTATGAATACATGATCTAGTCCCTCGATTGTTGCCTACGAAAAAGTGATGATCGTCCCTACGAATGTGCTAGGATACTCCTACAAGTTGCCTTCTATGACCATCCGATGTCCCTTCGAATGTCCCTCTTACATCCAACGAATAGGGTTACCTACCAACTAATGGTATGGATATCACTATTCTAAAGGAAAGTAAAATAACACGGAAACGATCGTTCTGAGTAGGTAATAGACTCTTAAATTGCTTGCTCTATCAAAACATCTTTTTACACCTCACATTTTTACAAAGTTAAAACACTTTTCCAAAACGAAACATTTTCGAACACTTCGTATACATTCCAGCGTGAATCATAACGAAGTCAAAGCGAAATGCCTTTTCAAAATATTTTCAAACACACACATAGAAAGCAAATTTTAAAGTGAGCTAAAGCAACTAAGAGCCCGTAGATAACTACGGATGGAAAGTGTGCTAATACCTTCCCTTTTCATAACCAACTCCCTTACTCAGAATCTAACGAAGGCCTTTTCCTGTTCTTTTCACCTTCCCTTAATTGGATAAAAGAAAAGTCGGTGGCGACTCTTGCTATCCACAACATTTGCGATCAAACGCAAAATAATCCAAAGTCAGTTCTCCCACCGTATTACAGAACTGGCGCTCTGTTGGGGAGAATAAAGAGAGTTTACCTTAGGGTCTTTAGATCACTCAAAATTGTTTGATTTGCTTGCTTTAATTTCAAGGGTTGCTTGGGTATTATATTTGTGGGGGATCCTACACCTGGATCCAGGTTTTCTTAGGTAAGTAGCAATAAATCGTCGCGACCATTAGGCGTATACCAAAACGGTCAACATGATGGCTACGTTAGTGCGACACTTTGGATGTCCTGATGCTCCTCATGTCTAGTTGAGGAAAGTATTTGGTGTTTGCATGGTGTCATCAACACTAACTCAACTTCTAGAACCCTAATTGACCCATCTTGGCCATTAGAAGGTAGTGAGATGGTCGGCTTTGGTGTAGACTAAGGTTGGTTGATACTCGATGCTACACTCATTAAGATTCAACTTTTAAGATGTTTCGGTCGACCACTTGGTAGTCGTATTAAAATAAAGCCTACGAGAAAGATCAATGATATGAGACTCCTATAACCCGGTTACTATTCTAGGACAGGATGAACCCATTCAAACTTTGGTAGGGTAGACACCTATGCCTCATGCAAGCCTTAAACCTAGGGCTTTTGTGTGAATTGTTTGTGCTTGCTATCTATTTAAACATGACATCATGACATCATAACATTGCATATCATTTCTAACCATTTCAAGGACCTAGGAATTTATCTTTGCTCTGTTTTGTAGGACTATGGCTTCCAGGAAGACTATCCGAATCAACTTTATGGGTGTACCTTCTCAACTCAAGGAATTGGTTTCAGAAATTCCCGATCATGCTCAGTTCATCAAAAGACATGGTTATCTGCTTGACTTGGTTATCTCCGGTTTTGAAGAAGATATGATGCACGTCTTGTTCCAGTTCTTCGATCCGAAACATCACTGCTTTACATTCCCAAATTATCAGTTGGTTACTACCTTGGAAGAGTTTTCTAAGCTACTTGGGATACCTATTCTTGATCAGATACCATTCACCGGTTCAGAAAAAGCTCCAAAGTACGAAGACATCGCATCAGCATTACATCTAAAACGCTCAGACATTGAAGCCAATTGGGAAACAAGAAGCGGAGTTAAGGGTTTACTCGCCAAATTTATGATAAAGAAGGCTTGAGAATTCCTCAAAGCTACGAGTTTCCATGCATTTGAAGACATTGTGTCCTTACTAATCTATGGCTTGGTGTTATTTCCTAATCCAGATCAGTTCATAGACGTGAACGCCATCAAGAAACCTCACTCGCAATCCTGTGCCTACTTTACTTGGAGATATCCTGCATTCTCTCCACACTCGTACCATCAAACGACAAGGAACTCTCATGTGTTGCATACCGTTACTTTCTAGGTGGTTTATTTCGCACCTTCCTCAATCAGTAATGAAGAAAGAGCAAAGATTGAAGTGGTCTCAAAGGCTGATGTCACTCTCTCACTCAGATATTTGTTGGTGTCATTTTTTCTCAAAAGGACTTCGCATTCATTGAGCGTTGTGGAGAATTTCTTAATGTACCACTCCTTGGCATAAGGGGAGGTATCACTTACAATCCTTCTCTAGCTCTACAAAATTTTGGTTATGCTCGAAGAGATGGTCCTCATGATATGCTTCTCCAAGACACTGTGTTCGACTACAACCACGATCTCCAGAACTACCGTCGAAGATTTGTGCACGCTTGGGGCATGGTAAAGAAGACAGATACCAAGATTTTGGGGCATAAAAACTCCATTCCTTGGGAACCTTACCTCAAATGGGTGCGAGCTCGAGCTCAAAACCTCATGATGCCATTTACACCCGTGTTACTAATGATTATGGAACCTGTTGCTATAGGTGACGAATCCTATACCGTTCTCCATCCAGACATGCCTACCGATTTTGAAGACTTGAAGAGATCCT
Organism: Vicia sativa; assembly: GCA_021764765.1. Classification (NCBI taxonomy): domain Eukaryota; kingdom Viridiplantae; phylum Streptophyta; class Magnoliopsida; order Fabales; family Fabaceae; genus Vicia; species Vicia sativa. The sequence goes on along the minus strand of CM038793.1, from coordinate 130,517,642 downwards.
GGATTTAACTTAAAGAAGAAAGGGACACATTCGAAGCACAATGCTATGCAAGCGAGAATAAGGTACTAGAGTTGACCAAGCTACTTCACGAGGAGCGAAACATCAACGCCTACTTCAACACCAAGAGGAAACACCCATGGGAGACTTAAAACTCTAGGAATTTATTCTCCAAACTATCTTTTGTACTTAAAAAGAAAAAGGAAAAAGAAAGAAACTAATAAAAAGTTTGTTCGTTCTTGTTTAACAAATTTAAATTCCTAAGGTCCTTGAAAACATTGCATTGCATAAACATCGCATATCATGGCATGACATTTCATAACAGGTACATTGAAGATCGACTTTCTTATTTTCTCGCTATTTATTTTAGCAGAAATGGCTCTTGAACAGACTGTCAAAGATCTCCAGGCTCAGAATGCTCAATTCCAGGAAATGTTCACCAGCTTGGTCCAAGGCCAGAAATACTTGAAGAAGCTCATCACCAGAAGGAAGAAGGTCATCGGTGTCCTCAACATGGGAAGACGTCATAAGGGTGGACCTAAGGTGGTCAGCCAGTTAGAAATCTTAGACAAGAGCGGTGAAACTAACGGAAGTGTCAAGAACAGCGAAGGAAGCCAACATGGGTTTCAAAACAGAGAAGAAGACTACCTGGGTGAGCAATATTCTCTCGAGGATGAAAAATACAAGCAACTTGAAGACCGTCTGAATGCTGTGGAAAATCTGAAGATGTCCGAGATGAATTTTGATGATCTGAGTCTAGTTCCTGGTGTGGTAATTCCCCGCAAGTTCAAGGTTTCTACTTTTTCCAAGTATGATGGCATCTCTTGTCCGAAGCTGCATTTGAAGTCCTATGTTCAGAAGATCCATCCTCACACTGATGATAGGAAGCTATGGATCCATTACTTCCAAGAGAGTTTATCCGGAGCTCAATTGGAGTGGTATTATCAGCTAGAGAGTACCCACATCCATACCTGGAATGACTTAGCAGATGCTTTCTACAAGCAGTACCAGTATAATGCTGAACTAGAACCCATTCGCATGCAACTACAGGGCATGACTATGGGTCATGATGAGAAATTCAAAGAGTATGCTCAGAAATTGAGAGATCTAGTAGGCAGAGTTCAACCACCCTTGTCAAATATGGAGTTGGTTGATATGTTTATGGGAACATTGACAGGCCCATTCTTCAATCATCTGATCGAAAACTCTTCAGCCGGATTCACCGAGCTGATATTGACAGGAGAACATATCGAAGCTGGAATCAAGAGCGGAAAGATTCAGGTAGAGTCATTCTCAAATGCTGCGAAGAGATCTTTTGGTAAGAATGAAGTCAATGCTGTGTATGGTCAGAAAAGCCGTGTCAAAACTGATCGTACTCAATCTGTGGGGGGCCATTGTAATCTCCAATCCTACACCCGCGCAACCTCAACAAGGCAACGCGCGTAACCAAAACACGCCACGAAGACAGTTTACGAAGATCAACATGCCATTGTCGTAAGCATTGCAACACATGTTGAAAGCAGAGCTGATTACCTTGAGGGATCCTCCTCAACACATCAACACTTCATCTCCAAAATACAATCCTAATGCGAAGTGTGCATACCACTCCAACAGCCCAGGGCACGACACCGACAACTGTTGGGCTCTGAAGAACAAGATCCAAGACATGATTGAATCCAAAGAAATTGAGTTTGATCCTCCTACTGAAACTACGAACGTGATCAACACACCAATGCCTAACCACGTCAAAATTTCCAATGATATTGACAAGAACTATTATGTTTATGATGTGAACAACTTGACTATTCCTCTGATGACTGTTAAGAAGAATCTGCTGCAAGCCGGTGTCTTTCCAGGATTCCCAGAGAATTGTCGTTGGTGCCCATCTGCACCTGACGGATGTGATTGGTTGAGAAGGCATATTCAATGCATGATGGATAACCGAGAAGTGCTATTTCTGAAACCTTCACCTGTGGAGAATCTGTGTGAAGACATGTCTAAGAATTTGAAGACCGAAGATATGAGCGAAGCCGTACCAGAAGTCTGGGATACCTTGGGGCAGCCAAGTGGAAAGTTTGATTTCATGGTGAAGTATATCGTTCATGAAAGCTATAAGATTCCTATCGAAGATGTCAAGGAAACCGGATGAGGAGACAATTTCCCATAAGACTATGCTGATGTAAACACAATAAGGATCTCCTCTGCCGATCCTACACCGAGAGTGGCACCTCTCATCATTACTTCTCCCAGGGAAATTCCATATTCCTTTGACAAAGCTATACCGTGGAGTTATGGAGCTGAAGTTTACTATCATGGCGTCAAGCAAGACCCGTTAACCATCGAAGACATTGCAGTAGAAGCTACCATTCCTAACATCGACAACATCACCGGATCAAGCAAGGTAACCAGAACCGGAAGAGTATTTTCTCTAGAGATCTCTCCTCTAAAAGACACCGCGACTCCAGCTCGCATTCCTGCTATCGAACTAGTTCCCGAAGCTAGAGGGAAAGAACCAGTAACTAATCCTGCTCCTACAGAAGTACCAAAGGAAGTTGCTGAAGATACCTCCATGCGAGAAATGGAGTTAATTTTGAAGATCATCAAGAAGAGCGACTACAATGTTGTGGAATAGTTGGGACAAACTCCGTCCAAGATATCCATGTTGGCTCTGCTATTGTGCTCTGAGGCTCATGCTAAGGCCTTAGTGAAGTTTCTGAAGAATGCTCACATACCGCAAGACACTACTGATGATCAATTTGAAGGTTGTATTGCTAGCCTGACAGTCAACAATGGGTTAGGTTTCTCTGATGCTGATTTGACTCCTGCCGGAAGGAAACACAACAAAGCCTTGCACGTTTCTATTGAATGCAAGGGCACTACATTGTCCCACGTGTTGGTAGATACCGGTTCTGCTTTGAATATTCTACCAAAAAGTGCTTTCGATCGACTTGATGTTGAAGGATTGGTCTTGAAGCCCAACAACATAATTGTGAGAGCTTTTGATGGTTCTAAACGAACAGTACTTGGAGAGCTCATTCTACTAGTTAAAGTCGGTTCCCAGACTTTTGACTCTACTTTCTTCGTCATGGACATCCGTCCAGCTTACTCTTGCCTACTTGGATGCCCTTGGATACATGGGGCAGGCGCTGTTACCTCTACCTTGCATCAGAAGCTAAAGTACCCGGTGAAGGGGAAGATTGTTATGGTATGCGGTGAGGAAGAATACATGGTAAGCCATCTGCAATCATTCCGATACCTCAAAATGGAAGGTGAATTCTTCGAAACTCCCTATCAAGCCTTCGAAGCAGTTCCACGAGTCATGCCTGTGGACTCTCCTATCACTCCTGAAGTTGCTAAAATTCCACCAAGAATGGCCTCACTGAAGGATGCTCAAGCTGCAGTTGAAGAAGGAGATCGTACTGTTTGGGGTCATCTCCCTGATCTTCCTTTCAAATCTGACAAGACTGGTTTAGGCTTCACCACCAAAGGTCAGAAGATGATACGCCGCGAACGTGCCGACAAACTTCCCTTCCATATCAGCAAGAATGGAGTCTATGCTATAGAAGACGACGACAGTGACTTCGACATCAGCGATTGGATCTTCCCAACTCCAGACAAGGGACTCAACAATTGGAAAACCGAAGACGTCATACCAATCTCCTTTAGACAAGAGTAATTGATTTTTGTTATTTGTTACGCTTTTCATTATTTATTTGCGTTCAGACAATAAACTTAAAAGCCTAGTGCCTTGCCCAGGGCATCACGGCTCGTTTGTGAGGGTTATTATTTGTCATTTGCATATTTTCATTCAATAAAATCATTGGACTTTTGCATTTAAGTATTGTTTTCATTATTTTCTTTTACTTTATTACCCCTTCAAAAGCTATGTGTTCTTACATACACCCATGTGATACACTGCAGATTCACTCCGAATCTCGTTGATAACAGCTTTGCTATTGCTAAATATGACTTCGATAATCCGATCTACCAAGCTGAAGACGAAGGTGAGGAAGATTGTGAAGTGCCAGAAGAACTTGTTAGATTGCTACAACAAGAGGAACAAGTTATACATCCACACGAAGAGCCAGTCGAGGTCGTGAATCTAGGTAATGACGAAGACAGAAAAGAAATCAAGATAGGAGCGGGTCTTGAAAATAGTATCAAAGAAATATTGGTCCATATTCTACGAGACTATATCGAGGTTTTTGTTTGGTCATACGAAGACATGCCAGGTCTAGACATAGACATTGTGGTGCACCGATTACCAACAAAAGAAGGTTTTCTCCCAGTAAAGCAGAAGGTTCTTCGTATGGGTCCTGAGATGTTTGAGAAGATCAAAGCCGAAGTTATGAAGCAGTTTAATGCCGGTTTCCTAGCCGTTACCTCTTGTCCACAATGGGTTGCGAATGTGGTACCCGTACCTAAGAAAGATGGAAAAGTGAGGATGTGTGTGGATTACAGAGATTTGAACAGAGCGAGTCTGAAAGACGATTTTCCACTTCCTCATATTGATGTTCTAGTCGACAACACCGCTCAACATAAGGTTTTCTCCTTCATGGACGGTTTCTCTGGTTACAATCAGATCAAAATGGCTCCTGAAGACATGGAAAAGACTACTTTCGTCACACAGTGGGGCACATTCTGCTACAAAGTCATGCCGTTTGGACTGAAAAATGCTGGCGCCACATATCAACGTGCCATGGTAGCTTTGTTTCATGACATGATTCATCACGAGATAAAGGTCTACGTCGACGACATGATAGTTCGATCATAGACTGAAGAAGAACATCTCGATCATTTTCGAAAACTATTTGATAGATTGAAGAAGTACAGACTAAGACTTAATCCCAACAAATGCACCTTTGGAGTTAGATCCGGTAAACTCCTAGGGTTCGTAGTCAGTGGTAAAGGTATTGAAGTTGACCCCGCCAAGGTTAAAGCTATCCAAGAAATGCCAGCGCCCCGCACTGAGAAAGAAGTTAGAGGTTTCTTGGGACGACTAAACTACATTGCCAGATTCATTGCACATCTAACCGCTACTTATGAGCCAATCTTCAAGTTATTGAAGAAAGATCAAGTAGTTGAATGGAACGACGATTGCCAAACAACTTTTGACAAAATCAAGGAATATCTGCAGAATCCTCCTATCCTGATGCTGCCTGTCAAAGGAAGACCTCTTATCATGTACTTGACAGTATTAGAGATAGGCATGGCAAATAAACCCGGCCCCGCTGGGGCCTGCCCGCCCCGCTGGGGCCTGCCCGCCCTAGCCCCAAAATTAGCGGGGAAAACCAGTTTAACCGGGGGCGGGTGCGGGGAAAACTCGTTTTTTATTTACGGGTGCGGGGGCGGGTGATGGTAATACCTGCCGCCACGCACCTGCACCCGCCAACTAAATTTAATTTTTTATGTTTTATTTTTAATAGTTTTATTACATATTTACACTTTTTAATGTTATAATATCATGTTTATTAGAATTATTATTTATTTTTTTGAAAATAAAATTTAAATAAAACTATCAAACTTAAAAAATACTTTTAAAATAATTAATTATTTAGTTTAATTATTTATTTTTAACTTTATTGAAAAAAATATAAATTTTAAAAAAAATAAAAATTTTATTCGGGCGGGTGCGGGGAAACCCGTTTCTTGTTGGGGGTGGGGGCGGGTGAACAAATTTTAGCCCTGAACGGGTGCGAGTCTGGGTCTGGGAGGCGGGTGGGGGTCTGGGTGTTCTTAAACCCGCCCCCGACCCGCCTCGTTGCCATCTGTAATACGGTGGGAGAACTGACTTTGGAATTTGTTTTGCTTTTTATCGCAAATGTTGCGGATAGCAAGAGTCGCCACCGACTTTTCTTTTATCCAATTAAGGGAAGGTGAAAAGAACAGAAAAAGACCTTCGTTAGATTGTGAGTAAGGGAGAAGGTTATGAAAAGGGAAGGTATTAGCACCCCTTTCCATCCGTAGTTTTCTACGGGCTCTTAGTTGCTTTTAGCTCACTTTAAAAAATTGCTTTCTGTGTGTGTTTGAAAAAATGTTTTGAAAAGGCATTTCGCTTTGACTTCATAATGATTCACGCTGGAATGTATACGAAGTGTTCGGAAATGTTTCGTTTTTGAAAAGTATTTGAACTTTGACAAAAGTGTGAGGTGTGAAAAGTATTTTGATAGAGCAAGCAACTAAAAGTCTTATTACCTACTCAGAATGGTCGTTTTCGTATTATTTTACTTTCCTTTAGAATAGCTCTATCCATACCATTAGTTGGTAGGTAACCCTATTCGTTGGATGTAAAGGGACATTCGAAGGGACATCGGATGGTCATAGAAGGCAACTTGTAGGAGTATCTTAGCACATTCGAAGGGACGATCATCACTTTTCGTAGGCAACAATCGGGGGACGAGATCATGTATTCGTAGGCGACATCGTGGGTCTATGATCTTTGTATCAAAGGGGGTATGATGATATATTTGTAGGCAACGGTGCTAGGATACCTCTACGTTCGAGGGACTTGACCATTTATTCGAAAGGCAACAAGAGAGAATTACCCTAAGGGGTGCATGTGTGAAAAGAGTGTGTTAAATTCAGATATGGTGTCTTGAAATTAGAGGTGATCTACGTTCGTTTTTATCTTGCCATACACGCCTAATTACTAGCAGTTTATAGGGTGCGGAAAGTAAATTGCGGAAAGTAAAGTGCGGAAAGTAAATGTCCTACGCTATTACATGGCTTTGGGACAGTTACATAATATAGGAGTGCAGAAAGTAAATCCTAATTAAACTATTACATCCCATGAGCAATTACATAATATTGGAAAAGAATGCGAGAAAAATAATCCTAACTATTACAACCTGTAAGCAGATACATAATAATCGGAAAAGATAAGAAATTCGCATAAGAGAAAATGTGTTAGTAAAAAAAGATTTTTGAGGTAGGAAAACGTTTTTAGGTTAGTAATCCTAATTAGATGATAGAATAATTTTTTGGATTGGTTTTGATGAAGAAAAATAATTAAAAGTCAATTTTATGTTTAATTAACAATTAATTAAAATATGCATGCAAAAATATTAATTTTTATGTCAAAAATTAAATAAATATTTTTCTGTCCTAAATGCAAAAAGAAATTATTTTTTGGTGATTTTTTATTGTGTTAGAAAATTGTTTGAAAAGAAATTAAATTAAAAGGAAAATATTAAGAAAAAATGAGAAAAAGTGTTAGTTTGCAAAAGTGTAAAAATATATTGACAATGCCAGGGATCGAACCCCTGACCGTGCCTTCAACACGCGGGCTGCTTGCCGTAGGACCAACCTGCATTTGGTGTTAGTATTATGGAACGAAATCAATATAAGGGAAAGGATTTTCTGAAAACCCAAATTGAAAACACGCGCGAAGAACTTCATCTTCTTCGTTTAAATATTTAAACCTTTAGCGACGGTTTTGGTTCGTTGCTAAAGCCTTTACCAACGGATTGTCCGTAGCTATAACACTTGCAAAAATCAAAATCCAAAAATATGCAATATAAATTTGTTATGGGGACATGGATCGATTCAGTTTGATCCCCTGAACATGCTGGTGTCATTGGTTTCGTCCAATTTTTCCTATTTCAGAAAACCCCAATTGGAGCTTAGGAACCCTAACAATGGCAAGTCACGATTTATGTGTTTAAAATCCAATTAACCTATGCAGAAAGTTTCGAAACTCCGTTCTAAACACAAACAAACAATCAAAACATGTTAAATATGCATGAAAATAAAAAATCGAATTTGAGTAAAAGTGTCCAAATCGAAACTGTGATTTTGTAATTCTGCACGTTTGAATGGCTTGTGAGTATCTGGATCGATTCAGGGAACCCCTAGGAACGTATTGGAATGCTTAGAATTGATTGAATCCAAGCAAAACCAAGGCTGCCAATTGCTTGAGTAACACGGATTTTTTGAGTTTGGAATAGGGTTCTTGAGGCAAGAATTTTGTCCTTTGTACTTGTGAATACATTGTGTACTTATAGTGGACGGATTTAGGTCAAGAATCATGAAGAAATTATATGCCAATCAATGAGAAAATATTTGATTTGGTATAAAACCAGATATTGCCTTTTTTAATCAAATCTCATTCAATTCCTTTGCCAATCAATGCAATTTCGAAATTGACAGCTCAAGATGTCCTCTAAACAACCTCTTTGGTTTCATCTCAATTGAAGTTTCCATGCTCAAGAACACTTCTTTACAAAAGTTGACTTTGAAAAGGACCTGTAATGTTTTGATCCATAACCTCCAAATGAAGCATTTTCTGGCCAAGCTTGTGAGACATGGAGTTGTAGAGAATTGAATTCTCTTCAAAATGAGAGGTGGTGGAAATTTTTTTGATAAATTATGTGAAAGTTATGCCTGGTCAAAATTCTGTTGACTTTTGTCTCAAAAAGCCCAATTTAGTAACTTTGAATTTTGATCAAATCTTGAGTTTTCTTGATGAATCATGATCAAACCTTGATCAAATGATGAATATCACTTCAAAATATTGATGTTGACCAAAAATTATGAAGTTTGACTGTATGTTGACCACAATTGACTTTTTGTCCAATACAACTGATTTTCAACCATATGAGCAATTGTTTGAGGAAACTTGATTTGTAAGACTTGAAACTTGACATGGAGATTCTTTGAAGCATATGATGAGGTATGATGACCACTGGAAGTGTTGGAGGCTCACCCTGGCTTGAGGATAGCCAAACCCTAGTTTGGGTTGATTGCTTAGGAGAGGGTTTGTCTGGTCAACCTTTGTGAAATCCTTGAGTATGGATATGTGAAATGTCTTGAGAAGTAGGAGGGCAAATTTTGGGGTATGACAGTTGCCCCTGTTCAATCTTCTTGTACTGGAAGGGTTAGATTGGCATGCTTACCTTTCGTGACCTGAAGGTAGAAGATGATTGAACACTAGAGTACACCTGCAAATTTGCACTCGTCGTTGATTGATGATGCATTGGAATGGGATTATAGATGCCATTTGGAGAAGCTGGCGACTTTACTGGGGAATGAGTCGTACGTTAGACTCAAGAACGTCACTTGAATAGGAGAATCGTCGGAGACGGGCTTAAGATGCCATCAGGAGAGACTGGTGCTGGGGAACGATCCGTACGTTAGACTCTGCAGGTATTCTTGAAGATAAAAGGGAGCATGGAGATGGGCTTAAGATGCCATCTGGAGAGAATGATGTTGAGTCGTACGTTAGACTTCAACACTCGTCTTTGAATGAAGTTATTAGTTTGTATTGGTTTTTAACCAAATATGCAGCATTCTGAAAGTGGAGAGAGGTCGACAAGTAGTCGGAGATGGGCTTAAGGTGCCATCCAAGGCAACTGAGTCGTACGCCAGACTCTGTAGTTACTGTTGATAATAAGAGAGAATCAGAATAAGTCTTTGTCCTGATTACTCTGAGGCAGGTAGTTGGCAGAATGTGGATAGTTTTCTCGTCTTGCTTCGGGTGTTAATCCAGTGCCTGTTGTCGGAAGACAACTCGTATGGTCTTTCAGATAGGGTTTCCCGTCTTGTTTCGGGTATTAATCTTGGACCTTCCATTTGGAAAAGATTCGTATGGTCTTTCGGATAGGGTTTCCCGTCTTGCTTCGGGTATTAATCCTGGACCTTTTGTCTCGGTCGTTCAGATAGGTTTCCCGTCTTGTTTCGGGTATTAATCTTTGACCTTTCGTTAAGAAGTAATTTTTACCTGCTGGGGAAAAAAAAGAAACTTTGACAGGATATAGTTAGTCTTATGCAGATTATGATGCATGCAAGCATATGAAAATATGTACGAATGATATATGCACATGTTATGACTTTTATGAATAATGCATGAATGTAGATGTTGTGGTATTTCAAAGCATATCCATCTTTAAGAAGATAAGAATGCTCTGCTGGGGATTTTGATTTTCGTTTAGGGATGAAGCTGCCAAAAACCTTGATTTGGAGGGGAAAGAGATGTCCTTGATTCCTCCGATGCACTATTTGACCAAGTTTCGAGCCTAGATGTTAATGTTGCTGGGAATAAGAAAAGCTGGGAGATATTCCGCTGGGGATCTTGTGCGTAGACCTTGTTGGGAAGTATATGATTATTGTTGGGAATCGAGGTCCGGAGACTCCTTTGAGGTGGTGAATCTGAAGTTTGTTGAAACCTCTGGCTAGGGAATAATGGAGATGTAGGTTTCCTCCGATGCACTATCTGACCAAGTTTCGAGTCAGGATACTGATGCTGTTGGGGAATGATGATCATTGAGAGATATTATGCTGGGGATAAATACCTCTGCGTATGCGAGATGAACTGTTACTGCTCGGAGGCTCGTCGGAGGAAGCTCAATGACTCTGTGGGAATTGTATTCTTGCGAAAGTAACCTGCGGGGAATGCATTGGTGACTTTAGTCGTCATCTCAATTCCTAGGACCTATAGTAATTACTTTCGTATGTTCGCTTTTTGCCTGTTTGTGGACATATGTTTATTGTTAAATGCATATAATCATTCAAAGCAATCATTGGACTTTATGCAAAAAACAACGATAATGAACATTGTAAAACGCAAGAATTTGCATTAATTTGGAAAGGTGGCGTATGGCCAAGCAGTTTGTATACAAAATAAAAAGCTATGCGGAAACAATCTCGTCGAGTTTCAACTATGCTAGTGCTCATATATTTCGACTATCTCATCTCCTTGCTGTCAGTAGAGAGTGAGTGAATTGATTTCGCCATTTGAATCTTGAATGCTGATAGTAGTCTGTAGTCTGTAGGTAGGTGATCTGGACGAGACATAGTCGTACGCTTACATCCCTAACTTTTGCCTAGATCGCCCTTTCGGGTTTTCAGTCTACCGGGATACCCTTTTTTGCCCAAGCCGCTTTTGCAGGTTTTCGACTTGCCGGGTGTACATGTTTTGTATATATCCTTAACTTTTGCCCGAACCTTTTTGGTTCGCCAGGATGCCCTTACTTTTGCCTAGGCCGGTCCACCTAGCGGGTCTCGTTCATGCGTAGTATTTTTTGACTATGTCTGCGTTCACAGGGTGTGGGAAGTCTTCTCCATCCATGGTGCTAAGTATCATAGCTCCGCCGGAAAATACTGTTTTGACTACAAATGGTCCCTCATAGGTGGGAGTCCATTTGCCCCTGGGATCACCTTGTGGAAGGATGATGCGCTTGACTACTAGATCACCGACTTGGTAGACTCGGTGTTTGACTTTCTTGTTGAATGCCCTGATCATTCGTTTATGATAAATCTTTCCATGGTAGATGGATGCGAGTCATTTCTCGTCGATCAAGTTGATCTGGTCGAGGCGGGTCTGGATCCATTCGTCTTCGCCTAGCTCTGTGTCCTGGAGGACTCTGGTTAAGGGTATCTGAACCTTGATTGGTAGGACTGCTTCCATACCATATACAAGAGAGAAGGGGGTTGCCCCTGTGGATGTTCATACTGTAGTGCGGTAACCATGGAGAGAAAATGACAACATCTCGTGCCAATCCTTGTAAGTCACTGTCATCTTCTGTATGATCTTTTTGATATTCTTGTTGGCGGCTTCCACTGCGCCATTCATCTTAGGCCGATATGGAGAAGAGTTGTGATGCTTAATCTTGAACTGCGTGCAGAGTTCGATGATCATTTTGTTGTTGAGATTGGTACCGTTATCTGTGATAATCCTTTCGGGGAGTGCTGTACCGACAGATAAGATTATGCTTGATGAATCGAGACACAACATTCTTGGTAACAGATGCGAACGAACGAGGCTGCTTCTACCCACTTGGTGAAATAGTCAATTGCCATAAGGATGAAACGATGTCCATTTGAGGCAGTAGGTTTGATTTCTCCGATCATGTCAATGCCCCACATTGCGAAAGGCCAAGGAGTGGTTAAAACATTCAGCGGTACTGGAGGTACGTGTACTTTGTCTGCATATATCTGGCATTTGTGACAGGATCGAGCATAGCGGTGACAATCAGCTTCCATGGTGGACCAATAATAACCTTTTCTCAAAATCTTCTTAGCCATTGTGTGTCCACTAGAGTGGGTACCGAATGCGCCTTCGTGCAATTCTTCCATGATCTGTTCTGCAGTTTTCTGATCTACACAGCGGAGTAAGCACAAGTCATGATTGCGCTTGTATAAGATGCCGTTGCTGAGGAAGAATTTGGAAGCGAATCTTCTCAAGAATTTCTTATCATTGACAGATGCCCCTGTGGGATATTCCTGAGTCTCAAGATACCTCTTCATTTCGTAGAACCAAGGTTTCTCTTCTGTATCAAGTTCATAACAGTATGCTGGTTCGTCAAACTTCTCGATGATGATTTGGGGAGCTTCGTTGTCCCATCCGACCTTGAACATAGATGACATAGTAGCTAATGCGTCCGCCAACTGATTCTCTTCTCGTGGAATGTGATCGAAAGTAATCTCTTCGAAGTAGGGGATCAAACTCAGAACATGCTCTCGATATGGAATGAGATTCGGATGCTTCGTATCCCACTCTCTCTTGATCTGACTGATCACTAAAGCTGAGTCTCCATACACTTGCAAGAATTTGTTTCTTAAGTCAATAGCAGCTTTGATACCCATGATGCACGCTTCGTATTCGGCCATGTTGTTGCTGCAGCTGAAACATAATCTGGCGGTGAAAGGCGTATGTCCGCCTGTAGGAGATATAATGATGGCGCCAATGCCATTGCCAAGTGCGTTTGAGGCTCTATCAAAGACCATGGTCCATCAGGATCCTGGTTCAGTCCTTCGTCGGTCGGTTCTTCGTAATCGTAACTAACAAAACATCTTCGTCTGGAAATTCGAACTGCATAGACTGATAATCATCTACGTCTTGATGAGCCAAGTGATCGGCTACTACACTTCCTTTGATCGTTTTCTGAGAAGTATACTGGATGTCGTATTCGGTCAAGATCATTTGCCATCTTGCTATTCTTCCAGAGAGAGCAGGTTTCTCGAATATGTATTTTATCGGATCCATCATGGAGATCAATAAAGTAGTGTGAGTCAACATATCTGCCTTAGTCGCGTGACCAAAAGCGCTGCAAGTTTTCTCGAGCTGTGAGCATCTTGTTTCACATTCGGTAAACTTTTTGCTAAGGTAGTATATTGCATACTCTTTTCGACCAGACTCGTCATGTTGCCCCAACACACACTCCATTGAGTTCTCTAATACTGTTAAGTACATGATAAGAGGTCTTCCTTCGGCAGGTGGCATCAGGATAGGAGGATTCTACAGATACTCCTTGATTTTGTCAAAAGCGATCTGGCAATCGTCATTCCATTCCACTACTTGATCTTTCTTCAGTAACTTGAAGACTGGCTCACAAGTAGCAATTAGATGTGCAATGAATCTGGCAATGTAGTTCAGTTGTCCCAAGAAACCTCTGACTTCTTTCTCGGTGCAGGGAGCTCAAATTTCTTGAATGGCTTTAACCTTGGCGGGGTCAACTTTAATACCTTTAACATTGACAACAAACCCTAGGAGTTTACCGGATCTGACTCCAAAAGTGCACTTATTGGGATTAAGTCTTAGTCTGTACTTCTTCAATCTATCAAACAGTTTCCGCAAATGATCGAGATGTTCTTCTTCAGTCTGTGATCGAGCTATCATGTCGTCGACGTAGACCTCTATCTCGTGATGAATCATGTCATGAAATAATGCCACCATGGCACGCTGATAAGTGGCGCCAACATTCTTCAGTCCGAACGGCATGACCTTGTAGCAGAATATGCCCCACTGTGTAACGAAAGTAGTCTTCTCCATGTCTTCAGGAGCCATTTTGATCTGATTGTAACCGGAGAAACCATCCATGAAGGAAAAAACCTTATGTTGAGCGGTGTTATCGACCAGAACATCAATATGAGGAAGTGGAAAATCGTCTTTCGGACTCGCTTTGTTCAGATCTCTGTAATCCACACACATTCGTACTTTACCATCCTTGTTAGGCACAGGTACCACGTTTGCAACCCATTGTGGATAAGAAGTAACAGCTAAGAAACCGACGTTGAACTATTTCATGACTTCAGCTTTGATTTTCTCATATATCTCAGGACGCATACGACAAACCTTCTGCTTCACAGGGAGAAAACCTTCTTTTGTTGGTAATCGGTGTACCACAATGTCAATGTCTAGACCTGACATGTCTTCGTATGACCAAGCAAAAACCTCGATATAGTCTCGTAGCATCTGGACCAATCTTTCTTTGACACTGTTCTCAAGACCTGCTCCTATCTTGATTTCTTTTCTGTCTTCGTCAGTACTTAGATTCACAACCTCAACTGGCTCTTCGTGTGGCTGTGTAACTCGTTCTTCTTGCTGTAGCAGTCTGACAAGTTCTCCTGGCACCTCACAATCTTCCTCACCTTCGTTTTCGGCTTGGTAGATCGGATTATCGAAGTCATATTTAGCAATAGCATAGCTGTTATCAACGAGATTCAGAGTGAGTCTACAGTGTATCACGTGGGTGTGTGTAAGAACACATAGCTTTTTCAGGGTGGTAAAGTAAAATAAAGAAAACAACATTTAAATGCAAAAGTCCAATGATTTTATTGAATGAAAATATGCAAATGACAGATAATAACCCTCACAAACGAGCCATGATGCCCCGGGAAAGGCACTAGGCTTTAAAGTTTATTGTTCAAAGTGTAAAAACGAAAAGCATAACAGAAAACAAAAGCAATTACTCCTGTCTAAAGGAGATTGGTATGACGTCTTCGGTCTTCCAATTGCTGAGTCCGTTGTCGGGAGTTGGGAAGATCCAATCGCTGATGTCGAAGTCGCTGTCGTCGTCTTTTATAACATGGACTCCATTCTTGCTAATGCGGAAAGGAAGTTGGCCGGCACGTCCGCGGCGTATCATCTTCTGACCTTTGGTGGTGAAGCCTAAACTAGTCTTGTCAGATTTGAAAGGAAGATCGGGAGCGACCCCAATCTACCTCCTTCTTCAACTGCAGCTTGAGCATCCTTCAGCGAGGCCATCCTAGGCGGAACTTGTGTAACTTCAGGAGTGACAGGAGAGTCAACAGGCATAACTCTTGGAACTGTTTCGAAAGCTTGACAGGGAGTTTCGAAGAATTCACCTTCCATTTCGAGGTATCAGAATGACTGCAGATGGCTTACCATATACTCCTCTTCACCGCATATTGTAACAACCTTCCCCTTTACTGGGTACTTCAGCTTCTAATGCAAGGTAGAGGTAACAGCGCCTGCCCCATGTATCCAAGGGTGTCCAAGTAGGCAAGAGTAAGCTGGACGGATGTCCATGATAAAGAAAGTGGAGTCGAAAGTCTGGGAACCGACTTTAACTAGTAGAATGAGCTCTCCAAGTACTGTTCGATTAGAACCATTAAAAGCTCTCACAATTATGTCGCTGGGCTTCAAGACCAATCCTTTAACATCAAGTCGGTCAAAAGCACTCTTTGGTAGGATATTCAGAGCAGAACTGGCATCTACCAAAACATGAGACAATGTAACGCCCTTGCATTCTATAAAGATGTGCAAGGCTTTGTTGTGTTTCCTTCCGGTAGGAGTCAAATCAGCATCAGAGAAACCTAGACCATTGCTGGCAGCCAGGATAGCAATACAAACTTCAAATTGATCAGTAGTAGTGTCTTGCGGTATGTGAGCATTCTTCAGAAACTTCACCAAGGCTTTAGCATGAGCCTCAGAGCACAATAGCAGAGCTAACATGGATATCTTGGATGGAGTCTGTCCCAACTGTTCCACAACATTGTAGTCACTCTTCTTGATGATCTTCAGAATTTCCTCCATTTCTTGTTTGGAGGTATCTTCAGCAACTTCCTTTGGTACTTCTGTCTGGGCAGGATGAGTTACTGGTTCTTTCCCTCTAGCTTCGGGAGTTGGTTTGATAGCGGGAATGCGAGCTGGAGTCGCAATGTCTTTTTGTGGAGAGATCTCTGGAGAGAACACTCTTCCGGTTCTGGTCACCTTACTAGATCCGGTGATGTCTGTAACACCCCAATTCTACCCCAGTAATTATTATGAAAATCAGAGTTATAAAATTCTTTTCAACAAACAATTGGAGTATTACAATTCAACTAAAACAACAACACGCTAACACAGATACATAACACCTAAACTCGGATGAAACGAAACAACATGAATCAACTTTATTAATATTAAGCAGCAGAACTACATTAATCAACTTGGATGTCATAGCATATTTTCAACTTAAAACAATTTAAAGTCAACAATTACTTTTCATATATCAACATAGTTATTCAACAACAAAATAAAAATAGCAAAACAACTAGCGTTCATCCCCCCGAGTGTTACGTATCAGAGCGACAATCCAACTCGAACTAACAGCAACTAAACCTTTGTTCTTCATTACCTGCACGTTACCCACGTAGAGGCAACATCACAACAGAAGGGGTGAGATATCTAACAATCTAATAAATCGTATGATAAATAATATATTAGAATTCAGATAAGGTAAATCAATGCTTTAGTAATTATTCATACAACCAACAAACAACTAAATAATAGCAAGAAGACATTTTATTTAATCAACATAACAACTTAAATCAACACAACCTAATAAAAACATCAACTTATAACAACAACAACTTATAACCACAACAACTTATAACAACGGAAACTTATAGCAACAATAACTTATAACAACAATAACAATTTATAGCAACAACAACTTATAACAACATCACAATGACAATCAACAAATAACGAATAATACCAACAACTTTAACACGCGACTCAATATGTGACTCAACTATGCAAATGCATGTGGTACCATTTGGAGCAGAACTCCTAACTTAAAATCATGCTAGGTTATCGAGGAATTCAACAAGGCATAAGCCTTCAACGTGGTGCCGTCAAGGCCAAGGCATAAGCCTTCAACTTTCAATGTGGTGCCAATCCAGGCCAACTTAATCATGCAATATATGCCATGCGACCTCAACTTCAACAACAAATACACAACGATGCAACAACAACAACATACAACAACAACTAGATCGACACTGGTCATTCGACCTACAACTCAAGCATGTCCATAAATTAGAACAATTCAACTTATTCAACATTGACCATAGGCCTACATCTTCATCAACTGCAAAACAACTTATCAACATTGGTCATACGACCTACAACTTCATCAACGTATCAACAACAATAATAGTTTATCAATAGAATTAATACGAGCAAACAACAACCAATTTCATCACAATCTACAACTTTGCAATTTATTAACAACATCAATACTAACAAACAATAACAATTACTACACCATCTACAACTTCGCAATTTATTAACAACATCAATACCACCAAACAACAACAACAATTCAACGGAAACAACACGACACAATTTATCACCTGCAATTATATAACTTATTCTATACTCTTAACTCATAAAAATGTCATAATAATATATAATTATAACTTGACATAATTCTCAATAAATTATAAATCACTCTACCACGATCCCTACAATTCTAAAATAACTCTAAGGTGCTCAAAATTTCTCTACCGACAACTCTTGTATGTAAAATAATATTTATGAAAATAATTGGTTCTTGGTCGACTCAAGTAATAGTAAAACAACTCTAAAGGGTCAAATACCTTTACCTTTAATTCTACGGCTTATTAGGTTTAATTTTAAACAACTCGAAAACAATGCTGACAACTCTAGACATGTCAGAATCACCCAAAACCATTAAAGTATGACTCTTAATAACTCAAAACAACTATGATAATTTTATTGACAATTCTAACAACTCTATTGACAACTTTAATAACTCTAATAGAATCGAAATAATTTAAATTAATCAATTAACCAAATAATCGTCTCTTATTCAAAACTCTTAATTTATCATATTAATAATACTAAAACTATTATAATTATAAAAGCTAATAGTTAAATAGCTAATATTAATATCATAAACAAAACTTTATGTTATCAATATATTAAAATTGTAAATTAACAATTCTAAGGTTAGAATTTATCAAACATTAACCAACCAAATAAACTAATGCTACAATGTATGAAACATTAACTTAGATTTTCGGCTTACTCTAATATACTGGTACTGTAACGTGATACTCTCAATTATCTACTCAATTGTGATGTCTACCAAAACAATTAAATTAATGAAAAGTTACGATACCGTGCATATAAATATATTTGATAAAGTTTCGGTACATATGTGGACAAACATGGTTATACACTACACATATATAAATATTATAACGAAATAATATATACATATGCAACCTACAAAATCAATTTAGCAACTTAAAACTCAAGACAAATTTCATCATATTCAAGAATAATTTCAACACACTGACATCAAATAATTTCTCACCAAATAGAACAATCATAAATACATAGAAGAATTCTCCATTATCCTAATTTCCATATACTACTCATCATACAACTCATTAGAAAGTCAGAACCCCACCCTTACCTTGGATTAATGGTCTCTCTAATTTCGGTCGAATTTCTACTTTCTGGTTCCGATTGTGCACTTCCGGTATCCTCTCATAACCTTTGTGCCTCCTCCTTCTTCAATTTGGTTTCTTTTCTCACGTACAAACCCT
The DNA here is from genome assembly GCA_021764765.1 of Vicia sativa. Classification (NCBI taxonomy): domain Eukaryota; kingdom Viridiplantae; phylum Streptophyta; class Magnoliopsida; order Fabales; family Fabaceae; genus Vicia; species Vicia sativa. Next base: position 130,499,060 of record CM038793.1, on the reverse strand, counting down.
ATTCCTATTATTTTCTTCCTTTAAATACTCCTTTATATTCTACTCTATTATTAATTAAATTAATTATTCTACTCCTTTAATAATTCAAGTATTATTCTATCATATGTTTTATTGGCCAATTAAATAATACTTCTCATTTTATTTCTCACATTATAATAAAACTCACTAAATATTTTAGTCAATTAATTTCTACTCATAATATTAATTCTCCGACTAAACTTGTTATTCACTTAATCCTATTTTCTTTCTCCCACATACAACCTTTTCCCAAAAATCTTCACTAAACCCTTATAATTCTCCTTTTATATCTCTTATAATTAAATCCAACTTATAATAATAATAATAATAATAATTCTATTATTTCTATTTGGCTTAATTTTCACACCTCATTTCTACTACTTCTAACACCAATTAAATAACTCTATTAATCCACACTTATTTCTAATATTATTTCTAATAATATCCTATAATAAAATTAATTCATCACTAATTAATCCCAACTTCCAATAATTCATTTAATCACCCTAAATCAACTTATCAATTTATTAATGCTCCTTATAATTTTACTGATAAATCCAACTTCGACTAAATTCCAATAAATAATTCCTTATATAATTTAATTAAATAATTTTCGGGTGTTACATTGTCAATGTCAGGAATGGTAGCTTCAACTGTAATGTCTTCAATGGTTAGAGGGTCTTGTTTGACGCCATGATAGTAAACTTCGGCTCCATAGTTCCACGGTATAGCTTTGTCAGAGGAGTATGGAACTGGTCTGGGAGAAGTAATGATGAGAGGTGCCACTCTAGGCACAGGATCAACAGAGGAAATCCTTATTGTGTTTACATCAGCATAGTCTTTTGGGAAATCGTCTCCCCATCCGGTCGCCTTAACATCTTTAATAGGAATCTTGTAGCTTTTGGGATCAGTATACTTCACCATGTAATCGAACTTTCCACTTGGCTGCCCCAAGGTATCCCATACTTCTGGTACAGTTTCGCTCATATCTTCGATCTTCAGATTCTTAGACATATCCTCACACAGATTCTCCATAGGTGAAGGTTTCAGAAATAGCACTTCTCGGTTATCGATCATGCACTAAATACGTCTTCTCAACCAAGCACATCCGTCAAGTGCAGATGGGCACCAACGACAATTCTCTGGGCATCCTGGATTGACGCCGGCTTGCAGCAAATTCTTCTTAACAGTCATTAGAGGAATAGTCAAGTCGTTCACATCAAAAACATAAGAATTCTTATTAATAGCATTGGAACTTTTGCCGTGGTTAGGCATTGGTGCGTTGATCACATTCGGAATCTCACCAGGAGGATCAAACTCAATTTCTTTAGCTTCAATCATGTCTTGAATCTTGTTCTTCAGAGCCCAACAGTCGTCAGTGTTATGCCCTGGGCTGTTGGAGTGGTAAGCACACTTGACATTAGGATTGTATCTCGGAGAGGAAGTGTTAATGTTTTGAGGAGGATCCTTCAAAGTAATCAGCTCTGCTTTCAACAGGTGTTGCAATGCTTGCGACAAAGGCATGTTGATCTTCGAGAACTGCCTTTGTGGCGCGTTCTGGTTACGTGTGTTGTCTCGTTGAGGTGGCGCTGGTGCAGGATTGGAGATCACAACTGCCCCCACAGATTGAGCACGGTCGGTCTTGGCTCCGCTTTTCTGACCACACACAGCATTGGCTTCTTTCTTACCACCAAAAGATCTCTTCGCAGCATTTGAGGATGACTCTACCTGAATCTTTCCGCTCTTGATTCCAGCTTCAATGCGTTCTCTTGTAAGTATCAGCTCGATGAATCTGACTGAAGAGTTTCCAATCAAATGATTGAAGAATGGGCCTGTCAGTGTTCCCATAAACATATCAACCAACTCCCTATTGGACAAGGGTGGTTGAACTCTGCCTGCTAGATCTCTCCATTTCTGAGCATACTCTTTGAATTTCTCATCACGACCCATGGACATGCTTTGTAGTTGCATGCGAGTGGGTGCCAATTCAGCATTGTACTGGTACTGCTTGTAGAAAGCATCTGCTAAGTCATTCCAGGTATGGATGTGGGTACTCTCTAGCTGATAATACCACTCCAATTGAGCTCCGGATAAACTCTCTTGGAAGTAATGGATCCATAGCTTCCTATCATCAGTGTGAGGATGGATCTTCTGAACATAGGACTTCAAATGCAGCTTCGGACAAGAGATGCCATCATACTTGGCAAAAATAGGAACCTTGAACTTGCGAGGAATCACCACACCGGGAACTAGGCATAGATCATCAAAATTCAGCCCGAACATTTTCAGATTTTCCACAGCATTCAGACGGTCTTCAAGTTGTTTGTATTTGTCATCCTCAAGAGAATACTGCTCGTTCTGATAGTCTTCTTATTTTTTTTCGGACTCATGCTGGCCTTCTCCGTTGTTCTTGATACTTTCATTAGTTTCAACACTCTTGTCTGAGAGTTCCAACTGGCTGACCACTCTAGGTCCACCTTTGTGACGTCTGCCCATGTTGAGGACACTAATGACCTTCTTCTTTCTGTTGATGAGATTCTTCAGGTCTTCCTGGCCTTGGACCAAGTTGGTGAACATTTCTTGGAACTGAGCATTCTGAGCCTGAAGATCTTTGATAGTCTGTTTAAGAGCCATTTCTGCTAAAATAAATAGCGAGAAAATGAGAAAACCAATCTTCAATGTACTTGTTATGAAATGTTATGCCATGATATGTGATGTTTATGCAAATGCAATGCAATGTTTTCAAGGACCTTAGGAATTTAAATTTGTTAAACAAGCATGAACAAACTTTTATTAGTTTCTTTCTTTTTCTTTTTCTTTTTAAGTACAAAGGATAGTTTAGAAAATAAAAGAACAAATCATAAAGCTCTAAGTCTCCCATGGGCGCTTCCTCTTGGTGTTGAAGTAGGCGTTGATGTTTCGCTCCTCGTGAAGTAGCTTAGTCAACTCTAGTACATCCTTCTCGCTTGCATAACATTGAGCTTCGAATGTATCCCTTTCTTCCTTAAGCTGAATCCAGGATCTCTTCAAGTCTTCGAAATCGGTAGGCATATCAGGATGGAGAACAGTATAGGGTATGTCACCTATAGGAACAGGTTTCATAATTACTGGTAACACGGGTGTAAATGACATCATGAGATTTTGAGCTCGAGCTCGCACCCATTTGAGGTAAGGTTCCCAAGGAATGGAATTTCTGTGTCCCAAAGTCTTGGTATCAGTCTTCTTTACCATGCCCCAAGCGTGCATGAACCTTCGATGGTAATTTTGGAGATCGTGGTTGTAGTCGAACACAATATCTTGGAGAAGCATATCATGAGGACCATCTCTTCGAGCATAACCAAACTGACGTAGAGCTAGAGAAGGATTGTAAGTGATACCTCCCTTTATACCAAGGAGTGGTACATTAGGGAATTCTCCACAATGCTCAATGAATATGAAATCCTTTTGACAAAAAAGGCACCAACAAATATCTGAATGAGAGAGTGACATCAGTCTTTGAGACCACTTCAATCTTTGCTCGTTCTTCAATACTGATTGCGGAAGGTGCGAAATAAACCACCTGGAAAGTAATGGTACGCAACTCATGAGAGTTCCTTGTCGTTTGATGGTACGAGTGTGGAGAGAATGTAGGATGTCTCCAAGTAAATTAGGCACTGGATTACGAGTGAGGAATATCTTGATGGCGTTCACGTCTATGAATTGATCCAGATTAGGAAATAGCACCAAACCATAGATTAGCAAGGCCAAAATGTCTTCGAATGCATGGAAACTCATAGCTTTGAGGAATTCTTGGGCTTTCTTTATCAAAAATTTGGCAAGTAAACCCTTAACTCCGCTTCTTGTTTCCCAATTGGCTTCAATGTCTGAGTGCTTTAAATGTAACGCTGATGCGATGTCTTCGTACCTCGAAGCTTTTTCTAAACCGGTGAATGGCATCTGATCAAGAATAGGTATCCCAAGTAGCTTAGAGAACTCTTCCAAGGTAGGAACCAACTGATAATCTGAGAATGTAAAGCAATGGTGTTTCGGATCGAAGAACTGGAATAAGACGTGCATCATATCTTCCTCAAAACAGGAGATAACCAAGTCAAGTAGATAACCATGTCTTTTGATGAACTGAGCATGATCGGGAATTTCTGTAACCAATTCTTTGAGCTGAGAGGATATACCTATGAAGTTGATTCGGATAGTCTTTCTGGAAGCCATAATCCCTACAAAACAGAGCAAAGATAAATTCCTAGGTCCTTGAAATAGTTAGAGATGATATGCAATGTGATGATGTCATGATGTCATGTTTAACAAACACAAGCAAATCACACAATAGCCCTAGGTTTAAGGCTTGCATGAGGCATAGGTGTCTACCCTACCAAATGTTTGAGTGGGTTCATCCTGTCCTATAATAGTAACCGGGTTCTAGGAATCTCATATCATTGATCTTTCTCATAGGCTTTATTTTAATACGACTACCAAGTGGTCGTCCGAAACATCCCGAAAGTATGATCTTAATGAGCGTAGCATCGAGTATCAACCAACCTTAGTCTACACCAAAGCCGGCCATCTCACTACCTTCTAATGGCCAAGATGGGTCAATTAGGCTTCTAAAAGTTGAGTTAGTGCTAATGACACCACGCAGACGCCAAATACTTTCCTCAACTTGAGAATGAATGAGGAGGATCATGTTGACCATTTCGGTATACGCCTAACGGTCGCGATGATTTATTGCTACTTACCTAAGGAAACCTGGATCCGGGTGTAGGATCCCCCACAAGAATAATAGCCAAGCAACCCTTAAAGTAAAGCATACAAGTCAAACAGAAAGCAGTAAAAATGATCTAAAAATCCCTAAGGTATTCTCTCTTTAGGGTGTACCCAGCAGAGTCTCCAGTTCTGTAATACGGTGGGAGAACTGACTTTGGAATTTGTTTTGCTTTTTATTGCAAATGTTGCGGATAGCAAAAGTCGCCACCGACTTTTCTTTTATCCAATTAAGGAAAGGCGAAAAGAACAGAAAAAGACCTTCGTTAGATTCTGAGTAAGGGAGAAGGTTATGAAAAGGGAAGGTATTAACACCCCTTTCTATCCGTAGTTATCTACGGGCTCTTAGTTGCTTTTAGCTCACTTTAAAAAAAATTTCTTTCTGTGTGTGTTTGAAAAAATGTTTTGAAAAGGCATTTCGCTTTGACTTCGTAATGATTCTCGCTGGAATGTATACGAAGTGTTCGGAAATGTTTCATTTTTGAAAAGTGTTTGAACTTTGACAAAAGTGTGAGGTGTGAAAAGTATTTTGATAGAGCAAGCAACTAAAAGTCTTATTACCTACTCAAAATGGTCATTTTCGTGTTATTTTACTTTACTTTAGAATAGAGCTATCCATACCATTAGTTGGTAGGTAACCCTATTCGTTAGATGTAAAGGGACATTCGAAGGGACATCAGATGGTCATAAAAGGCAACTTGTAGGAGTATCCTAGCACATTCGAAGGGACGATTATCACTTTTCGTAGGCAACAATCGAGGGACGAGATCATGTATTGGTAGGCGACATCGTGGGTCTATGATCTTTGTATGGAAGGGACTATGATGATATGTTTGTAGGCAACGGTGCTAGGATACCTCTACGTTCGAGGGACTTGACCATTTATTCGAAAGGCAACTAGAGAGAATTACCCTAAGGGGTGCATGTGTGAAAAGAGTGTGTTAAATTCAGATATGTTATCTTGAAATTAGAGGTGATCTACGTTCGTTTTTATCTTGCCATACACGCCTAATTACTTGCAGTTTATAGGGTGCGGAAAGTAAATTGCGGAAAGTAAAGTGCGGAAAGTAAATCTCCTACGCTACTACATGGCTTTGGGGCAGTTACATAATATAGGAGTGCAGAAAGTAAATCCTAATTAAACTATTACATCCCATGAGCAGTTACATAATATTGGAAAAGAATGCGAGAAAAATAATCCTAACTATTACAACCAGTAAGCAGATACATAATAATCGGAAAAGATAAGAAATTTGCATAAGAGAAAATGTGTTAGTAAAAAAAGATTTTTGAGGTAGGATAACGTTTTTAGGTTAGTAATCCTAATTAGATGATAGAATAATTTTTTGAGAATTTTTTGGATTGGTTTTGATGAAGAAAAATAATTAAAAGTCAATTTTATGTTTAATAAACAATTAATTAAAATATGCATGCAAAAATATTAATTTTTATGTCAAAAATTAAATAAATATTTTTCTGTCCTAAATGCAAAAAGAAATTAATTTTTGGTGATTTTTTAATGTGTTAGAAAATTGTTTGAAAAGAAATTAAATTAAAAGGAAAATATTAAGAAAAAAATGAGAAAAAGTGTTAGTTTGCAAAAGTGTAAAAATATATTAACAATGCCAGGGATCGAACCCCTGACCGTGCCTTCAACACGCGGGCTGCTTGCCACAGGACCAACCTGCATTTGGTGTTAGTATTATGGAACGAAATCAATATAAGGGAAAGGATTTTCTGAAAACCCAAATTGAAAACACGCGCGAAGAACTTCATCTTCTTCGTTTAAATATTTAAACCTTTAGCGACGGCTTTGGTTCGTTGCTAAAGCCTTTACCAACGGATTGTCCGTAGCTATAACACTTGCAAAAATCAAAATCCAAAAATATGCAATATAAATTTGTTATGGGGACATGGATCGATTCGGTTTGATCCCCTGAACGTGCTGGTGTCATTGGTTTCGTCCAATTTTTCCTAATTTAGAAAACCTCAATTGGAGCTTAGGAACCCTAACAATGGCAAGTCACGATTCCTGTGTCTAAACTCCAATTAACCTATGCAGAAAGTTTTGAAACTCCATTGTAAACACAAACAAACAATCAAAACATGTTAAATATGCATGAAAATCAAAAATCGAATTTGAGTAAAAGTGTCCAAACCGAAACTGTGATTTTGTGATTCTGCACGTTTGAATGGCTTGTGAGTATCTGGATCGATTCAGGGAACCCCTAGGAACGTATTGGAATGCTTAGAATTGATTGAGTCCAAGCAAAACCAAGGCTGCCAATTGCTTGAGTAACACGGATTTTTTGAGTTTGGAATAGGGTTCTTGAGGCAAGAATTTCGTCCTTTGTACTTGTGAATACATTGTGTACTTATAGTGGATGGATTTAGGTCAAGAATCATGAAGAAATTATATGCCAATCAATGAGAAAATATTTGATTTGGTATAAAACCAAATATTACCTTTTTTGATCAAATCTCATTCAATTCCTTTGCCAATCAATGCAATTTCGAAATTGACAACTTGTATGGCTTGCTTGGACCTCAAGAATGAGAGAAAAATCCAATTTGCATTTAATTTTAATTTTCTATCTTTTATTTTAATTAAATTGGCTTTTAAATGATTAAAATCCAAAATAAATAGAAAAATAAAAGATAAATTCGTGGCCTTGGGCTTGGAGGTTCCAAATTAGCTAAGGAACAAGTTTGAACCAAGAAAAGTTAGGCCCATTTGCAAAATTTTGGATTTTGTCAAGTATTTCACTTTGTGCACCTCTTCAAAAATGCTCAACTTGTGCAAGGTGTATCTTGCTCAATTTTTAACATTTTTGGGTGTTCTTGGACTTTTTAGAAATCTCAAGATGTCCTCTAAACAACCTATTTGGTTTCATCTCAATTGAAGTTTCCATGCTCTAGAACACTTCTTTACAAAAAGTTGACTTTTTGTTGACTTTGAAAAGGACCTGTAATGTTTTGATCCATAACTTCCAAATGAAGCCTTTTCTGGCCAAGCTTGTGAGACATGAAGTTGTAGAGAATTGAATTCTCTTCAAAATGAGAGGTGGTTAAATTTTTTTTGATAAAGTATGTGAAAGTTATGCCTGGTGAAAGTTCTGTTGACTTTTGTCTAAGAAAGCCCAATTTAGAAACTTTGACTTTTGATCAAATCTTGAGTTTTCTTGATGAATCATGATCAACCCTTGATCAAATGATGAATATCAATTCAAAATATTTATTTTGACCAAAAATTATGAAGTTTGACTGTATGTTGACCACAGTTGACTTTTTGTCCAATACATTTGATTTTCAACCATTTGAGCAATTGTCTGAGGAAACTTGACTTGTAAGACTTGAAACTTGACATGGAGATTCTTTGAAGCATATGATGAGGCATGATGACCACTGGAAGTGTCGAAGGCTCACCCTGGCTTGAGGATAGCCAAACTCTAGTTTGGGTTGATTGCTTAGGAGAAGGTTTGTCTGGTCAACCCTTGTGAAATCCTTGAGTATGGATGTGTGAAATGTCCTGAGAAGTAGGAGGGCAAATTTTGGGGTATGACACCATCCCTAATTAGAGAATTCAATGGGGTGTGTGTTAGGGAAACATGACGATTCTGGTCGAAAAGAGTATGCAATATACTACCTTAGCAAAAAGTTTACCGACTGTGAAATAAGATACTCACAGTTCGAGAAAACTTGTAGCGCTTTAACTAACGACTAAGACAGTATATGTTGTCTCACACTACCTTGTTGATCTCCAAGATGGATCCGATAAAATACACATTCGAGAAACCTGCTCTCTCCAGAAGAATAGCAAGATGGCAAATGATCTTGACCGAATATGACATCCAGTATACTACTCAGAAAGCGATCAAAGGAAGTGTAGTAGCCGATCATTGGGCTCATCAAGCCGTAGATGACTATCAGTCTATGCAGTTCGAGTTTCTAGACGAAGATGTTTTGTTAGTTACTGATTGCGAAGAACCAGCACCAGACGAAGGACCCGAACCAGGATCCCGATGGACCATGGTCTTTGATGGAGCCACAAACGCACTTGGCAATGGCATTGGCGCCATCATTACATCTCCTACAGGAGGACACACTTCTTTCACCGCCAGATTATGTTTCAACTGTACTAACAACATGGCCGAATACGAAGCGTGCATCATGCATATTAAAGCTGCTATCGACTTAAGAATCAAATTCTTGCAAGTGTATGAAGACTCAGCTTTAGTGATCAGTCAGGTTAAAGGCGAATGGGATACAAAACATCCGAATCTCATTCCGTATCGAGAGCATGTTTTGAGTCTGATCCCCTACTTCGAAGAGATCACTTTCGATCATATTCTACGAGAAGAGAATCAGTTGGCAGACGCATTAGCTACCATGTCATCTATGTTCAAGGTCAGATGGGACAACGAAGCTCCCCAAATCATCATTGAAAGTTTGACGAACCAGCATACTGTTGTGATCTTGGTTTTACGAAGTGAAGAGGTATCTCGAGGCTCAGGAATATCCCGCAGGGGCATCTGTCAATTACAAGAAATTCTTAAGAAGATTCGCATCCAAGTTCTTTCTCAGCAACGACATCTTATACAAGCGCAATCATGCCTTGTGCTTACTCCGTTGTGTAGACCAGAAAACAGCGGAACGGATCATGGAAGAATTACATGAAGCTGATTGTCACTGCTATGCTCGGTCTTGTCACAAATGCCACATATATGCAGACAAAGTGCACATACCTCCAGTACCGTCGAATATTCTGACCGCTCCCTGGCCTTTCGCAATGTGGGGCATTAACATGATCGGAGAAATCAAACCTACCGCCTCCAATGGACACCGTTTCATCCTTGTGGTAATTGACTATTTCACCAAGTGGGTAGAAGTAGCCTCGTTCGCATCTGTTACCATGAATGCAGTGGCTCGATTCATCAAGCATAATCTTATTTGTCGATACGGCTTCCCCGAAAGGATCATCATAGATAATGGTACCAACCTCAACAACAAAATGATCACCGAACTCTGCACGTAGTTCAAAATCAAGCATCACAACTCTTCTCCATATCGGCCTAAGATGAACGGCGCAGTGGAAGCCGCCAACAAGAATATCAAGAAGATCATATAGAAGATGACAGTAACTTACAAGGATTTCCATGACATGTTTCCATTTGCTCTCCATGGTTATCGCACTACAGTACGAACATCTACAGGGGCAACCCCCTTTTCTCTCATATACGGTATGGAAGCAGTCTTGCCAATCGAGGTTCAGGTACCCTCAACCAGAGTCCTCCAGGACGCAGAACTAGGCGAAGGCGAATGGATACAGACTCGCCTCGACCAGATTAACTTGATCGACGAAAAACGTCTCACATTCATCTGCCATGGACAAATCTATCAGAAACGAATGATCAAAGCATTTAACAAGAAGGTCAAACACCGAGTCTATCAAGTCGGTGATCTAGTAGTCAAACGCATCATTCTTCCACAAGGTGATCCCAGGGGAAAATAGACTCCCACCTATGAGGGACCATTTGTAGTCAAAACAGTTTTTTCCGGCAGAGCTATGATACTTAACACCATGGATGGAGAAGACTTTTCACACCCTGTGAACGCGGACATAGTCAAAAATACGACGCATGAACGAGACCCGCTAGGTCGACTGGCCTAGGCAAAAATAAGGGTATCCTGGAGAACCAAAAGGGTTTGGGCAAAAGTTAAGGATATATACAAAAATATATGTAGACCCGGCAAGTCGAAAACCTGCAAAGGCGGCTTGGGCAAAAAAGGGCATCCCGGTAGACTGAAAACCCGAAAGGGCGGTCTAGGCAAAAGTCAGGGATTTAAGTGTACGACTATGTCTCGACCAGATCACTTACCTACGGGCTACACTACTATCAGCTTCAAGATTCAAATGGCGAAAATCAATTCACTCGCTTTCTACTGACAGCAAGGAGATGAGATACTCGAAATATATGAGCACTAGCATTGTTGAAACTCAACGAGATTATTTCCGCATAGCTTTTACTTTTATTCGTCTCTTGTATACAAACTGTTTGGCCATACGCCACTTTTCGAAATCAATACAAGTTCCTTTTTACAGTGTTAATTTTTATTGTTTTGTGCATAAAGTCCAATGATTGCTTTGAATGATTATATGCATTTGACAATAAACATATGTTCACAAACATACGAAAAGCGAACAAACAAAAATTAATTACTACAAACTCTAGGAATTGAGATGACGACTAAAGTCACCAATACGTTCCCCGCAAGATACTTTCACAAGAGCTCGAACCCCACAGAGCCATCGCTCTCTACAAAACTTCTCCGACGAAGTACCAATCCCTCCCACTAGTGTTCCCATACTCCGAGCTTCATCACATTAGTCCCCGAGCAGTGATCTTAATCAACTTCATCTCTTACATCAGTCTCCGAGCAGTAACAGTTTATCTCATATACACAGAGATATTTATCCCCAGCGGAATGTCTCCTGATGATTATCACCCCCGGCAGCAGAAATATCTAGACTCGAAACTTGGTCAGATAACACATCGGAGGAACCTACATCTCTCTTATTCCCTAGCCAGAGGTTTCGACAAACTTCGGGTTTGTCACCTCAAAGGATTCTTTGAGTCTCTCGCCATCTCTTACATCCTATCCAGCTTTGCCATGTTACATCAGTCTCCGAGCAGTAATCAGATATTCTCCAACAAGATCTACGCACAAGATCCCCAACGGAGTATTCCCCAATGATTATTCTTCCAACAACATTAACACCTGGACTAGAAACTTGGTCAGATAGTGCGTCGGAGGGATCAAAAACATCTCTTTCTCTTCCAAGTCAGGGTTTTCAACAACTTTAAGCAGAAGTCAAAATCTCCAGCAAAATGTTCATATCTTCTTCAAGATGGATATGTTTTGAAATACCACAACATCTACATTCATACATTATTCATAAAGATCATAACATGTGCACATATCATTCACGAACATTGTCATATGCTTGCATACATCACAATTTGCATAGAACTAACCATATCCTGTCGAGATTTATTTCCCTAGCAGGTAAAAGCTATTTTCCGAACAGAAGGTCAAATATTAATACCCGAAGCAAGACGGGAGAACTATCTGAACAACCCCGAAAATCGCTTCCAGGTAACAGGTCGAAGATTAATACCCGAAACAAGACGGGAACCCTATCTGAAAGACCGCGCAAATTGTCTCCAGGCAACAGACATTGGATTAATACCTGAAGCAAGATGGGAAGGTTATCCGCATTCTTCCGATTATCCACCTCGAGAATAGCCAAGACAAAAGTTTATTATGACTCTCTCTTATTATCAACAACAACTACAGAGTCTAGCGTACAACTAAGTTGCCCCGGATGGCATCTTTAAGCCCATCTCCGACTACTTGTCGACAGCTCACCACCTTCAGAATGCTACATATTTGGTTAAAAATCAATACATGCCAATAATCTCATTCAAAGACGGGCGTGAAGTCTAACGTACGACTCAACATCAGCCGCCCCGGATGGCATCTGAAGCCCATCCCCGTCGCCTCTTCTACTCAAATAACCCCTACAGAGTCTAGCGTACAGCTCATTCCCCAGCATCAGTCCCTCCCGGATGGCATCTTAAGCTCATCTCCGTGTTTTCTTCTATTTTCAAAGACACCTACGAAGTCTAACGTACGACTCAACCTCAGTCCCTCCCGGATGGCATCTTAAGCCCATCTCCGTGTTTTCTTCTATTTTCAAAGACACCTACGAAGTCTAACGTACAACTCAACCTCAGTCCCTCTCGGATGACATCTTAAGCCCATCTCCATTGTCAAACAACAATTGCGAGTCTAGCGTATGACTTAATCTCCAACTCAGCTTCTCCAAAGGGCATCTATAAGCCCATTCCAGCACAACATCAACCAAAAGCGAGTGCAAATTTTCAGGTGTACTCGAGTGTTCAATCATCTTATACTTTCAGGCCACGAAAGGCAAGCATGCCAATCTAACCCTTCCAGTACAAGAAGATTTAACAGGGGAAACTGTTATACCCCAAAATTTTCCCTCCCACTTCTCAAAACATTTCACATGTCCATACTCAAGGATTTCACAAGGGTTGACCAGACAAACCCTCTCCTAAGCAATTAACCCAAACTAGGGAATTGCCATTCTCAAGTCAAGATGGACATCCAACATTTCAAGTAGTCATCATACCTGATTATATGCTTAAGAGAATCTCCATGTCAAGTTTCAAGCCTTACAAGTCAAGTTTGCTCAGAATTGCTCAGATGGTTGAAAATCAGTTGTACTGGACAAAAAGTCAATTATGGTCAACATACGGCCAAACTTCATAATTTTTGGTCAACACCAATATTTTGAGGTAATATTCATCATTTGATCAAGGGTTGACCATGATTCATCAAGAAAAGTCAAGAATTGATCAAAAGTCAAAGTTTCTAAATTAGGCTTTCTTAGACAAAAGTCAACAGAACTTTGACCAAGCATAACTTTTACATACTTTATCAGAAATTTTTCCACCATAACTCATTTTGAAGAGAATTCAATTCTCTACAACTTCATGTCTCACAAGCTTGGGAAGAAAATGCTTCATTTGGAAGTTATGGGTCAAAACATTACAGGTCATTTTAAAAGTCAACAAAAAGTCATCTTTTTGCAAAGAAGTGTTCATGATCATGGGAACTTCAATGAAGATGAAACCAAAAGTGTTGTTTAGAAGACATCTTGAGCTTTCTAAAAAGTCTAAGAACACCCAAAAATGTTAAAAATTGAGCAAGATACACCTAGTCCAAGTTGAGCATTTTTTAGGAGGTGCACAAAGAGAAATACTTGAGAAAATCAAAAGTTTTCCAAATGGGCCTAACTTTTCTTGATTCAAACATGTTCCTTAGCTGAATTAGAACCTCCAAGCCCAAGGCCACGAATTTATCTTTTTTTTTTATTTATTTTGGATTTTTAATCATTTAAAACAAATTTAATTAAAATAAAGGATAGAAAATCAAAAATTAATTGCAAGATGGATTTTCTCTCATCCTTGAGGTCCAAGCAAGCCATTTAATCTGATTATTTTGAAATAATCATGATTGGTAATTTGATTTGATTAAAATTGGCTAAAAAAGGAAATATTTGGTTTGATTCCAAATCAAATAATTTCTCATTGATTGGCTTGATTTTTTCTTACAATACTTGACCTAATTCATTACAATATAAATACACGATGATACTACATGCACAAAGGACGAAATTCTGACCAAAAGGAACCCTAGCAAGCTTCAAAAAACCGTGTGTCCCAAGCAACTAGCATCCATAGTTGTGGGTCGATTTAAGCCAAACAAAGGTTGCCAATCAATTCCTTGGTGTTTTCTAAAGCTAGACAGACCATTCCCACGCAGCCAGACGTCCAGAAACATGAATTCACCATCACGGTTTGCACACTCTTATTTCAAAATCGATTTTAATCATACATGCATATTAAATCTGTTTTGATTGTTTGCTTGTGTTTAGAATGATGTTTACAAGCTATCTGGATGGTTTGATTTGAGTTTTGATGCAAGAAATGAGTTTCACCATTGTAAGGGTTCTTAAGCTCGAATTAGGGATTCCTAGAATAAGAAAAATTGGACCAATCTAAGGACATTTCATGTTCAGGGGACAATTTGCAATCGATCCATGGCTTTACATTTAATTTATATTGCATATTGCTTGAGTGATGAATTTGCAGGTCCTATAGCTACAGAAGCAGAAACCGTGGCTATATGTTTGAATATTTGAATGGAGAAGATGACCTCCTGCGCACGCTTTCTGGTCCAATGGTTCCCAGAAACCCTTTCCCTTTGTATTATTTTGATTTCATGTTGTTAACAGATAGTCTACTCAGCTCAGATGGCAAGGCAGCACACGTTTGTTCAACAGGACATGGGTTCAAACCCTGTCTTTTTACTTAACATTTTGATATTTCAGGTTTCCAGAAGACTCAACGTCCAAAAGCTCCAGCTTCTGGACTCCTTTAGAGGCAATATGCCCGAGCTCCGACCGGCCCTCACCACGCCCAGCTCCGACGGGCGCATCTTTAGTAGAAAGCCCCAAAAGTGCTTACTTTTGGGCGTCTCCAGGCCAGAAAAGCCCCAGAAATTCCAATATCTGGGCACCTCCAGCGCAAGAATCCCCAGAAGTGTTTACTTCTGGGCACGGTCAACAAGAGGCTTCCCAGAAGCTGGAGCTTTTGTGAGAGCTTCATCCAGAAGCACTCTGACCCTTTTCCCTTGTTTTTTTTTTTTTTCATTTTTCTTCATTTAATTTAATTTCTTTTCAAATATTTTTTTTAACACATTAAAAAATCATAAAAAATTATTTCTTTTTGCATTTAGGTCAGAAAAATACTTATTTAATTTTTGACATAAAAAAAATTATATTTTGCGTGCATATTTTAATTAATTGTTATTAATCAGAAATTTGACTTTTAATTATTCTTTCCTTACTAAAATCAATCTAGAAAATTCCCAAAAATTATTTTCTCATCTAATTAGGTTTACTAACCCTAAAACCTTTTTTCCTAACTCAAAAATCTTATTTCACTGACAGATTTTCTATTATTTGCAGTTTGCTTATTTTTCTGATTATTATGTATCTGCTTCCAGGTTGTAATGGTTTAATTTTCTTGCATTTTTTTCAATATTATGTAACTGCTCATGGGATGTAATAGCTTAATTAGGATTTACTTTCTGCACTCCTATATTATGTAGCTGCCCCAAAGCCATGTAATAACGTAGGATTTACTTTCCGCACTTTACTTTCCGCAATTTACTTTCTGCACCTATAAACTGCTAGTAACTAGGCATGTATGGCAAGATAAAAACAAGTGTAGATCACTTCTAATTTCATGATAAAATATCTGAACTTGACACACTCTTTTCACACATGCACCCACCTTAGGGTATTCTCTCTCGTTGCCTTTCAAATAAATGGTCAAGTCCCTCGAACGTAGAGATATCCTAGCACCGTTGCCTACAAACATATCATCATAGTCCCTTCGATACAAAGATCATAGTCCCTCGATGTTGCCTGCGAATACATGATCTAGTCCCTCGATTGTTGCCTACAAAAAAGTGATGATCGTCCCTACGAATGTGCTAGGATACTCCTACAAGTTGCCTTCTATGACCATCCAATGTCCCTTCGAATGTCCCTCTTACATCCAACGAATAGGGTTACCTACCAACTAATGGTATGGATAGCACTATTCTAAAGGAAAGTAAAATAACACGGAAACAACCGTTCTGAGTAGGTAATAGACTCTTAAATTGCTTGCTCTATCAAAACATCTTTTTACACCTCACATTTTTACAAAGTTAAAACACTTTTCCAAAACGAAACATTTTTGAACACTTCGTATACATTCCAGCGTGAATCATTACGAAGTCAAAGCGAAATGCCTTTTCAAAATATTTTCAAACACACACACAGAAAGCAAAATTTAAAGTGAGCTAAAGCAACTAAGAGCCCGTAGATAACTACGGATGGAAATGGTGCTAATACCTTCCCTTTTCATAACCAACTCCCTTACTCAGAATCTAACGAAGGTCTTTTCCTGTTCTTTTCACCTTCCCTTAATTGGATAAAAGAAAAGTCGGTGGCGACTGTTGCTATCCGCAACATTTGCGATCAAACGCAAAATAATCCAAAGTCAGTTCTCCCACCGTATTACAAAGGCACCTGATACTTTTAGTGAAAATTGCATTTTTATGTTTGTGTAACCGGTGTGAATTCTAGCAATTTTAATGCATTGTTACGAACATGTTCAAATGTCACAATTTACCAAAAATATAATGTTTGAAGCAATTGATTAGGGACATGTGTCAATCGATTAGTTCACTTGAAACTTTAAAAAAATTGTTTGAATACAAATGTCATGATGTTTAAAAGCAAGTTATGCATCAAGTTCAAATGAGCATTATTTTTTTGATATAACATATTATAGACTTGCAACTTGTACCTTAAAGTGATGATCAAGTTCCAAAGAGATCGAATATCATCTTGACAAAGTTGCTCGAGATACAAATCTTGATTCCATAGCTTTGACTCATGATACTTTTGCTCTTCCTTTTATATATATGCACATGATCTTGAGAGATTAAAGTTGTCTTCATCAACACACAATGTTGGAGAAGCTTGACTTCACAATCTCCCCATTTTCGATGATGACAACTATTGAAAGTTGAAATGCTTGAATCTCTTAGAATATTTAAGAAGCTTTTAAGTGAATGCTCCTTCTAATTTTAATAACTCCCAATTGATCAAAGCTCTTCCTCGATTCATAGAGAATTTGATATCTTTGTTGCTGCAAAATGTTAGAGACAAGTATACACGTACACATATAACTTCTTTCTCTTTATTATTGTTGGTGCACAAGAATCAAAGATGATTGGAATAATGGAAGAATAAAAGAGAATGACGGCTACCACAAGAGTGAAAGAAATAAGGATCGTTGTTATAAATGACACCTACCACTAGTCTATTTATACAAGGATAAAATTGCCACATAGGCCCTAATAAAGTAAACTTAATAACTAAGAAAACAGTACAAACTAGGAAATACTAAAGTACCCTTAAAACTAAATCTAACAGCTACGCTAAAGAACCCATAAGTTAAACATACTTCTGGACACAACCTCTGAAGCTTCTGCTTCTGACTAACAACAACTTCTAGCTAATCAACCTCAGAACATCAAAACTTCTAATTAACAACAACTTCTAAATAACAACATCAGAGAATCATAACTTCTAAGTAACAACAACTTATGAATATTGAATTACTCTTCCATACCATCCCTTAATTCATATTCAGCTAGCCAAAATCTATAACACCAATTCCATCCCTCAAACGGATAAGGTGTTCAGTCTTGACATCCTTCATCAGAACTTCTACAAGTTTCTTCTGGTTGCTACAGTGTGGAACTTCTAATACTCCATTCAGAAATGCAGATTTCTCCTTGAAAACCGATCTGGCGCTGATGGTTTTCTTCTCCCTTGGAAGCTCAGTTAACTTCCAAGTCTTGTTTTCTTCTGAAGCCTCAAGTTTTTCTTTCATGGCCTTCAGCCACACTTTATTCTTGAGAACTTCTCCAATACCCATTTGTTCAGAATCTCCTTTTTATTCTGGAACGGTATCTCCTTCTAGACTTTCTTCAGAAGTTTTACTTCCACCAGAAGTTCCACCTTTGTTAACTTCTAGACCTTGTCCAAAACCATCAACTTCAAAAGTTCCTTCTTCAAAATCATGACCACCACCAGAGGTTGGACTAACTTTAGAAGCTCCTCCTTCAGAAGGTCCACCTTTAGAGTCATGATTACCACCAAAAGCATGATCATCTCCAGAAGCTTGTCCTCTAAAACCTACGTCTTCAGAGTTTTCCCTTCCAGAAACATGATCGCCACCAGATTTTGGATCATCATCAAAATATGGATCAGAATCAAATTCACCATCTGATTCGTCTTTAGAGTCACCAGAAGATTCATCATCTTATGACTCTAACTCTTCTTCAAAACTTTCAATTTTTGACTCTTCTTCAGAAGTTTCAACTTCTGACTCTTCAATGTCATTTTCTAACTCTAACTCATAAAGAAACACTCCTTCAGAATCAGAATATTCAAAGTCATCTTCATCCCCTTTAGAATCAGAAAATGACAACCTCACAGGTTCCTCGTCAGATTCATAAGCCATCAATAGCACAGGTTCATCATCTGAATCACCTCTGGCTATTTTTGCTTCTTCTTTGTTTGACTAACAATCTCTAGCAAAGTGGCCAAACTGCTTACAACAGTAACATTGAACCATTATTTTGTCATACTTCTCTTTCCCTTCTGTTGTTTCTCATAAGAATAGAAGACTTTTGACTTCTGCGACCTACCATGTTTTTTTAGCTTCTGGTCCTTCTTGACAAAAGAAGCCTTTAGAGCCTGCACAACTTCCCTCTCAAAAGTTCTTTCAATCAGACGCAACTCATGTGCTTCTAGACTACTTTGTAGTTCTTATATTCTCATGGTTTCTAGATCTTTAGAATGTTCTATTGCTACAACAATGTAATCAAATTGAGGAGTAAGTGACCTCAATACCTTCTCTATGATTACTTGTTCAGAAAGAGTTTCTCCACAAGCCTTCATCTCATTAGTGATCAGAATCACTCTAGAGATATACTCTAAAACCTTTTCATTGTTCTTCATGTTGAGATTCTCATATTGCTTTCTCAAGGACTGAATCTTCACCTTCTTCAGTGATGCGTCACCACCGTAACATCTGACTGGTGTGTCCCACGCCTCCTTTGACGTCATCGAATATGCAATCTTCTCAAACACGTCCACATCCACACATTGATGGATGAAGAACAACGCCTTCTGATCTTTCTTCCTCTTGCTTCTCTGCGCCTCTCTCTCTTCTTCGGTTGCATCTTCTGCAACCTGAATATACCCATCAGTATCAAGCTCCAAAACATCTTGAGCCCCAAATAACACGCGCATCTAAATCATTCATCTGTTTCAGTTCTTGCCATAAAAAACTAGAAGTTTGGTACTCATATTTCCATTTCTGTTCATATTCTATCTTGTACAGTACACTAAGATCTTCACTCACAGTGTTTCCCAACCCACAAAATCAGAAAAATGTGACTCTATTACAATTTTGTTCAAAGATTCAGCACGAACCCAGAAACAAAACCAATCATACAACACAAACTCATGTTTCACTAGTGTTTCCCTGTGTTTCTAACCGAAGCTCTAGATACCAATTTTTTGGTGCACAATGTAACACCCCTTTTAATTTCCCCGCGAATTATATATTTAATCAGAGTTTTAACATAACGAAAGGGCGTCACAATTTAAAAATTATTCAAATAATAAAATAACAAACCAGTTGTCATGCATTTACTGAAGAACTTCATTAATTAATTCAACCAACAATTATGTTTTACACAGCGGAAAGAACATAAAATCCGGAATAACTCAAATCATAATTATTCCAAGCATAAACTCAAAAGAAACAAGTTTAAATCCTTAAAGTTCC
Organism: Vicia sativa; assembly: GCA_021764765.1. Classification (NCBI taxonomy): domain Eukaryota; kingdom Viridiplantae; phylum Streptophyta; class Magnoliopsida; order Fabales; family Fabaceae; genus Vicia; species Vicia sativa. The sequence goes on along the minus strand of CM038793.1, from coordinate 130,479,210 downwards.
AAAACGATCGTTCCCCAGTGTTACAACTACCAGAGCATGACACTGACACGCGGACAATCTAAATAGCACATCTTAAGGCTATCCTCACCAGCTCCTAAGCGGCTAACCCTTCAATCTGAAATCATCAAAGTAAGGGTGAGATTTCATCAATAATTAAAATGCATTATATGTTTCTTTAAAACAATAAAACAATCAATACATTATTCCACCCACATTAGCATAACCAGATTACAATCCACAAGTACATTCCATACAGTTCATTATGCATATAATAACAATCAATGCAATTATAACACTGGAAACCATCCTAACATGTTATAATTACATATGCAATGCAGACTCAATGCATGTGGTACCAAACATGAACCAAGTTCACACCCTGTTCCGTTTACACCTCGGAAAACAGCGTCAATCAACGATTCGCCCATACACCATTGGGTCAAGAATCCAGCCTCACCACCACTATCCACTAGGTACGGGTATTGGCAAAACAAGTCAAAATCCACACAATAGGAATTAACTCCACCAGAATGCATATGCATGCACATCAAAAGCATGCAACATTCAACACAGATTATGATCACATCAGATATCATAAACCATCATCAACCACAACATGATATCAGAACCTATCATGAAATAAATCATCACAAAGCATAAATATGCCAAACACTTACTCTTCAATTAGTAAGACTATCACCAGTATATACAACAACAACAACTGAGATCAACGACTACTGGGTATATACAACATCAACAATAATTCATGATATCAACAAGTTTCATGAATATACAAAATCAGGAACAACACATGATATCGATACAATCATGCATATATAACGTTAATTACAACACATGGAATTAACATACAACAAGTATACACCACGAATAATCACGAATCACAACGAATTCTTACTACGGAAGCCAAAACAATCCTTTAAGATCTCAATTACTAGTTTTTAAAATGTGTTTAATAGATAGTACTCGTTCTAAGCTTTCCAACAATACCAACTATGCCTAAATCGGAGTTACGGTCGTAAAGATATGACCAAAACCGTTTTCAGAAAATCACCTTCTGCTCCTACACAACATGTATCGATCCAAAACCCCATGTGTCAATACATAGAATGCTTGTGTCGACACAAAACACGTATGTGTCGACTCATACGCAATAATTTTTCCCAATTTTCAAAATACCTTCAGTATGAGTTGATCCATAGCTTCTTGTGTCGATACAAGATCCTTTTGCATCGATGCATAGCATCTTTGTGTCGATGCAAAAACTCAATTTTTAACCACATGAGTCGATCCGAGCAATTTTGTGTCGATACAAGCCTTTCCCACGCCTCTGGTTTTCTAAATTTTTACTGCTTGCATCGACACGTAACTTCTTGTGTCGACCCATACTGCTGTTTTTCACCAAAAATCAGTTTTTCTTCACTGTCTTCCAATTCCTATTAATTCCATTCATTACCAAACTTTATATTATACCAGAACAGAATTAAATCATATATTTTCTCATCCAATTGACCACAAAATTATGTATTCTAATTAGCCTAGAATCATTCTACATGATTTAAACGTTCTTATCAATCCCAATTAAATTATTACGTCGGATTATAACGTTAGGGCGCAACCTAGAATCCTTATTCGAGATTCCTAACGGATTGAATTATTCTATTGATCATCAAAATCTATAAGGCATAATAATTCTAATCAAATCACCCCTTACCTCGCGATGATTCTTCGAATTCTGACGATTTGGCTTTTTCTCCTCTTTCTCTTCTCTTCTCCAAAGTACGTAGAATGAAATCCTAATTTCTCTTCTCACTTCTTCCCTTTATTTATTCCTTTTTATTTTCCAAATAATAGAAATAAATAAATTAGATTAATTCGAGCCTTTTACTCTACACACCTCCCAAATCTACTTCACACCCCCAACACATCCATTTATTTAATTAAAAAATTAAATCCATAAATCCAAAAATATTAATAATTAAACCTTTAATTAAATTAATAATTAAATTTCTAATTAATAAATAGTTGAATTAATTTCGGGTGTCACAACACTCCCCTACTAAAAAGAGTTTTCGTCCTCGAAAACATACCTTAGACGAAAAGTTCGGGATACGAGTCTTTCATCTGGCTTTCTAGCTCCCAAGTTACATTTCCACCTGCTGGTCCTCCCCAAGATACTTTCACCAATGCTGTCTCTTTACCTCGTAACTGCTTCATCTTCCGATCCTCAATTCTCGCAGGTAATGCTTCAACAGTCAGGTTATCTTGCACCTGTATATCATCTACCTGAATCTCATGAGACAGATCAGAAATTTACTTCCTCAACTGAGATACATGGAAGACATCATGCAAATTTGCAAGTGACGGCGGTAAAGCAATATGATAAGCAACTCTTCCAACCTTCTTGGTTATCTGACACAGACCAATAAAGCGCGAAGTCAACTTCTTTGACTTCAAAGCTTGACCCATACCAGTCATCGGAGTAACTCGCATAAACACATGATCTCCTTCACTAAACTCGGGATCCTTCCTTCTCTTATCATGATAACTCTTCTGGAGACTCTGAGAAGCTCTCATCTTCTCCTGAATCATCTTGATCTTTTTTGAAGTCTGTTGGACAATTTTCGGTCCAATCACATCACTCTCTCCAGATTCGTACCAACACAACGGTGTCCGACACCTCCTACCATACAATGCCTCAAACGGAGCCATACCAATACTCGAATAAAACTATTGTTGTAGGTAAACTCAATCAATGGCAAATAACTATCCCAAGCTCCACCTTTCTCCAACACACAAGCTCGCAACAAATCCTCTAACGACTGAATCGTTCTCTCCGTCTCACCATCCATCTGCGGATGATAAGCGGAACTCAACCTCAACTTAGTACCCAAAGCTTCTTGCAGCCCCGTCCAAAACTTAGACGTAAACCTCGGATCTCTATCCGACACAATACTAGAAGGAATACCATGAAAACTTACAATCTTCTCAACATATCATTCTGCCAACCTCTCCATAGGATAATCCATTCTTATTGGAATGAAGTGAGCAGATTTCGTCAACTGATCAACAATAACCCAGATAGAACCACAATTCTTCGATGTCCTTGACAAACCAGACACAAAATCCATAGAAATGCCATCCCATTTCCACTCTGGAACAAACAACGGTTCCATCAGTCCTGACGGTTTTTGATGTTTAATTTTCGACTTCTGACAAATCATAAACAAACTCAACAATTTCCTTTTTCATTCCAGGCCACCAAAACAACTTTTTCAAGTCATGATACATCTTAGTAGCACCGAGATGAATACTCAATCCACTACAATGTCCTTCTTCTGAAATACTCCTCCTAAGTTCTGTAATATCCGGAACACAAACTCTATCACCAAATCTCATAACACCATTCTCGTCAATTCGGAATTCACCTCCTTGACCTTGGTTGATCAATGTCAACTTATCCACTAAACCAACATCAGATTTCTGCCCAGTTCGAATTTCCTCAAGAATACCACTAGTCAACTTCAACATACCCAACTTAACACTATCAGAAGTAGTTTCACATACCACGCTCAAATCTCTAAACTGCTCAACCAATTTCAATTCACGGACCATCAATGTATACATATGATTTGACTTCCTACTAAATGCATCTGCAGCAATGTTTGCCTTACCAGGATGGTAATTCAAACCAAAATCATAATCCTTCAGAAATTCCAACCATCTCCTCTGCCTCATATTTAACTCTTTCTGATCGAAGAGATACTTCAGACTCTTATGATCGCTGAATACCTTAAATCGAGAACCATACAAGTAATGCCGCCACAATTTCAAAACAAAAACCACTGTGCCAGCTCTAGATCATGAGTCGGATAATTACTTTCATGAACTTTCAATTGTCTCGAAGCATAAGCCACAACCTATTTATCTTGCATCAAAACACCACCTAATCCCATTAAGGACGCATCACAATACACAACAAAAGATTCTGCTAGATTTGGCAAAATCAGAATTAGAGCACTAGTCAATCTCTTCTTCAGCTATTGGAATCCTTTCTGACATTCAGCATCCCAAACAAACACTTGACCCTTTCTGGTCAACTTAGTCAACGTTAAAGCTAACTTCGAAAATCCTTCAATGAACTTCCTGTAGTAACTTCACTTAACTAGAATTCACACTTATACAACTTCGCATACAACTTCTTCTCTTTCAACAGTTCCAACACATTTCTAAGATGTTCTGCATGCTCTTCATCATTCTTTGAATAGATCAGAATATCATCAATAAAGACCACCACAAACTTATCAAGATACAGATGAAATATCCTGTTCATATATTCCATGAAAACACCATGTGCATTAGTAACTCCAAACGGCATAACAGAATACTCATAATGTCCATACCTCGTTCGAAATGCAGTTTTCTGAATATCCTCCGTCTTCACACGAATCTGATGATATCCAGACCTCAAGCCAATTTTACTGAATACACAAGCTCCAACTAACTAGTCCATCAAATCATCAATCCTCGGCAATGGATACCGATTCTTGATTGTAACTTTGTTCAACTGTCTGTAATCAACACACAGTCTCATTGAACCCTCTTTCTTTTTAACCAACAACACAGGAGCACCCCACGGCGAAACACTAGGACGAATAAACTTCTTCTCCAGTAATTCTTCTAACTGCTTCTTCAACTTAGATAATTCAGATGCCGACATGTGATAAGGCGCCATCGACACTGGACTAGTTCCAAGAATCAAATCTATAGTAAATTCCACTTCTCTCTCTCTCAGGTGGCAATTCACTAACATCTTCCGGAAACACTTCGGGAAATTCATTCACCACTGGAAATTCATCACTCTTAGCTTTTCCTTTCCCTCCGTCGAAGAATACAACATAAACACTACCACACCATCATTAACAACTGCGCAAATCTGATCATCCATCTTAATTCATTGTCCTTATTAGAGTCTTCGTCAACTCATATGGTTCACAAGCTTCTACCAAACTTCATTCATATTTATCACTTTATGCCCATATTGATAGAAAGACAATTGTATACCATCCAATACGATTCCGTCTACTATCAACAAGAGATTAAGGGTGATCAAGTCCTCAATTTGTCAATAGACATCCGATAATCATACTGGAGTATAAATCATCATTACCAACACTTTCTGTTATCAGAATCGTACTCACCTTTTTGCACTTCCAACTATGACTCCTGATCCAAATGATTCCAATAACTCTAACCACTCTTGCACTGTCTTCTCAAGTAGTACCTCTTACCAATGACTTACAATCGGAACATATCCGGAAAGCATCTCTTCTCCCCCACTTAGTTTCACACTACTCCTGCAATAATCAATTAGAAAAGCAACAAGTACCGACAGTGTTGTACACACTTGTCGCGTACAAAGGGATAATGACATTAAGACACGACCGACTATGCTCTGATACCACTATTGTAACACCCCTTCTAATTTCCCCGCGAATTATATAATTAATTAGAGTTTTAACATAACGAAAGGGCGTCACAATTTAAAAATTATTCAAATAATAAAATAACAAACCAGTTGTCATGCATTTACTGAAGAACTTCATTAATTAATTCAACCAACAATTATGTTTTACACAGCGGAAAGAACATAAAATCCGGAATAACTCAAATCATAATTATTCCAAGCATAAACTCAAAAGAAACAAGTTAAAATCCTTAAAGTTCCAAAACGATCGTTCCCCAGTGTTACAACTACCAGAGCATGACACTGACACGCGGACAATCTAAATAGCACATCTTAAGGCTATCCTCACCAGCTCCTAAGCGGCTAACCCTTCAATCTGAAATCATCAAAGTAAGGGTGAGATTTCATCAACAATTAAAATGCATTATATGTTTCTTTAAAATAATAAAATAATCAATACACTTGTATTGATGCATAGACCACATGTATTGATGCATAACCTCTTGTATTGATGCATAGACAACATGTATTGATGCATAACCTCTTGTATCGATGCATAGACCACATGTATTGATGCATAACCTCTTGTATTGATGCATAGACCACATGTATTGATGCATAACCTCTTGTATTGATGCATAGACCACATGTATTGATGCATAACCTCTTGTATTGATGCATAACCATTTTCCTTCAGTATGCATCGATGCATAACACGTATGTGTCGATGCATAACTCCAATTTTCACCACATGAATCGATGCATGAGGTTTTGGATCGATGCATAGCTTATTCCAGTTTCTGTTTTTCCAAAGTTTGACCACTTGCATCGATGCATAACCCTATGTGTCGATGCATGCTGCGATTTTTCACCAAAAACCAGTTTATTGCCACTGTTTTACAACTCCAATTAATCCCATCCATTACCAAACTTCATATTACAACAGAACAAAATTAAATCAGGCATTTTCTCGTCCAATTAACCATAGAATTATGTATTCTAATTAGCCTAGAATCATTCTACATAATTTAAACGTTCTTATCAATCCCAATTGAATTATTACGTCGGATTATAACGTTAGGGCACAACCTAGAATCCTAATTCGAGATTCCTAACGGATCGAATTATTCTATTGATCATCAAAACCTATAAGGTATAATAATTCTGATCAAATCACCCCTTACCTCGCGATGATTCTTCGAATTCTGACGATTTGGCTTTTTCTCCTCTTTCTCTTCTCTTCTCCAAAAGTACGTAGAATGAAATCCTAATTTCTATTCTCACTTCTTCCCTTTATTTATTCCTTTTTATTTTCCAAATAATAGAAATAAATAAATTAGATTAATTAGAGCCTTTTACTCTACACACCTCCCAAATCTACTTCACACCCTAACACATCCATTTATTTAATTAAATAATTAAATCCATAAATCCAAAAATATTAATAATTAAACCTTTAATTAAATTTCTAATTATTAAATAGTTGAATTAATTTGGGGTGTCACACACAAGAATCAAAGATGATTGGAATAGTGGGAGAATAAAAGAGAATGACTACCACAAGAGTGAAAGAAATAAGGATTGTTGTTATAAATGACATCTACCACTAGTCTATTTATACAAGGATAAAATTGACACATAGGCCCTAATAAAGTAAACATAATAACTTTTATACCCCAAAATTTTCCCTCCTACTTCTCAAGACAATCCACAACTCCATACTCAAGGATTTCACAAGGGGTGACTAGATAAACCCTCTCCTAAGCAATCCATCCAAACTAAGGTTCTGCTCCTCTAAAGTTAAGATGGATTTCCAGTGATTAAATTGGCCATCATACCTCATCATTTGCTGCAAAGGACCATCATATCAAGTTTCAAGCCTTACAAGTCAAAATTGCTCATCCAATTGCTCAGATAGTTGAAAATCCGCTGTATTGGACAAAAAGTCAACTGTGGTCAACATACAGTCAAACTTCATAATTTTTGGTCAATACCAATATTTTGAAGTAATATTAATCATTTGATCAAGGGTTGACCATGATTCATCAAGAAAAGTCCAGATCTGATCAAAGGTCAAAGTTTCTAAATTAGGGCTCTTTAGACAAAAGTCAACAGAACTTTGACCAGACATAACTTTCACATACTTTATCAAAAAAATTTCAACCAAATCTCATTTTAAAGGGAATTCAATTCTCTACAACTTCATGTCTCATAAGCTTGGGCTGGAAATGCTTCATTTGGAAGTTATAGATCAAAACATTACAGGTCCTTTTAAAAAGTCAACAAAAAGTCATCTTTTTGCAAAGAAGTGTTCATGAGTATGGAAAATTCAATGAAGATGAAACCAAAAGGTCTATTTAGAGGACATCTTGATCTTTCTAAAAAGTCCAAGAACACCCAAAAATGTTAAAAGTTGAGCAAGATTCAATTTGTGCAAGTTGGGCATTTTTGAGGAGGTGCATAAAGAGAAATACTTGAGAAAATCAAATTTTTTCCAAATGGGCTTAACTTTTCTTAGTTCAAACTTGTTTCTAATCACAATTTGAACCTCCAATCCCAATGCCACGCCCTTGAGATTTTGATTTTATTTATTTTGATTTTTTATTCATTAAAGTTAATTTAATTAAAATAAAATAGCAAAAAATAAATCAATCAATGCAAGGTTGTATATTTGACATTCTTGAGGTCCAAGATACCTATTAAATGGCCTGAAATTCGAAATTGAGTGATTGGCAAGAGATTGGTACAAGATTGGAAATATGTAATCAAGATTGACAAGATTGGCAAATCAAATATACTCTCATTGAATGGGATATATTTTCTCATCAATGCTCAACCTGAATCCATCCTCAATAAATTCAGAGGGTTTCTAAACCCTAAAAAAGAGGTTTTTGGGCAGTTTGAAGAACCCTAACTAAGCTCAAGAAAACCGTGTGATACAAGCAACTTGCAGCCAGAGTTTTAGCTCGATTTCATATATTCATGCATTTTTTATACGATTTGATTGCATATTTGTGTTTAGACTGATGTTTGTAAACTTTTTGGATGGTTTGATTTGAGTTTTAGCACAGGAATAAGAATCTGCCATTGCTAGGGTTCATGAGCTCGAATTAGGGATTTCCAAAATAGGATAAATTGGACGAAACCAGTGACCCTATCACACTCAGGGGATCAAACCGAGTTGATCCATGGTCTCATAACTGATTTATGTTGCGTATTTTTTAGTTTTGATTTCTTGCAGGGGTATAGTGACGAAACAGAACCGTGGGTAAAAGTATGAAAATTTAAACAAAGAAGATGACACCTTGGCGCGTTTTAGTGCCAACCACGGACCTCGAGCCTCCAAGCTCCATTTTCGGATCCCCGAGGAGGCATCACCCCAAAGCTCCACACGGATCCCTTGAGCAGGCCCCAGCTCCGGCCGGGCGTCCTGATCCGAATCTCTAGAAGCCCGACACGGACCATTCGACAGATCTCCCGAAGCTCTAGCTTCGGATGTTTCAACACAGATTCCCGAGCTCCGACACGGACACGCTCAGATTCTCCCGAAACTCCAACCGGATCCTTTCGGATCTGAAGCTCCACTCTTGGACACGCTCGTGAGATTCTCCCATAAACTCCAATTTTTGGGTGCCTAAGGTGCGCCACTCATAGAAGGCTTGGCTTCTGAGGAAGCTTCCGTCAGAAGCTCTGATGATTATTTCTTTGTTTTATTTATTTTTTCTGCTTTTTCTTATTTCCCTTTTATTTAATTTAATTAATTTAACTAGTAATTAGATTAAATAATTAGTTTAATTAGGTAATTTAACAAATAATTTCCTCCATGCTTTTTTAATTAGTTTAATTTAGGTTAATTTTCATCAAATCTTTTTTCATTAAAATCAATTAGAACTAGGTTTTTTTTCTTCTCATATTAGGATTTAGGTTTTCTCACTTAGACCCTTCATTTATTATTTCGCATTTTAAATTCTAGAAAGGTTGTATAGCTTGCAGTTTTTTTATCATGTAATAGTGTAGGACCTTTACATTTCCGCCTTTACTTTTTGCACTCCCATATTATGTATCTGCCCCAAAGCCATGTAATAGCGTAAGACCTTTATATTTCCGCAATTTATTTTCCGCACCTATTAACTGCTAGTAATTAGGCGTGTATGGCATGATTAAGAACAACGTAGATCACTTCTAATCATAAGATAAAATATCTGAATACAACACATATTTCACACTTGCACCCACCTTAGGGTATCCTCTCTCGTTGCCTTACGAATAATGGTCAAGTCCATCGAACGTAGGGATATCTTAGCACGGTTGCCTGAAATATATCATCACAGTCCCTTCGACTTAAAAGATCATAGTCCCGCGATGTTGCCTACGAGTATATGATCTAGTCCCTCGATTGTTGCCTACGAAAAGTGATGATCGTCCATTGTAACACGGTGGGAGAACTAACTTGTTTGTTTTGCGTTTTATTGCAAATGTTGTGGATAGCAAGAGTCGCCACCGACTTTTATTTTATCCAATTAAGGGAAGGTGAAAAGAACAGGAAAAGACCTTCGTTAGATTCTGGGTAAGGGAGGTGATTATGAAAAGGGAAGGTGTTAGAACCCTTTTCATCCGTAGTTATCTATGGGCTCTTAATTGCTTTAGCTCACTTTATGACTTGCTTTTTTGTGTTTGTGTTTGAAAATGTTTTTGAAAAGGCATTTCGCTTTGACTTCGTAATGATTCATGTTGGAATGTATACGAAGTGTTCGAAAATGTTTTCATTTTGGAAAAGTGTTTTAACTTTGTAAAAGTGTGAGGTGTAAATAGATGTTTTGATAGAGCAAGCAATTAAGAGTCTATTACCTACTCGAACGGTCATTACCGTGTTATTTTACTTTCCTTTAGAATAGCGCTATCCATACCATTAGTCGGTAGGTAACCCTATTCGTTGGATGTGAAGGGACATTCAAAGGGACATTGGATGGTCATAGAAGGTAACTTGTAGGTGTATCCTAGCACACTCGTAGGGACGATCATCACTTTTCGTAGTCAACACTCGAGGGACTAGATCATGTATTCGTAGGCAACATCGAGGGTCATTGAGGGACTATGAACTTTAATTCGAAGGGACTATGATGATATTTTATGGGAAATCGTGCTAAGATACCCCTACGTTTGAGGAACTTGACCATTTATTCGAAAGGCAATGAGAGAGAATATCCTAGGGGGTGCATGTGTGAAGAGAGTGTGCTGAATTCAGATAATTTATCTTGTGGTTAGAGTTAGCTATGTTGATTTTATCTTGCCATACACGCCTAGTTACTAGCAGCTTATAGGTGCGGAAAGTAACTTGCGGAAATGTAAAGTGCGGAAAGTAAATCTTACGCTATTACATGGCTTTGAGGCAGTTACATAATTGAGGAGTGCGGAAAGTAAAACCTAATCAAACTATTACATCCCATGAGCAGTTACATAATATTGAAAAAAGAAAATGCGAGAGAATAGTCCTAACTATTACAACCTGGAAGCAGTTACAATAATCAGAAAAAGAATCGAATTGCAAAATAAGAGAAAATAATGTTAGTGAAAAAGGTTTTTGAGTTAGGAAAAAGTTTTAGGGCTAGCAAACTTAATTAGATGAGAAAACATTTTTTGGGGATTTTTTGGATTAATTTTAGTATAGAAAAAACAATTAAAAGTTAACTTTTCGATTAATTAACAATTAATTAAAATATGAATGAATAATATTATTTTTTTATGTTAAAAATTAAATAAACATTTTTCTAACTTAAATGCAAAAAGAAATTTTTTTTTGTGATTTTTTAATGTGTTAGAAAAATATATGAAAAGGAATTAAATTGAAAACGAAAATATGAAGAAAAACATGAAAATAGAAGTTAGTTTGAAAAGTGATAAAAAATAATGCTGGAGCCAGAGATCGAACCCTGCTCCTCTCCCTCACACGCGCGTCCCTTGGCCAACCGAACTAGCATGCTTTGGTGTTTGAATACTGAAACAAAATAAACATAAAGGAAATAATTTTCTAGAAATTAATTGAATCAAAAAACGCGCGCAGGGGGTCTTCTTCCCCATTTGAATTTCCAGACTTTTAGCTACGGTTTTCATCCGTAGCAAAAGCTTTTACCAACAACCCGTCTGTAGCTATAGGACCTGCAAGTTTCAAAAATTCAACACAAGCAATATAAATTCATGGTGAGAGCATGGATCGACCCAGTTTGACGTCCTGAGTGTGATAGTACCAATGGTTGTTCCTAATTTTACCTATTATGAGAAACCCTAATTCGAGGTCCAAAAACCCTAACAATGGCATAAGCTTGTACCTGCGTCTAAAATCAAATTACCCAAACCAGAAAGCTTGCAAACATCATCACGATCAAGAATATACAGTCAAATCATGTTTATGATGCACAAATAATAGAAATCGAATTTGACATAAAGGGATGCAAACCGTGTTCTTGATTTCATGTTTCTGGATGTTTTGTTGGCTTGTGAATATCTGGATTGATTCAGAGGACCTCCAGGAATTGATTGCAAGGCTTGGAAAGGCTTGAATTGGAGCAAAACTATGGCTGCTAGGTTGCTTGAATGCCACGGTTTTTTGCACTTGGTTTAGGGTTCTTGAGGCATCAAAATCATCCTTGTGGCATTTGGAATCAGTGTGTATAAATACTAGAGTGAATTAGGTCAAGAATTGTGAAGAAATATCATGCCAATCATTGAAAAAAATATTTGATTTGGAATCAAACCAAATATTTCTTTTTTGAGCCAATTTCAATCAATTCTCTTGCCAATCTTCATTATTTCGAAATAATCAGATTAATTGGTTGCTTGGACCTCAAGGATGAGAGAAAATCAATCTTGCACTTAATTTTTGATTTATATCTTTTATTTTAATTAAATTGGTTATAAATGAATAAAAATCCAAAATAAATAAAAAAATAAAAGATAAAAACGTGGCCTTGGGCTTGGAGGTTCCAATTCAGATAAGGAACAAGTTTGATTCAAGAAAAGTTAGGCCCATTTGGAATTTTTTTGATTTTCTCAAGTATTTCTCTTTACGCACCTCCTAAAAAATGCTCAACTTGCACATCTTGTATCTTGCTCAATGTTTGACATTTTTGGGTGTTCTTGGACTTTTTAGAAAGTTCAAGATGTCTTCTAAACATCCCTTTTGGTTTCATCTTCATTGAAGTTTCCATGCTCATGAACACTTCCTTGCAAAAAGATGACTTTTTGTTGACTTTTAAAAAGACCTATATTGTTTTGATCCATAACTTCCAAATGAAGCATTTCTAGCCCAAGCTTGTGAGACATGAATTTGTAGAGAATTGAATTTTCTTCAAAATGATCTGTGGTGGAAATTTTTTTGATAAAGTATGTGAAAGTTATGCCTGGTCAAAGTTCTGTTGACTTTTGTCAAAAAAATCCTAATTTAGAAACTTTGACTTTTGATCAAATCTTGACTTTTCTTGAGGAATCATGATCAAACCTTGATCAAATGATGAATATTACTTCAAAATATTGGTGTTGACAAAAAATTATGAAGTTTGACTGTATGTTGACCACAGTTGACTTTTTGTCCAATACAGTTGATTTTCAACCATCTGAGCAATTGACTGAGCAAATTTGGCTTGTAAGGCTTGAAACTTGACAAGGTGATCCCTTGGAACATAGAATGAGGTATGATGATCACTTGGAGCATTGGAAGTCCATCTTGACTTGAGAGGAGCAAAACCCTAGTTTGGGTTGATTGCTTAGGAGAAGGTTTGTCTGGTCAACCCCTTGTGAAATCCTTGAGTAAGGATATGTGAATTGTGTTGAGAAGTGGGAGGGCAAATTTTGGGGTATAACAGTTGCCCCTGTTCAATCTTCTTGTATTGGAAGGGTTAGATTGGCATGCTTGCCTTTCGTGACCTGAAAGTAGAAGATGATTGAACACTCGAGTACACCTGAAAATTTGCACTCGCTGTTGTATGAAGTAGGATCGTCAGTTGATGATGCGTTGGAATGGGCTTGTAGATGCCATTTAGAGAAGCTGCTACTGGATAGTGAGTCGTACGCTAGACTCTGTAGTTATTTTTTGAATAGAAGAGACAACAGAGTTGGGATTAAGATGCCATCTGGAGAGGCTGAGTCGTACGCTAGACTCGATATTTATCTGAGGTGGGCTTACGATGCCATCTGGGGCTATTGATAATAAGAGAAAGTCAGAATAAACCTTCGTCTTGGCTATTCCTGAGGTGAATATTTGGCAGGATGTGGATAGGTTTCCCGTCTTGCTTCGGGTATTAATCCATAATCTGTTGCCTAGAGATAATTTATGTAGTCCTTCAGATAGATTTCCCGTCTTGTTTCAGGCATTAATGTTTGACCTTTGGTTTGGACAATAACTGTTACCTTGTCGCACCCCAAAATTTACCCTCCTTCCAATAATCTCTTTTTGGAATATTTGTCCATGATCCTGTCTCTTGTACCCACCCAAATTATTTGAAGCGAATAATTCGTCGAGGTACGATGTCTGTGTTTGATGCAAATCCATCCGAATTTCAGTTCACAGTTTTAAATTTTCTCAAGCCCAAAAGGAAGTTCAAATTCTCGAGCCAATTGGAATGTTGGTCTATGTTTTAGCAGGTTGATCACGAATTGGAGTTCAAAGGAAATTTTGAATTCTATTGGTGAAACAAGGCAAAGTAGAATTGTCGGATTTTTACAAAAACTCGAATGTTCAAGATTATAAGTTCGAATTCTAAGTCTTAAATTTACACCAACATTGGCAGATTGAAATTTTGAACACTTTTCAAATGCAAGCTTCATTCAAATGTTCTAAACACACTACAAGAATTCTTGCAAGCTTTGGAAAATTTTGCCGGGATTTGTTTCATTCAAAGTTCGCTACGAGAATAAATTTATCAATGATTCCAAGTTATTACAAACATGAAATGTTGGTTTCGCAATTCAAGGATCAAAAGAAATATTCAAACCAAACTTGCTTTCATTCAAATTACCAAACTTGTGATACAAGAATGTTACAAATTGTAAGTACACAAGTGCATAAAGTGTTGAAACTTCTTACAATTCCAATTTTAAGTTACAATTCAAATTCCTAAAAATTGAGGCCTAACTACAAAGAGATCGCTTTGAGCGCTCCATCTTCAAGCTTCCTATGGCCCCCCTTTGCAAGCATCTTTATCTCCATGCCATGCCATCCAAGTATGCTGATTCGCAACATGAAACAAGAAACAGAATACGGGTTAGAAGTTACAAAACATAATTGAATTTCAAAAAGCAAGAAATTGTCAAAGATTGTTCTTTTGGTCGAAACATCATCATTAGGCATTTTAGGCGGAATCAGGTTTTCAACAATAAGCCTCAGAATCTTAAAAAGATTAATCATCGGCGTTTGACTTGTTTGCAAATCACGGGATAACCCGGTTCACAAACCAGCGTAACGGGCTGCAAGCATACGAAAGCAACAGTTTAAATCCGGGCTGCAAGAGAAAAAACGAAGCGACAATTCAATTTCGGACAGCAAGTAATGCGAAGCGACAGATTCAGTTTCGGGCTGCAATGCGAAGCAGACAGGTTCAATTCCGGGCAGCAGCATACACATATACATTTTAATCCAAAAAAAAGGCCAGCATACATAGCAACACAACAGGCAGCATGTCTCAAGGCAGCAAGCAGATATCAGTTCACAACCAACAATACAAGAGGCAACAGACTAAAGTATGGGCTATCAGCAGCAAAGGAACAGTTTGAGAAAGTAAGAAGAAAAAGAAGCAATATAAATTCCAGCCAGCAAGCATGTAATGATCAAGACAGCAGTAGCAAGTACATTGAGCCCAACATTAAGCCCCAAAAGCCATAAAAGTACAAATGATCATCACAATATTCCAAGTAACCAGCATTGAGCAGTTCAAAATAAGCCACAAAGTAAAAGAGCAGAGCAGAGCAGGCCAAATTCAGAGCAGAAAGTATGGCTAAGTCAGAAAACATCATGGCTAAATGCAGAGACAGTATGGTATAAACTCAAAAAGTCAAGAAACTCAGAGATTCATCATAACAGCATGGTTATTATCTGACATTACAAGCAGCTGGTACAAGCACAAAGATCAAAGGTGTATCTGTTCAAGAGAGATATAAGGGACAAAAGAGAAAAGTTGAGGAGTTCGGACAGTTGAGGAAAAGAAAGAAAAACTTTGAACCCAAACTTTTTTTCAATACCAACAGTTCAAAAACTCAAGCCATTTCAAAAAGAATCATAGTATTAGCATCTGTTCTAGGGAAGCAATAAACCACAAGTGCAGCATCAGTTCTCTAAACCAAAACCAGAAAAAAACATAACACCAATCCAAAACCCAAGCGCAGAATCTGTTCTTATCATTCAGAATCAAAAACAAAGCAACACATAGCAAACAACATCATCATGTTCCTAACCTAAAGCCTTCAGAATCATCTTTTCTCAGAAATCCTATGTTCTGACAAGTAGAGAAAGAAGAGGAGGAAAAGTAATCGAAACGATCTCACCCGGAACAAGGTCAGAATCCGCTTCCTCACGCCGACGCGCCTCCAAGGTCAAACAATCAAGCCGGAATCGCTATCGGTGGGTAGGGTTTCGTAACCTCTTTCAGTTCTCCAACCATCTGTCATGCAATCAGAAAACAATATCAGAAAACAAATCGAAAATCAGAAATATAAGCATGCAAATCGAATCGCGCGGTGAGAGAGGAGAGAAAGAAATCGCGATCGCGGTGAAGAGGAAGAGGAAGAGAGGAAACGGCGAATCGATCGAGAGAGAACAGAGATCGCGAGGGAGAGAGAGACAGGGTTCCGTCTGAGGGCGAGAGGGAAAGGTGAGGAATCGCGTGAGAGAGAAGAAGAACGCGTGAGAGAGAAGATAGAAAATCTGTTCTTCTTGTTTTCTCCTTTCCCATTTTCTTTTTATTTATCTATTAAAAAAAAAACAATAATAATATATAAAAGAAATAAGTTTTATTTTATTTTCCTATTAAATCTGGTGGTGACAAGTGTCACCACCTTGTTTTTTAGATGATAAAATAAAAAATCTGTTTTTTTTATTATTTTTGTTATTGTTAGATAATTTTACTAAAAAATGTAAGTATTGAACAATATATATGTGGGGTGATATTGCTATTATTTTGGAACCGTCGAAGGGCGTTGGAATGGAAGCATTGCACCTGATTCGCCAACACGTGGGGGTATTTTAGACCAATCAAAGATCAGATGGTATTTTTTCTACTTCGCGGAATCACGACAATCAGGCTATCTCTGAACTTTCTATTTCAATTAATCTATTTTGTCGTAAATAATTTTATTGCGATGTACTAAATGATTTTTGGATCTGATAGTTGTTGTTTGATGACTAATCGATTAAACTATTAGCCGATTTTTCATCAAACAGGAAAAATCATCTCTAATAATTATTTAAATTTCCGATTGTATTGTATGGTATTTTTGTCTGTTTACTTATTCATTCAGCAATTATTCACCATTGTACACTGTGCACACAACGGAAATTAAAATCAATTCGACTTCATCCTGATTGGCTCATACGCCGATTTCTTAAAGGGTCTCATGGTTGGGGATGGGCATGGCCATCCTCACGAGATTGGTTAAAGCCCTTGTTGCTTTAACCGATCATAACCCGAAAACAACATTGGTCTATATACCAATTTTCCATGCACCAGGGTCTCATGGTTGGGGATAGGAGCACCTATCCTCACGAGGTTAATTAAGTCCACATACTTGATTAACCATAACCCGCTTCCATTTTCTCTCAGCACGCGCATCAGAATGCTTTCATAATTTAAAACCTCGATCCAACGTCGAGTTTTCTTTTCAAAACAATTTCATAAATATTCTACTTCTCCCTCCTCCCAAACATATGGTAGTCAGTCCAGTATCGACCCTCGACCGTATGTTTGGTGTCTTAATTGAATTAATCAATGTGAACCATGCTTCACTTCACCTTTTCTTAACAAAAAGCTTTGGGTAGAAAAAGATGATTCGGATGTTTCTGTCCACTCATCCGAGTAATTGGGGCGTTAGCCGTTGAACGCTTATGGTCCAATACTTGTCTCCCACATAAAAAACAACTCAACTCACTCAAACTCCTTTTATCGCTCATACGCGATCATAAAAAACTCTTTTCAGATAAAGAGGGTGCAATAGTCGTTTCAAATACGAACGAGACTTAAGTTTTTCAAACAAACAAAACAAGTCCTAGTTCAAAGCATTTGAAACGTCTAAACGCAAGATTTTTCAGATAAAATCAATGCAACCAATTAAAACCTTTTTAAGAGGAACTACAGAGTTTTGACTTTCCCATTGCACAAGGGAATATGTAGGCACACGGTTCCGAAACCGTGCCAAACTCAAAATATAATAATCAAATCTCATTTCTTCATAACTTAGAGATTAACGAATATACACACACACGTAGAACTAAACGGGTCCCATCGAGTACGATGGATGTAAGGGGTGCTAATACCTTCCCCTTACATAACCGACTCCCGATCCCAATTTTTGGTCGTAGACCGTCTTATCCGTATCTGTGGGGTTTTATCTATATTTTCCCGTTCCCTTTTTGAACGAATAAAATTAGGTGGCGATTTCACTGTTTTCGAGAGTTCGAAAGGATTTTTTAAAATCGAGTTGCTTCAGTTGGCGACTTCACTGGGGAAAATGACTAAGTGTGTCAACCCTAGTTTAGCTCTTCGTATGTGTGTTTATTTCCGCTTTCTATCACTCTGTTTTATGTGTGTAATTTAGTCATTTATTTCCTATCGCTTTAAATATTACCTTGTTGATATTTTGTGGTGGGAATGATGGATGGGACTATAGGAAAAGCCCACTACCAAGGCTATAGAACACATAAGTTAGAGTGGTTGCGTAGTATTGATTTGCTAGACGGAAATGTCTTGTAAGTTGGTGCGAAGACCACACCTAGGGGAGGTTCTTTCGAAGACATTATCGTCGGTTGCGAGTTATTTTTGCATTGACGATAGTGTTGTTAGAAGGGATTTTTCCCCTAGTTTTGACCTTTAAGGAAACCTAACCTGTAGGTTTTAAGAATGCTCAAATGAGACGTTCTTGGATATATCATCTAATCACAAATTTATTTGCGGTCAAAATGATACACCCAGGTTGGGATCAATGATTTTGGGCTCCCCGTTCAGATCATGGTATCGAGGGTTACGTTTGTTATATCGTTAGACCTGCTTTGTCTATTCGGTCAATACGTAACTCTCCCTCAAACCAAATTCTCTTGAAAAACTTGGTAGCGTTGCAAGTATCTTTGCGATGCGCGAGAATTTGTGTTTGTTGTATCAAAAACCCTAAGAACCAACCTTGTTTGGGGAATTGTGGGTAGACGTCGAAACCATGTCCGACCGTCCTTTTAAACCCTTGTCTGTTCAACTTTACATGTGATTTTGCGCATAACATCAATATGTATCGCATCACATTGCATTCTTACATGCATTACCATCACATTGCATTCTTACATGCATTACCATTATATCGCATTCTTACATGCGTTACTATTACATTACATCGCATTCTGACATGCGTTACTATTACATTACATTGCATTCTTACATGCATTACCATTATATCGCATTCTTACATGCGTTACTATTACATTACATCGCATTCTGACATGCGTTACCATTATATTACATTGCATTCTTACATGCATTACCATTATATCGCATTCTTACATGCGTTACTATTACATTACATCGCATTCTGACATGCGTTACTATTACATTACATCGCATTCTGACATGCGTTACCATTATATTACATTGCATTCTTATCATTGCGTTCTTACATGCATCACCATCATATGGCATTCTTACATGCATCACCATCATCGCATTCTTATATGCATCACCATCATATGACATTCTTATATGCATTACCATTACATCGCATTCTTACATGCGTTGCCATTATATTACATTTGCATTCTTTAATGCATTACCATGCATTTCATTTTCACCAGAAAAGCTCATTTCATCTCTTCTGTCCAGAAAGATCAAACTTGTCTACTCGACGTGCGTTCAGAACTCCAAGGATGTCTCAGAGGACTATAGACGAGCTTCAGCATGGTCAGGAACTGTTGAAGGAAGAAGTTAAGCACTTGAAGAGTCAGATGAGTCTGGTCATGGATCTCTTGCAAGTTGTGTTGAAAAGAGAATGCAACACCACACCAATCTCCACAAGTTTGGTTGCTGCTCTATCATCTGATGTCTCCATGGGTCAAGGACATCCACATGTGGCGAACTCTCCAGTTCGAAATTCTCCTACTGAGTATCATCCCCGGCCTTCACCTTCGAAGATTCCTCGACAACAGCAATTGCTTGCTCCCCGATCAAAGAAGAAGGATCCAAATCAGCGTATTAATCAACATTATCGTCGATATGCTCTACAGGATATTCGGCCAATCCCGATATCATATTCTCAACTATTGCCTTACTTGATTCAGAGTGGTGTTGTGATACCAAGGGAGTTGAAGCCAGTGCCAGGGGTTGCAAAAGCATGGTTTGATGAGAAAGCTAAATGTGCTTTTCATGCTAACTCTGTAGGACATGAAACTAAGAATTGTTCGGCCTTCAAATGCACCGTTCAAGAGCTGATTGATGATAAGATTTCAAACAGAATGGACCGAGCTTAGACATTTTGCTTGCAAGGTCTAATCATAGCAATTTTGAGAAACTTCCAAAACTCATTGGGACAATTGCTTGCCAAAAAGAAGTTGAGACTTTGAAGAGTAGTGTTGAAGTAGACCAGATGTTCACTTCAGAAAAGGTGGTAACCTTCAGCAAAGATATCTCAAGTTCTAGCAAAGGGAAGTCGGTTGCAACACCAACTCATTATCCTCCATTACCATCTTTCGAGTCTTTGCATCAACAACTTTTGTCTGATCTTCCTCAACTTCAGAGTCAGAACTCTCAAAATCAAATTGTGCCTCGGAATAATTTGGAAAGAAGGAATGCTCCTCTTGATCCAATTCCAGTAACCTACAGTCAACTTCTGCCATATCTGGTTCAAAGCTCATTGGTGGTTCCTAAGTTTCTTAACCCACCAAAGGTATTCCCGCTTGGTTATGATCATAACGCGCGATGTGGGTACCATGCTGGTACAGTAGGACACTCAACAGAGGATTGCAATCCTTACAAAGCCAAAGTTCAACAACTGATTGACCAGGAGTACTTGACTATTCAAGGAGGGATTCTGTTTGTGAATGGAAACCCCGTACTCAAGTGATCACCAAGACTACTGAAAGTCATATGAATCAACAAGTCAAGACGGAGCTCAAGTCTCCTCAACAATGACAATCTTGCATTTTCTTTACTGCATTTTCATGTGTATCTTGTTTAACTGTTTAAACTTTATTTGCATGTAGAAATTAATGCAATGAATATGTTTGTCTTGAAGCAATCCATTCGTTATCACTCTTTAAATGATTTACGAGCATTTTTGATACCAACGTTACCAATCCTTTCGCCTAGGCAAAGATTGGAGGGAGGATGACGATAGTTGAAAAAATGTCAGGTCTCTAGTCATGTGATTTTGAGTAAAACCTTGCTTATGATGTACAGGCCTTGTTTCAAATTCCCAAACACCGGAGTTATAAGGGAGATAGACCCTCGTTAACCCCTTTGAGCCTTGAAGTAGGAGTTTCTTTTCTGTTCAAAAAAAACCCTCATCATTTTTACCCAGGGGCGGGTAGTGTTCAGTTAATCTGATCGAGCGTTCAAAACTCATCAAGAGAGTGTGCATTTAAGGATACAACAATGGCTATCTTTCAAAAGGTTGAGAAAGGTCAAAACCACAGTAGTCGGCCTCTATCTATCAATAGTGTGCATCAAAGGAGAATGATACCATGTTGGGTGTCTCTCGCACATCAAAAAGGTCAACAGATGACGACGCCACAACGGTTACCCTTCATCTACCAAGGACTCAGACAGTCACCATCACTTTAACAAATCAATGGTTGTGTAAAGATCCACGACTTGTTCAAAAAAAAAAAAAGGAAAGAAAAAAAGATGAAAAGAAAGAGACAGAGCCCGCTAAGTCGGAACTTAGTAATAAGTCGCTTAGGTAAAAGTCAGGCAAGATTTGGGAAAGCAAAAATCTTGAAATGCATTTTCAAAGAAAAATTCCCAACAAGGAACAAGTCGTGTGGTTAGACACCAAAGACAAAATGTGAGTGTCTGTTGTGTCCAAGAAACCTCGTATTGGTTCCTCAACCATCATAGCGCCTCTCGAGAGATGAGTGTTCGTATCAGGATAGTTGAACTTAGGACTGAAGAGCATCATGGAGAATGGGCGGGCACCAAATATTTTGAGCCTAAAAATCCTTTTTTCTAAAAACCCGTGAACCAGACCACGTTACAACCCTCAAAAGTCCTAATTGAAGCATGGATTAATTCAAAAGCATATAACGAAGAGATCGCGTTTACCTGACTCCTACAGTGTGTGCTAAGTACCTGTGTTGGTATCATATGCTCGTCTTATCTTTCAAAAAAGAAAATTTTCAATGTTGCACTCCAAAAAGTGTTTCAAAAAAAAAAAATCATAATGTTTTTCATACAAAACTTCAAGACGCATAAATGTTGCATTATAATTGTCACAACAAACATTCTTCTACATGTAAAACAATTGTTTGACATTGAAGAAGTTCTCATAATGAACATCAGTGAAGACTTTAACTTTGTCCAAAGAAGAGAAACTTGATTTCTGCTGAGTTAGCAGTTATTTGTAGCAAGGGGCAGGACATCTAAGGACTCCTTTGAGCATATCACAAGTTGTCTTCTCAAGATTCTGTTAATTTGGGGGCAATCAAATCGAAATTCAGCTCCTCGAACTCCTGCCAATCCGGGGGCAAATCCTTAAAGAGCAATCATCAGCTGAGTTAGTCCTTCTCAAAAGAGCAGTTAGCCTGGGACAATTGTCATTCCATGTTTCAGTCAACTTGAAGCAATCACCTCGAGACATGGGAGTCTCTCTAAGGCTGTTTACATTGGGACATTTCGAACTAATCGTTCGGTTCCAATCAATCTGAGATAACTACTTCGACGCGTGGAAGCCTTCAAAAGCTCTTGTTCCACCAAGTTAGTTGCTCACTTGTCTTTGATCTGAAGCAGTTACTTCATAATGGTGAGGTTCTTTTGATTGGAGCAAGTGTTCGTTCAAGAATCAGTCAGCCTGAAGTAATTACTTCGAGACGCAGAAGTCTCTCTAAAGCTTGTCCTAGGGCAGGTCTTCCCGATGCTCGCATAGCTCCTTATTCAGATGCAGTCGATCTGAGGAAAATACTCGAGATGTAGAAGTCTCTTCAAGATTCATTCTAAAGCAAGCTTGCTGAAAAGATTCATCTGAAGCAACTACTTCGAGACGTTGGAGTCTCTCCAATATTCATCCTGGGGCATGTCATCCATCTATGCAAAGTTTGCCACTCTAAGATTTTGATAAATCTAAGGAGGTTATTTTGAGATGCGGAAATACCTCCAAAGCTCCTATCAAGGCATGATATTCTCATATCAGAATATCCGCCTTTGAAATCATGATCGATGAAAGTATTGCGTCAGAATACAGGATGCCGGGGCACTCCTTTTCGGGAAAGATTTCTAGAAGATCTACCAGACCGGGGCATATTAAGATTCTGAGGTGCAAAATCTAATGCAGCTGCATTCCCACGCATGGGGCACGCCTCTAATCATCATTATCTGGTCATTTCAGAAGTTTGCTATTCTTCCTCCTACAAGAATTAGCATTGCAGCCCTTCCAGCGGCAATTCAATATTTGGAGCTTGGACAATCATCTCCTTGTGCCATGTTCTTTTATCCTCCGGACTAACGGTGTCGAGGATTCAGTTTGATAAGCCAGTGCATTAACCAGTATATTCATGCATTCATATCATATACTACATAGCACATTCATTCATAAACCTCAGCTAGGACTTGGGATGTTTCAAAATCTGCTAGTGATTCTTCTCAGCAGAATCATAATTTGAAGACTATTTTGAATGACAGATTTAGTTCCTCCGATCACAAGTTTGAAGGCTCGACCATAATTGGTCTACAACGATGACGATTCTCAGATCGAATCTGTTCCAGAGTGATTGGGTTTCCCCAAGCGAACTCTTGTGTCAATGGACCTTCTTTATAGAGCTTCTTTTAAAAATACACCATTACAAGCAGAAGACTTTTCTCAGATGACAATCTAGCTTTTCTCCCCAGTGCCAGGAGAATGCTTGGGTGAAAGACAATCGACAATAATGTCAACTCTCCAATGAAGTCTCTTCCCCAGAGGATCGATTGATCATCCCCAGTGAACTCTTATGACAACAAGATCGTTCAATGGGATTCCCCAGTGACGCCTCCCTTCTCTCAACAGTCAGGCAATCATACACCATTTGCATTAAAAAAAAAAATCATATCATGCATATCATGATCATGCATATCATACTCATGCATTAGCTTCGGCTATCTGTTTTGCAGGTTTATCAACTAAAACCATAGATATCCTCGTAAGGATCAAATTGAAGGATTAGTTCTCAGACGACAAATTATCCTCTTTTCTACAAGCACAAGTTGTATACTTGTATGGATCTTAACAACTGAGTTGATGTCTCCAGTCGAGATCTCTTCCCCAGCGAAATAGTTGTCTCTTTCAAATGGACTCAAATGTCAGCAAAATTATTCAACCGGGAATCCCCAGTGAATTTTCCACACGGTTTTCTTACGAAGTTTCCCCAGCGAAGCTTATTTTCTCTCCCCAAGTGAATCTCCTTCAGAAAGGATTACTACAATATCATTCTTGGTATTTTCGAGATTTCTTTCAGACAAGAATTTTCACAACAAATTGCTACTGGCAGCGAATTCCGCATTTCGTTCTCTGAGCTGTTCTCAGAAAATTACATCAAACTTCTGGTGCGTTTATTTCCCCAGTAAGTTATCAACGACTCAACAAATAAATATCCACCCGGCGGGATGTTTGTTCAATCTCAGGATATTTCTCCAACTCAGACGTTGATCCACATATCCACTTACTACAACGCATTGTCCATACAATGTCAGCAAATTGAAGCTCATTACCCTAGAAGTTTTTCAGTCACAGGCGCTGAATCTGATTCTTTTATCAACGGTAAAGCTATCTGCATACAAATTGAAGATCTTGTCAACTCAGAAGTTGTTCAACATGTCCGTACATGTTCAGTAAGATCTCTCATCAGCAGAAATGTCAGAAATAAGATTTACCGACTTCATAAACATCTATATCACGCCGGTTTGCTGGATATTGTTTTGTTTATCCCCAGAGAATTGTACTCTCGGGTGCGCTACTGAATTTGTTCTGCAGGTAACTCAGAAGTTATACGGTCAAAGACATTCAGCATGCCATGGCTCCTCGCACTTTCGTGCACCAACAATTCCGATGTTGTTCTAAGCCATCTATTCAGAGAACTCTTTGTTAAGTTCTCAATCCTGTCATTCAGAGAACTCTTTGTTAAGTTCTCAATCATCTAATCAGAGAACTCTTTGTTAAGTTCTCAATCATGTCATTTCAATTCTGTTTAAGGTCTCCAGGTAGTCCTAAATTCAGAGAACTCTTTGTTAAGTTCTCAATCTTGTCAATCAGGGAACTCTTTGTTAAGTTCCCAATCATGTCATTTCAATTCTGTTTAAGGTTTCCAGGTATTCCTTAGTTATCAGAGAACTCTTTGTTAAGTTCTCAATCATGTCATTCAGAGAAATCTTTGTTAAGTTCTCAATCGTGTCGTTCTTCAATTTTGTTTAAGGTTTCCAGGTATTCCTTAGTCATTCAGAGAACTCTTTGTTAAGTTCTCAGTCATGTTAATTTTTCAATTTTTGTGTAAGGTTTCCAGGTATTCCTTAGTTTCAGGGAACTCTTTGTTAAGTTCCCAATCATGTCATTTCAATTTTGTTTTAGGTTTCCAGGTATTCCTTAGTTTCAGAGAACTCTTTGTTAAGTTCTCAATCGTGTCAATTTTTCAATTTCGTTTAAGGTTTCCAGGTATTCCTTAGTTTTCAGAGAACTCTTTGTTAAGTTCTCAGTCGTGTCAATTTTTCAATTTCGTTTAAGGTTTCCAGGTATTCCTTAGTTTTTAGAGAACTCTTTGTTAAGTTCTCAATCGTGTCAATTTTTCAATTTTGATTGTTTTTCCTTTCGCTCGAGAAGTTCGTTTCTCTTCTCATAGCATTTTCGTTAAAGTTGTTGTCAAAATCATTTCGGTTACACAGTTATCCCCAGTGTTGTTAAAATCTCCTAGTAATTGTGTTAAAGCATTCCGTTGATGCTTAGCAAATTTTCGCTTCAAATGTTTTTTCTTGGCTCCGTAGTCAAGATTTGTTATCTGTTTTCTTTTGTGGCATTGGTTTCCCGCGTCGGGCAAATTTTTGGGGTTCTCTAGTATTCAATCCTCTTCCACCTTGAACGTTCGAAAGTTGTTAATCTTTCTCACTCATCAGGTTTAAGATGATTGAATAGGGGCAACTGTCGCACCCCAAAATTTACCCTCATTCCCATAATCTCTTTTTGGAATATTTGTCCATGATCCTGTCTCTTGTACCCACCCAAATTATTTGAAGCGAATAATTCGTCGAGGTACGATGTCTGTGTTTGATGCAAATCCATCCGAATTTCAGTTCACAGTTTTAAATTTTCTCAAGCCCAAAAGGAAGTTCAAATTCTCGAGCCAATTGGAATGTTGGTCTATGTTTTAGCAGGTTGATCACGAATTGGAGTTCAAAGGAAATTTTGAATTCTATTGGTGAAACAAGGCAAAGTAGAATTGTCGGATTTTTACAAAAACTCGAATGTTCAAGATTATAAGTTCGAATTCTAAGTCTTAAATTTACACCAACATTGGCGATTGAAATTTTGAACACTTTTCAAATGCAAGCTTCATTCAAATGTTCTAAACACACTACAAGAATTCTTGCAAGCTTTGGAAAATTTTGCCGGGATTTGTTTCATTCAAAGTTCGCTACGAGAATAAATTTATCAATGATTCCAAGTTATTACAAACATGAAATGTTGGTTTCACAATTCAAGGATCAAAAGAAATATTCAAACCAAACTTGCTTTCATTCAAATTACCAAACTTGTGATACAAGAATGTTACAAATTGTAAGTACACAAGTGCATAAAGTGTTGAAACTTCTTACAATTCCAATTTTAAGTTACAATTCAAATTCCTAAAAATTGAGGCCTAACTACAAAGAGATCGCTTTGAGCGCTCCATCTTCAAGCTTCCTATGGCCCCCCTTTGCAAGCATCTTTATCTCCATGCCATGCCATCCAAGTATGCTGATTCGCAACATGAAACAAGAAACAGAATACGGGTTAGAAGTTACAAAACATAATTGAATTTCAAAAAGCAAGAAATTGTCAAAGATTGTTCTTTTGGTCGAAACATCATCATTAGGCATTTTAGGCGGAATCAGGTTTTCAACAATAAGCCTCAGAATCTTAAAAAGATTAATCATCGGCATTTGACTTGTTTGCAAATCACGGGATAACCCGGTTCACAAACCAGCGTAACGGGCTGCAAGCATACGAAAGCAACAGTTTAAATCTGGGCTACAAGAGAAAAAACGAAGCGACAATTCAATTTCGGACAGCAAGTAATGCGAAGCGACAGATTCAGTTTCGGGCTGCAATGCGAAGCAGACAGGTTCAATTCCGGGCAGCAGCATACACATATACATTTTAATCCAAAAAAAAGGCCAGCATACATAGCAACACAACAGGCAGCATGTCTCAAGGCAGCAAGCAGATATCAGTTCACAACCAACAATACAAGAGGCAACAGACTAAAGTATGGGCTATCAGCAGCAAAGGAACAGTTTGAGAAAGTAAGAAGAAAAAGAAGCAATATAAATTCCAGCCAGCAAGCATGTAATGATCAAGACAGCAGTAGCAAGTACATTGAGCCCAACATTAAGCCCCAAAAGCCATAAAAGTACAAATGATCATCACAATATTCCAAGTAACCAGCATTGAGCAGTTCAAAATAAGCCACAAAGTAAAAGAGCAGAGCAGAGCAGGCCAAATTCAGAGCAGAAAGTATGGCTAAGTCAGAAAACATCATGGCTAAATGCAGAGACAGTATGGTATAAACTCAAAAAGTCAAGAAACTCAGAGATTCATCATAACAGCATGGTTATTATCTGACATTACAAGCAGCTGGTACAAGCACAAAGATCAAAGGTGTATCTGTTCAAGAGAGATATAAGGGACAAAAGAGAAAAGTTGAGGAGTTCGGACAGTTGAGGAAAAGAAAGAAAAACTTTGAACCCAAACTTTTTTTCAATACCAACAGTTCAAAAACTCAAGCCATTTCAAAAAGAATCATAGTATTAGCATCTGTTCTAGGGAAGCAATAAACCACAAGTGCAAATCGCCTCTAAACCAAAACCAGAAAAAAACATAACACCAATCCAAAACCCAAGCGCAGAATCTGTTCTTATCATTCAGAATCAAAAACAAAGCAACACATAGCAAACAACATCATCATGTTCCTAACCTAAAGCCTTCAGAATCATCTTTTCTCAGAAATCCTATGTTCTGACAAGTAGAGAAAGAAGAGGAGGAAAAGTAATCGAAACGATCTCACCCGGAACAAGGTCAGAATCCGCTTCCTCACGCCGACGCGCCTCCAAGGTCAAACAATCAAGCCGGAATCGCTATCGGTGGGTAGGGTTTCGTAACCTCTTTCAGTTCTCCAACCATCTGTCATGCAATCAGAAAACAATATCAGAAAACAAATCGAAAATCAGAAATATAAGCATGCAAATCGAATCGCGCGGTGAGAGAGGAGAGAAAGAAATCGCGATCGCGGTGAAGAGGAAGAGGAAGAGAGGAAACGGCGAATCGATCGAGAGAGAACAGAGATCGCGAGGGAGAGAGAGACAGGGTTCCGTCTGAGGGCGAGAGGGAAAGGTGAGGAATCGCGTGAGAGAGAAGAAGAACGCGTGAGAGAGAAGATAGAAAATCTGTTCTTCTTGTTTTCTCCTTTCCCATTTTCTTTTTATTTATCTATTAAAAAAAAACAATAATAATATATAAAAGAAATAAGTTTTATTTTATTTTCCTATTAAATCTGGTGGTGACAAGTGTCACCACCTTGTTTTTTAGATGATAAAATAAAAAATCTGTTTTTTTTATTATTTTTGTTATTGTTAGATAATTTTACTAAAAAATGTAAGTATTGAACAATATATATGTGGGGTGATATTGCTATTATTTTGGAACCGTCGAAGGGCGTTGGAATGGAAGCATTGCACCTGATTCGCCAACACGTGGGGGTATTTTAGACCAATCAAAGATCAGATGGTATTTTTTCTATTTCGCGGAATCACGACAATCAGGCTATCTCTGAACTTTCTATTTCAATTAATCTATTTTGTCGTAAATAATTTTATTGCGATGTACTAAATGATTTTTGGATCTGATAGTTGTTGTTTGATGACTAATCGATTAAACTATTAGCCGATTTTTCATCAAACAGGAAAAATCATCTCTAATAATTATTTAAATTTCCGATTGTATTGTATGGTATTTTTGTCTGTTTACTTATTCATTCAGCAATTATTCACCATTGTACACTGTGCACACAACGGAAATTAAAATCAATTCGACTTCATCCTGATTGGCTCATACGCCGATTTCTTAAAGGGTCTCATGGTTGGGGATGGGCATGGCCATCCTCACGAGATTGGTTAAAGCCCTTGTTGCTTTAACCGATCATAACCCGAAAACAACATTGGTCTATATACCAATTTTCCATGCACCAGGGTCTCATGGTTGGGGATAGGAGCACCTATCCTCACGAGGTTAATTAAGTCCACATACTTGATTAACCATAACCCGCTTCCATTTTCTCTCAGCACGCGCATCAGAATGCTTTCATAATTTAAAACCTCGATCCAACGTCGAGTTTTCTTTTCAAAACAATTTCATAAATATTCTACTTCTCCCTCCTCCCAAACATATGGTAGTCAGTCCAGTATCGACCCTCGACCGTATGTTTGGTGTCTTAATTGAATTAATCAATGTGAACCATGCTTCACTTCACCTTTTCTTAACAAAAAGCTTTGGGTAGAAAAAGATGATTCGGATGTTTCTGTCCACTCATCCGAGTAATTGGGGCGTTAGCCGTTGAACGCTTATGGTCCAATACTTGTCTCCCACATAAAAAACAACTCAACTCACTCAAACTCCTTTTATCGCTCATACGCGATCATAAAAAACTCTTTTCAGATAAAGAGGGTGCAATAGTCGTTTCAAATACGAACGAGACTTAAGTTTTTCAAACAAACAAAACAAGTCCTAGTTCAAAGCATTTGAAACGTCTAAACGCAAGATTTTTCAGATAAAATCAATGCAACCAATTAAAACCTTTTTAAGAGGAACTACAGAGTTTTGACTTTCCCATTGCACAAGGGAATATGTAGGCACACGGTTCCGAAACCGTGCCAAACTCAAAATATAATAATCAAATCTCATTTCTTCATAACTTAGAGATTAACGAATATACACACACACGTAGAACTAAACGGGTCCCATCGAGTACGATGGATGTAAGGGGTGCTAATACCTTCCCCTTACATAACCGACTCCCGATCCCAATTTTTGGTCGTAGACCGTCTTATCCGTATCTGTGGGGTTTTATCTATATTTTCCCGTTCCCTTTTGGAACGAATAAAATTAGGTGGCGATTTCACTGTTTTCGAGAGTTCGAAAGGATTTTTGAAAATCGAGTTGCTTCATACCTGTTGGGGAAATTTAACTTGAAAGGATATGGTTAGTCTTATGCAAGTTATGATGAATGCGAGTGTATGACAATATTACTATTATGTATGCATATGTTATGACTTTATGTAGATGTATGAATGTAGATGTAGATGTATTTCAAAACATATCCATCTTGAAGAAGATG
This sequence comes from Vicia sativa, assembly GCA_021764765.1. NCBI lineage: Eukaryota > Viridiplantae > Streptophyta > Magnoliopsida > Fabales > Fabaceae > Vicia > Vicia sativa. The sequence goes on along the minus strand of CM038793.1, from coordinate 130,448,722 downwards.
GGAACGTCCTATTGGAGATTTCTTATGTTTGCTAGGGGATAGGGTTGTTGCGAACCCTGACTTGGAGAGAAAAAGAGATGCTTCTGATTCCTCCGATGCACTATCTGACCAAATCTCGAGTCTAGATATTAATGTTGTTGGAAGAATAGCAGGGATCAAGAGATACTCGGCTGAGGATCTTGTACATATATCTTGCTGGGGAATGATGTGATATGAAATAACCGGTTACTACTCGGAGACTGATGTAACGTGGCAAAGCTGATAGGGTCATTAAAGCTGACGAGGCTTGTAGATCTTTAGAGTTGATGAGGCCAATAAGGATCACTTGAGGTGATGAGTATGAAGTATGTTACAGACTCTGATTGGGGAATAAGAGAAATTTAAGTTCCTCTGATGCATTTTCTGACCATGTTTTGAGTCTGGATATTGCTGCTGTTGGGGGAATGAAAATCATTGAGAGATGCTCAGTTGAGGATGAATATCTTGCGTGTAGACCTTGCTGGAGGCGATGTGATATAGAATAACCTGTTACTGTTACTGCTCAGGGACCAATGTAATGTGATGAAGTTGAAACTGATAGAATCACTGCTCGGGGACTAATGTGATGAAGTTGAAGCTGGTCGAGGATCACTGCTCGGGGTTAATGTGATGAAGTTGAAGCTGGTAGAATCACTGCTCGGGGACTAACGTGATGAATTTGAAACTGGTAGAGGATCATTGCTCGGGGACTAACGTGATGAGGTTTGAAGCTGATGAAGCTGATAAGATCATTGCTCGGGGACTAATGTGATTAAGCTGATAAGATCACTACTCGGGGACTAATGTGATAAAGTTGATAAGATCACTGCTCGGGGACTAATGTGATGAAGTTTGATAAGATCACTTCTCGGGGACTAATGTGATGAAGCTTGAAGTATTGGAATAATTGCTGGGAGGAGATTTGTACTTCGTCGGAGAAGATTTGTCTTTGTAGGGAGAACGATGGCTCTGTGGGGATAGATGATCCTATGGATGTATTTCTTGTGAGAATAACTCTGTGGGGGATGTATTGGTAACTTTAGTTGTCATCTCAATTCCTAGAGTCTGTAGTAATTACCCTTTTTTCCGTTCGCTTTTCATATGTTTGTGAACAGATGTGTATTGTTAGATGCATATAATCTTCAAAGCAAACATTGGACTTTCTGCAAAAAAAACACTGTGAAAAAGGAATTTGCATTAATTTTGAAAAGTGGCGTTTGGCCAAGCAGTTTGTATACAAGAGACGAATATCCTAGTAAGAGGAAACTGTCAGAATAGTAAAAAGCTATGCGGAAATAATCTCGTCGAGTTTCAACTGTGCTATTGCTCATATATTTCGACTATCTCATCTCCTTGCTGTTGTAGAAAGTGAGTGAATTGATTTTCGCCATTTGAATCTTGAACGTTGATAGTAGTGTAGTTTGTAAGTAGGTGATGTGGACGAGGCATAATCGTACGCTTAAATCCCTAATTTTTCCTTAGACCGCCCTTTCGGGTTTTCAGTCTACCGGGATACCCTTTTTTGCCCAAGCCGCCTTTGCAGGTTTTCGACTTGCCGGGTGTACATATTTTTTGTATATATCCTTAACTTTTGCCTGAACCTTTTGGTTCGCCAGGATGTCCTTATTTTTTCCTAGGCCAGTCGACCTAGCGGGTCTTGTTCATGCATAGTATTTTTTGACTTTGTCTGCGTTCATAAGGTGTGGAAAGTCTTCTCCATCCATGGTGCTAAGTATCATAGCTCCTCCGGAAAATACTATTTTGACTACAAATGGTCCCTCATAGGTGGGAGTCCATTTGCCCCTGGGGTCACCTTGTGAGAGGATGATGCGCTTGACTACTAGATCACTGACTTGGTAGACTCGGTGCTTGACTTTCTTGTTGAATGCTCTGATCATTCGCTTTTGGTAGATCTGTCCATGGCAGATGGATGCGAGCCGTTTTTCATCGATCAAGTTGATCTGGTCAAGGAGAGTCTGGATCCATTCGTCTTCACCTAGTTCTGCGTCCTAGAGGACTCTGGTTAAGGGTATTTGAACCTCGATGGGTAGGACTACTTCCATACCGTATACAAGAGAGAAGGAGGTTGCCCTTGTAGATGTTCGTACTGTAGTGCGGTAACCGTGGAGAGAAAATGGCAATATCTCATGCCAATCCTTGTAAGTCACTGTCATCTTCTGTATGATCTTATTTAGGTTCTTGTTGGTGGCTTCCAGTGCGCCGTTCATTTTAGGCCGATATGGAGAAGAGTTGTGATGCTTAATTTTGAACTGCGTGCAGATTTTGGTGATCATTTTGTTGTTGAGGTTGGTACCGTTGTCTGTGATGGTCCTTTCGGGGACACCGTATTGATAGATAAGATTATGCTTGATGAGTCAAGCCACAACATTCTTGGTAACAGATGCGAACGAGGTTGCTTCTACCCATTTAGTAAAGTAATCAATTGCCACAAGGATGAAATGATGTCCATTGGAATCAGTCGATTTGATTTCTCTAATCATATCGATGCCCCACATTGCGAAAGGCCAAGGAGAGGTCAAAACATTTAACGGAACTGGGGGTACGTGTACTCTGTCTGCATATATCTGGCATTTGTGACAAGACTGAGCATAGCGGTGACAATCAAATTCCATGGTGGACCAATAGTAACCTGCTCTTAGAATCTTCTTAGCCATCGTATGTCCACTGGAGTGGGTACTGAATACGCCTTCATGTAATTCTTCTATGATCCATTCCGCTGTTTTCTGGTCTACACAGCAGAGTAAGTACAAGTCGTGATTGCGCTTGTATAAGATGTCGTTGCTGAGAAAGAATTTGGATGCGAATCTTCTCAAGAATTTCTTGCCATTGGCAGATGCCCCTGCGGGATATTCTTGAGTCTCAAGATACCTCTTCACTTCGTAGAACCAAGGTTTCTCTTGTGTATCAAGTTCACAACAGTATGCTGGTTCGTCAAACTTTTCGATGGTGATTTGGGGAGCTTCGTTGTCCCATCTAACTTTGAACATAGATGACATAGTAGCTAATGCGTCTGCCAACTGATTCTCTTCTCGTGGAATATGATCGAAAGTAATTTCTTCAAAGTAAGGGATCAGATTTAAAACATGCTCTTGATACGGGATGAGATTCGGATGCTTCGTATCCCAATCGCCTTTAATCTGAATGATCACTAAAGCTGAGTCTCCATACACTTACAAGAGTTTGATTCTTAAATCAATAGCAGCTTTGATACCCATGATGCACGCTTCGTATTCGGCCATGTTGTTGGTGCAACTGAAACATAATATGGCAGTGAAAGGAGTGTGTCCTCTGGTAGGAGACGTAATGATGGCACCAATGTCGTTGCCAAGCGCATTTGAGGCCCCATCAAAGACCATAGTCCATCGGGATCCCAGTTCAGGTCCTTCGTCTGGTCCTGGTTCTTCGCAATCAGTAACTAGAAAAACATCTTCGTCTGGAAACTCGAACTGCATAGACAGGTAGTCATCTATGGCTTGATGAGCCAAATGATCGGCTACTACACTTCCTTTGATTGCTTTCTGAGTAGTATACTGGATGTCATATTCGGTCAAGATCATTTGCCATCTTGCTATTCTTTCGGAGAGAGCAGGTTTCTCGAATATGTATTTTATCAGATCCATCTTGGAGATAAACAAGGTAGTGTGAGTCAACATATACTATCTTAATCGGAGAGCAGCCCAAGCTAAAGCGCTGCAAGTTTTCTCGAGCTGTGAGTATCTTGTTTCATAGTCGTTAAACTTTTTGCTAAGGTAGTATATTGCATACTCTTTTCGACCAGACTCGTCATGTTGCCCTAACACACACCCCATCGAGTTCTCTAATACTGTTAAGTACCTGATAAGAGGTCTTCCTTTGGCGGGCGGCATCAGGATAGAAGGGTTTTGTAGATATTCCTTGATTTTGTCAAAAGCTGTTTGGCAATCGTCGTTCCATTCTACTACTTGATCTTTCTTTAGTAACTTGAAGATTGGCTCACAAGTAGCAGTCAGATGTACAATGAATCTGGCAATGTAGTTTAGTCGTCCCAAGAAACCTCTGACTTCTTTCTCGGTGCGGGGAGCTGGAATTTCTTGGATAGCTTTAACTTTGGCGGGGTCAACCTCAATACCTTTACCACTGACAACGAATCCCAGGAGTTTACCGGATCTGACTCCAAAGGTGCACTTGTTGGGATTGAGTCTTAGTCTGTATTTCTCCAGTTTGTGATCGAGCTATCATGTCGTCAACGTAGACCTCTATCTCGTGATGAATCATGTCATGAAACAAAGCCACCATGACACGTTGATATGTGGCGCCAGCGTTCTTCAGACCGAACGACATTACCTTGTAGCAAAATGTGCCCCACTGTGTAACGAAAGTAGTCTTTTTCATGTCTTCAGGAGCCATTTTGATCTGGTTGTAACCGGAGAAACCATCCATGAAGGAGAAGATCTTATGTTGAGCGGTGTTGTCGACTAGAACATCAATATGAGGAAGTGGAAAATCGTCTTTCAGACTTGCTCTGTTTAGATCTCTGTAATCCACACACATCCGTACTTTGCCATCTTTCTTAGGTACGGGTACTGTCATACCCCAAAATTTCCCCTCCTACTTCTCAAGACATTTCATACATCCATACTCAAGGATTCTACAAGGGTTGACTAGACAAGCCCTCTCCTAAGCAATCAACCCAAACTAGGGTTTGGCAATTCTCAGATCAAGGTAGCTTCTAACATCTCCAATGGTCATCATGCTTCCTCATATGCTTCAAAGAATCTCCATGTCAAGTTTCAAGCCTTACAAGTCAAGTTTCCTCTGACAATTGCTCAGATGGTTGAAAATCAGTTGTAAAATGAAAAAGTCAACTGTGGTCAACATACAATCAAACTTCATGATTTTTGGTCGACATCCATATTTTTAAGTGACATTCATCGTTTGATCAAAGGTTTATCATGATTCATCAAGAAAACTCAAGATTTGTTCAAAAGTCAAACTTTCCAAATTAGGGTTTTCTAAAGAAAAGTCAACTGAACTTTGACTGAACTCAGAAATTTTTCCACCACCTCTCATTTTGAAAAAATTCAATTCTCTACAACTTCATGTCTCACAAGCATGGTCAGAAAATGCTTCATTTTGAAGATATGGATCAAAACATTACAGGTCCTTTTCAAAGTCAACAAAAAGTCAACTTTTTGTAAAGAAGTGTTATTGAGCATGGACACTCCAATTGAGATGAAACTAAAGAGGTTGTTTAGAGGACATCTAGAGATTTCTAAAAAGTCCAAGAACACTCAAAAATGTTAAAAGTTGAGCAAAATACACTTTGCACGAGTTGGGCATTTTTGAAGAATTGCACAAAGGAAAATATCTGACAAAATCCATTTTTTTCCAAATGGGCCTATAATTTTATGATCCAAACTTGATCATAATATTATTCAAGACCTCTTAATGCCTTTCCACGACCACTTTCTATTTTTTTTGATTTATTTTTGAATTTAAAAGCATTTAATTCAAATTTAAATTAAATAAAATATGAAAACAAAGTATAATTTAAGTTGGGTTGGATTTTTATCAAGCTTGAGGACCAAGGAAGCCCACAAAACATGCCAAATTCGTGCTAGCTCATGCAAGGAAGAGAAAATCAAATTTTGGAAAGATTTGATCAAAATTGAAAGAGAAAATATTTTGCATTCAAAAGCATATCTTTTTTCATTCTTTTTGCTCCAACCTCTTGCATTCACAAAAACCAAGGACGAAACCCTAGCCTCTTGAAGCAACCCTATTTTCTCAAAAAATTTCTCAAAGTTGGAAAATTCGAATTTGCTTTTCCAGCCACTTTTAATCATTCCATTGTGTTCCTGAGGTAAGATTGAGTAAGTACACATCACTATCCATGGCCAAACATGCTTGAATCGGGCTATACATGAACATACATATTCATATTTTTCTTGAATTCGTATTTTTAATATCTATGTGTTTTAATCGAAACTAATCATTCTAACATGATCATGAGGTATCATAGACAAGGTCTGGGTCATCGTTCATGAGCTTGAACGTCCAAATCGTGATCTGCCATGTCTAGGGTTTATTGAACTGCCTGCTTCGAAACTCAATTTCCAGGGACTTTCAGGCCAAACGGAGGTCACCATTGGATTCGCAGACCCCGATTCAGGGGGGTAGCCTTAACCCTAAGCTTTGATTTTCAATATTTTGCAGGTTTTGATTTTTGGTTGATTGGAGAAGACGACCGGAGCTAGGCTCCGGCGTCGCTGACTTGTTTGACTCCGAAAAGGCTTGCATGGCACGTTCGTGGTTTCTGATTCGCTCATCCATTCCAACTGGGTCCCACGCGTTTGACTGTGTTTGAAAAAATCACAACTATGACACGTTTACCCTTTTAAACCATTGTTTGCAGGATTATAACACCAAGGCGCCTTGGTTCAGATGGCAACGTGTATGGTGATTTCCCCAGGAGGTCAGGGGCTCGATCCTTGGCTTCCCCACTTTATTTTTACAATCCTGAAAACTAACTTTTCTTTTTTCTTATTTTTCTGAATATTTTCATTCTATTTAATTAATCTTCAAACAATTTTCTCATGCATTTAAAAATCACCAAAAATATTTTCCTTTTGCATTTTAATCAGAAAAATGTTTATTTAATTTTTGACATTAAAATTAATATTTTTGCATGCATATTTTAATTAATTGTTAATTAACCATTAAATTGACTTTTAATTGCTTTTAATTATCAAAATCGATCCAGAAAATTACCAAAAAATTATCTCATCATCTAATCAGCATTACTAACCTAAAACCTTTTTCCTCATTCAAAAACTCTATTTTTACTAACATTTTTCTCTGATGCGAACTTTCTTATATTTTCCGATTATGTATCTCCTTACAGGTTGTAATGTTTCGAACCATTTTTCTTGCTTTTCTTTTCAATATTATGTAACTGCCTATGGGATGTAATAGATTAATTAGGACTTTTACTTTCCGCACTCCTATTATGTAACTGCCCCAAAGCCATGTAATAGCGTAGGACTTTATTTTTCCGCACTTTACTTTCCGCACCCTATAAACTGCTAGTAACTAGGCGTGTATGGCAAGATAAAAAATGAACGTAGATCAATTCTAATTCCAAGATAATATATCTGAGTTCAACACACTCTCTTCACACATGCACCCCTTAGGATAATTCTCTCTCGTTGCCTTTCGAATAAATGGTCAAGTCCCTCGAACGTAGAGGTATCCTAGCACCGTTGCCTACGAAATATATCATCATAGTCCCTTCGAACCAAAGATCATGAGTCCCTCGACGTGGCCTACGAATACATGATTTCGTCCCTCGATTGTTACCTACGAAAAATGATGATCGTCCCTTCGAATGTGCTAGGATACTTCCTACAAGTTACCTTCTATGACCATCCGATGTCCCTTCGAATGTCCCTTCTACATCCAACGAATAGGGTTACCTACCAATTAATGGTATGGATAGAACTATTCTAAAGGAACGTAAAACAACACGAAAACGACCATTCTGAGTAGGTAATAAGACTTTTAGTTGCTTGCTCAAACAAAATACTTTTCACACCACGCACTTTTGTCAAAGTTCAAACTCTTTTCAAAACGAAACATTTCCGAACACTTTGTATACATTCCTACATGAATCATTACAAAGTCAAAGCAAAATGCCTTTTCAAAACATTTTTTTTTGTCAAACACACAGAAAGCAATTTTTTTTAAAGTGAGCTAAAAAGCAACTAAGAGCCCGTAGAAAACTACGGATGGAAAGGGGTGCTAATACCTTCCCTTTTCATAACCTTCTCCCTTACTCAGAATCTAACGAAGGTCTTTTCCTGTTCTTTTCACCTTCCCTTAATTGGATAAAAGAAAAGTCGGTGGCGACTCTTGCTATCCGCACATTTGCGATAAAAAGCAAAACAAATTCTCAAAGTCAGTTCACCGTATTACAGGTACCACATTTGCAACCCACTGTGGATAAGAAGTAACGGCTAGGAAACCGGTGTTGAATTGTTTCATAACTTCGGCTTTGATTTTCTCAGACATCTCAGGGCGCATACGACGGACCTTCTGCTTTATAGGGAGAAATCCTTCCTTCACAGGTAGTACCACAATGTCAATATCCAGACCTTGCATGTCTTTGTATGACCAAGCAAACATCTCGATATAGTCTCGCAGCATCTGGACCAATCTTTCCTTGATACTATTCTCAAGACCTGCTCCTATCTTGATTTCTTTTATGTCTTCGTCAGTACCTAGATTCATGACCTCGACTGGCTCTTCGTGTGGTTGTATAACCTGTTCTTTTTGTTGTAGCATTTTGGCAAGTTCTCCTGGTATTTCACAATCTTCCTCACCTTCGTCTTCGACTTGGTAGATCGGATTGTCGAAGTCATATTTAGCAATAGCAAAGCTGTTATCAACGAGATTCGGAGTGAATCTGTAGTGTATCACGTGGGTGTGTGTAAGAACACATAGCTTTTTAAAGGGGTAATAAAGTAAAAGAAAGGAAAGAGCAAAGTATTTGAATGCAAAAGTCCAATGATTTTATTAAATGCAAATATGCAAATGACAAATAATAACCCTCACAAATGAGTCGTGATGCCCCGGGCAAGGCACTAGGCTTTTAAGTTTATTGTCTGAATGTAAATAAAGAATGAAAAGCATAATAGAAAATAGAAAGCAATTACTCCTGTCTAAAGGAGATTGGTGTGACGTCTTCGGTCTTCCAATTGCTGAGCCCGTTGTCTGGAGTTGGGAAAATCCAGTCGCTGTCGTCATCTTCTATAGCATGGACTCCATTCTTGCTGATGTGGAAGGGAAGTTTGCCGGCACATTCGTGACGTATCATCTTCTAACCTTTGGTGGTGAAGCCTAAACCAGTCTTATCAGATTTGAAAGGAAGATCAGGGAGCTGACCCCAAACGGTACGACCTCCTTCTTCAACTACAGCTTGGGCGTCCTTCAATGAGGCCATTCTTGGTGGAATCTTAGTAACTTCAGGCGTGACAGGAGAGTCAACAGGTATGACTCGTGGAACTACTTCGAAAGCTTGATAGGGAGTTTCGATGAATTCACCTTCCATTTCGAGGTATCGGAACGACTGCAGATGGCTTACCATATATTCTTCCTCACCGTATACCGTAACAATCTTCCCCTTCACTGGGTACTTCAACTTCTGATGCAAGGTAGAGGTAACAACGCCTGCCCCATGTATCCAAGTCCAAGTAGGCAAGAGTAAGCTGGACGGATGTCCATGACAAAGAAAGTGGAGTCAAAAGTCTGGGAATCGACTTTAACTAGCAGGATGAGCTCTCCAAGTACTGTTCGTTTAGAACCATCAAAAGCTCTTACAATTATGCCGCTGGGCTTCAAGACCACTCCTTCAACATCAAGTCGGTCGAAAACACTCTTTGGTAGGATATTTAGAGCAGAACCAGTATCCACCAATACATGAGACAATGTAGTGCCCTTACATTCAATGGAGACATGCAAGGATTTGTTGTGTTTCTTTCCGGCAGGAGTCAAGTCAGCATCAGAGAAACCCTAACTGTTGTTGACGGTCAGGCTAGCAATACAACCCTTGAATTGATCAGCAGTAGTGTCTTGCGGTATGTGAGCATTGTTTATGAACTTTACTACGGCTTTAGCATGAGCCTCAGAGCACAATAACAGAGCTAACATGGATATCTTGGACGGAGTTTGTCCCAACTGTTCCACAATATTGTAGTCGTTCTTCTTGATGATCTTCAGAATTTCCTCCATTTCTTGCTTGGAGGTACCCTCGGCAACTTGCTTTGGCACTTCTGTATGAGCAGGATGAGTTACTGGTTCTTTACCTCTAGCTTCGGGAATTTGTTCGATAGTTGGAATACGAGCTGGAGTTGCAGTGTCGTTTGGTGGAGAGATTTCTGGAGAAAATACTCTTCCGGTTCTGGTTACCTTGCTTGATCCGGTGATGTTGTCTATGTCAGGATTGGTAGCTTCAACTGCAATACCTTCAATGGTCAAAGGTTCTTGTTTGACGCCATGATAGTAAACTTCGGCTCCATAATTCCACGGTATAGCTTTGTCAGAGGAATATGGAATTGGTCTGGGATAAGTAATGACGAGAGGTGCCACTCTACCGCAGGATCGACAGAGGAGATCCTTATTGTGTTTACATAAGCATAATCTTCTAGGAAATCGTCTCCCCATCCGATTGCCTTGACATTTTCAATAGGAATCTTGTAGCTTTCAGGAGTGGTATACTTCACCATGAAATCAAACTTTCCACTTGGCTACCCTAAGGTATCCCAAACTTCTGGTTCGGCTTTGCTTATGTCTTCAATCTTCAGATTCTTAGAAACCTCTTCACACAGATTCTCCGCAGATGGAGGCTTCAGAAATAACACTTCTCGATTGTCCATCATGCGTTGAATACGCCTTTTCAACCAAGCACATCCGTTAGATTCAGATGCACACCAACAACAATCATCTAGGCATCCTGGAAATACACCGGCTTACAACAAATCTTTCTTAACAGTCATCAGAGGAATAGTCAGCTTGCTCACATCATAAACATATGAGTCTTCGTCAATAGCATTGGAACTTTTACCATGGTCAGGCATTGGTGCATTGATCATATTTGAAGTTTCGACAGGAGGGTCAAATTCAATTTCCCTGGCTTCAATCATGTCTCGAATCTTGTTATTCAGAGCCCAATAGTTGTCGGTGTCGTGCCCTGGGCTGTTGGAGTGGTATGCACACCTTGCATTAGGATTGTATTTTGGAGAGGAAGTGTTGACGTGTTGAGGAGGATCCCTCAAAGTAATCAGCTCTACTTTCAACATGTGTTGCAATGCTTGCGATAATGGCATGTTGATCTTCGTAAACTGTCTTTGTAAATTGTCTTCGTGGTGCGTTCTGGTTAGGCGCATTGTCTCGTTGAGGTTGCGCGGGTGTAGGATTGGAGATCACAACTTCCCCCACAAATTGAGTACGACCAGTTTTGACACGGCTTTTTTGACCATACACAGCATTGGTGTCATACCCCAAAGTTTGCCCTCCATCTTCTCAGGATATTCCATACATCCATACTCAAGGATTCCTCAAGAGTTGATCAGACAAACTCTCTCCTAGACAATCAACCCAAACTAGGGTTTGGTAATTCTCAGCTCCAGATGGACTTCCAACATCTCCAATGTTCATCATGCCTCCTCATATGCTTCAAAGATTCTCCATGTCAAGTTTCAAGCCTCACAAGTCAAGTTTCCTCAAACAATTGCTCAGATGGTTGAAAATCACAGATTGGACAAAAAGTCAACTCGTGGTCAACATACAACAAACTTCATAATTTTTGGTCAACATCCTCATTTTGAAGTTACATTCATCATTTGATCAAGGGTTGATCATGATTCATCAAGAAAACTCAAGATTTGCTCAAAGGTCAAACTTTCTAATTTAGGGTTTCTAGATGAAAAGTCAACTGAACTTTGACTGATCATAACTTCTTCATACTTTCTCGTAAATTTTTCCACCACCTCTTGTTTTGAAGGAAATTCAATTTCTACAACTTCATGTCTCACAAGAATGTCCAAAAATGCTTCATTTGAGAGGTATGGCTCAAAACATTACAGGTCATTTTCAAAGTCAACAAAAAGTCAACATTTTGTTTTGAAGATATATTGAGCATGGAAACTCCAATTGAGATGAGACCAAAAGGTTTGGTTAGAGGACTCTTAGAGCTTTCCAAAAATTTCAAGAATACTCAAAAATGTGGAAAATTGAGCAAGATACACCATTCACAAGTTGGGCAATTTTGAAGAAGTGCACAAAGAGAAATACTTCTAAAAATCAAAAACTTTGCAAATGGGCCTACTTTTTCTTCATCCAAACTTATTCCTCACACCATTAGGAATATCCAAGCCCAATGCCACGAATTTTTATTTTATTTTTCTATTTAATTTGGAATTTATTCATTTAAATACAAATTAAATTTAAAAATAGAGTAAAAAAATCAAAATTAATTGCAAACTTGATTTTTATTTCTTCCTTGGGATCCAATCAACTCATTAAAAGCCAGCAATTTTCGAAATTTGATGGATATGGCAAGATTGGATTGAAAATTGACCAAAATTTGAAGATTTGATTTTGTACAAAATCAAATTTGATTGGCATTGATCATTGATTAAATCTTTCCCAAAACAACTCGAATCCTTCTACTATATATACATGATACATACCACACTAAGTAGAAATTTTGACTCAAGAACCCTATTCCAAGCTCAAAAATCGTGGCAAACAAGCAAATGCAATCCTATTTGTAGTGCTTAATCGATTTTGAGGTGTCCAACACATTCCTTGATACCTCTTGAGTCGATCCGCCCTCACTTTGCTCAAATCCTCCGTAATCGAAAATCCGAGTTTGGTTTGTTCTTGAAAAATCCAAAATCGTGTTTTAATTTTCATGCATCTTTAACATATTTTGTGTTTGTTTTGTGATTAGTAGGAAGATTGCAAGCTTTCGGCACTTTAATTGAATTTCCATGGCTGAACACGTATCACCATTGTTAGGGTTTTCTCGTGCCGTTTTAGGGTTTCACGAAATAGGAAAAATTGGACTATGAGACCATGCCCATCGTGTTCGGAACGATGTCTCGAATCGGACCATGGCCTTAGAACTTATTTATATTATGTGTGCTTGATTTTCAATTTTGTTGAGTCTCAGTCGAGCAAAAGCCGACCAAGTTTCAAAAATTCAAATCGGGGACGATGAAGCTTGGCGCGAGAACGAGGCAACCAAGGCACGACGCGTGTTTGTAATCTGCTCGCTCCGCTTCAATGACACGCGTGCGTTCCAGATCGATGGTAAAGGCGTGGGTTTGTGAAAGGAATGTCCCCAGTTCGATCCCTGGCCATGACATTTGATTTTTACAAGTTTGCAAACCTTTTTTCTATTTTCTTATTTATTTAATATTTTCATGCTATTTTAATTTCTTTTCATATTTTTATTTCATGCATTAAAATAATCAAATATTTTTTTCCTTTTGCATTTATTTTCAGAAAATACTTATTTAATTTATAAAATTAAAAAATATTATTTTGCATGCATATTTATTTTTATTCATAATTTAGCATTTAAATCAATCTTAATTGTATTTTAATTATTAAATTGCATCCAAAAAATCCCAAAAAATTATTTTAGCATATTTATGTTATTTCCAGCATGTCATATTTTTCTCATTCAAAAACTTGCATTTTTCTAACATTTTTTCTCTTATTCGATTCATCTCGTATTTTCCGATTTCTCATTCTTTTACAGGTTATTCCGTTTCAGACGTTTTCTTTTACCGCTTTTATTTTTCCAATAATGTAATTGCTCATGGGATGTAATAGTTTAAATTAGGGTTTTATTTTCCGCAAGTTTAAATTATGTATCTGCCCCAAAGCCATGTAATAGCGTAGGACATTTACCTTTCTGCATCTTTACATTCCGCATTTTAATTTCCGCACCCTATAAATTGCTAGTAACTAGGCGTGTATGGCAAGATAATAAATCAACATAGCTCACTCTAATTTTCAAGATAAAATATCTGAATTGACACACTTTTTCACACACGCACCCCTTAGGGTAATTCTCTCTCGTTGCCTTTACGAATTCAAATGGTCATGTCCCTCGAACGTAGAGGTATTCTAGCACCATTGCCTTCAAAACAAATCATCATAGTCCCTTCGATACAAAGATCATAAGACCCACGATGTCTCCTCCAAATACATGATCTTGACCCTCGATTGTCGCCTACGAAAAATGATGATAGTCCCTTCGAATGTGCTAGGATACTTCCTACAAGTTGCCTTCTATGACCATCCGATGTCCCTTCGAATGTCCCTCTCACATCCAACGAATAGGGTTACCTACCAACTAATGGTATGGATGACACTATTCTAAAGGAGCGTAAAACAACACGAAAACGACCAATTCTGAGTAGGTAATAAGACTTTTAGTTGCTTGCTCGATCAAATACTTTTCACACCTCACACTTTTGTCAAAGTTCAAACTCTTTTCAAAACAAAACATTTCCAACACTTTGTATACATTCCTACATGAATCATTACAAAGTCAAAGCGAAATGCCTTTTCAAAACATTTTGTCAAACACACGTAAAGCACAATTTTAAAGTGATCTAAGAGCAACTAAGAGCCCGAGATAACTACGGATGGAAAGGGTGCTAATACCTTCCCTTTTCATAACCTTCTCCTTACTCGTAATCTAACGAAGGTCTTTTTCTGTACTTTTACCTTCCCTTAATTGATAAAATAAAAGTCGGTGGCGACTCTTGCTATCCGCATTTGCGATACAAAACACTAAAAGTCGTTCACCAGACATGTAATCAAGCGATCATGGGAGACACCCTAAAGAGAGAATTACCTTAGGGATTTCTAGATCACCTTTATTGATTTTTGTTTGATTTGTATGCTTTATCTTTAAGGGTTGCTTGGGTATTATATTTGTGGGGATCCTACACCGGATCCGGCCTTTTAGGTAAGTAGCAATAAATCGTCGCGACCGCTAGACGATATCGAAACGGTCAACATGATGGCTACGTTAGCGTGACACTTTGGATGTCCCGATACTCTTCATTCCCAAGTTGAGGATAGTATTTGGCTTCGGTGTCATCAAGCGCTAACTAAACTTTTAGAACCTTAATTGACCCATCTTGGCCATTAGAAGGTAGTGAGATGGTCGGCTTTGGTGCACTATGGTTGGTTGATACCGATGCTACGCTCATTAAGATCGGACTTTGGGATATTTTCGTCGACCACTTGGTAGTCGTATTGAAATAAACGCCACGAGAAAGATCGATGATGTGAGATTCCTAGAACCCTTACTATTATAGGACAGATGAACCAACTCAAACTTTTGGTGGGTAATCACCTATACCTCATGCAAGCCTTAACCCTAGGCTCATTGTGTGAATTGTTTGTGTGTGCAAACATGACATCATGACATCATTCGCATTGCATATCATTTCTAACTATTTCAAGGACCTAGGGATTTATCTTTGCTCTATTTTGTAGGATTATGGCTTCTAGAAAGACTATCCGAATCAACTTCATGGGTATACCTTCTCACTCAAAGAATTGGTTTTAAATTCCACCATGCTCGCCATCAAAAGATATGGTTATCTACTTGATTTGGTTATCTCCGGTTTAAAGAAGATATGATGCATGTCCTATTTCAGCTCTTTGATCCAAGCACCATTGCTTTACATTCTGATTATCGCTTGGTTCCTACCTTGAAGAATTATCTGTTACTTGGGATACCTATTCTTGACCAAATGCCATTCACCGTCTAGAAAAGGTTCCTACACGAAGACATTGCACCAACATTACACCTAAAGCGCCAGACGTTGAAGCCAATTGGGAAACAAGAAGCGGAGTTAAGGGTTTACTTGCTAAGTTCCTAATTAAGAAAGCCCGAGAATTCCTCAAAGTTATGAGTTTCCATGCATTCAAGACATTGTGGCCTTGCTAATCTATGGTTTGGTTCTATTCCTAACTCGGATCAATTCATAGATGTCAACGCCATCAAGTTGTTTCTACTCACAATCATGTGCCTACTTTACTTGGAGATATTCTACATTCTCCACACTGCATTACTAAGAGACAAGGAACTCTCATGTGTTGCATACCGCTACTTTCTAGGTGGTTTATTTCGCACCTTCCTCCATCGCTTTGAAGAACGAACAAAGGTTGAGATGGTCTCAAAGGTTAATGTCACTCTCTCATTCCGATATCCGTTGGAGTCTTTTCTCAAAATGACTTCACATTCATTGAGCGCCAGGAGAATTCTAATGTACCACTCCTTGGTATAATGGGAGGTATCACTTACAACCCTTCTCTAGCTTTACGCCGCTTGGTTTTGCTCAAGAGATGGCCCGCATGATATGCTTCTCCAAGATATTGTGTTCGACTACAACCACGATCTCCGCATTACCGATTTAAGGTTCATACACGCTGGGGCATGGTAAAGAAGATCGATACCAAGACTTTGGGGCACCGTAACTCCATTCCTTGGAACCTTACCTCAAATGGGTGCGAGCTCGAGCTCAACACCTCATGATGCCATTCACTGCTGTACCAAGAATTATGGAACCTGCTATAGGTGACGACTTATACCGCTCTCCATCCCGACATGCCTACCGATTTTGAAGACTTGAAGAGATCCCGGATTCAACTCAAGGAAGAGAGGGATACCTTGAAGCTCGCTATGCAAGTGAGAAGAAAGTGCTAGAGTTGACTAAGCTACTTCACGAGGAGCGAAGCATCAACGCCACCTCGGCACCAAGAGGAAGCGCCCATGGAGACTTAGAGCTTTGGATTTTATGCTTTTTGTTCTTGTCTTGAACTATCTTTTGTACTTAAAAGGAAAAAAGAATAAAAAGAGTACTAATAAATGTTTGCTCATTGCTTGTTTAACAAATTTAAATCTCTAAGGTCCTTGAAAACATTGCATTGCATTCGCATAAACATTGCATATCATAGCATACATTGCATCACGTACATTGAAGATTGGTTTTCTCATTTGCTCGCTATTTATTTTAGCGTAAATGGCTCTTGAACACCACAAAGATCTTCAAGCTCGTAATGCCTGGCCAACAGATGTTTACCACCTGGTCCAAGGCCAAGAAGATCCAAGAAGCTCATCAACAAAGAAGAAGGTTGTTGGTCTCCTCAACATGGGTAGACGCTACAAAGGTGGTCCTAAGAGGGTCACTGATAGAGCTCTCAAGGAAGTGTCAAGACCGAACAAAGTAACAAGGGTGATGGTGAGGCCACCGAGCTTGAGAAGAACTATGATGATGGCCAATACTGATGAGATGACAAGTACAAGCAACTTGAAGACCGTCTCAATGCTGTGGAAAACTCAAGATGTCCGGCTGAATTTTGATGATTTGAGTCTCGTCCCTGTGTTGTGATTCCTCCCAAGTTCAAAGTTCCAACTTTTGCTAAGTATGACGGCATGTCTTGCCCTAAGTGCATTTGAAGTCTTATGTCCGTAAGATCAATCCCCACACCGATGATGTAAAGTTGGATGCATTATTTTCAAGAGAGTTTGTCCGAACTCAATTGGAATGGTATTATCACCAGAGAATGACCGTATCCGTATTTGGAGTGACTTGGCCGATGCTTTCTACGCAAGATGAGTACAATGTCAATTGACACCCACTCGCATGCAACTACAAAGCATGTCTATGGGTCGTGATGAGAAGTTCAAGGAGTATGCTCAATGGAGAGACCTAGCAGTGTAGTTCAACCACCCTTGTCCAATAGGAGTTGGTTGATATGTTTATGGGAACATTGACAGCCCATTCTTCAATCATCTAATTGAAACTCTTCACCGGATTCACCGAAATGATATCGACAAAGAACGATGAAGCCGGTATCAAGTGGAAAGATTCAGGAAGAGACATCTTCAAATGCTACAAAGAGATCCTTTGGTGCTAAGAAAGAAGCCAATGCTGTGTATGGTCAGAAAAGCCGAGCCAAGACCGACCGCCAACTGTGGGGGTTGGATCTCCAATCCTACATCGGCACAACCTCACGAGACAACGCACAGAACGTAACGCAACGAAGAGCCACAAAGATCAACATGCCATTGTCGCAAGCCTTGCAACACATGTTGAAAGCAGAGATTACTGAGGGATCCTCCTCAGAATGTCAACACTTCCTCTCCGAGATACAATCCTAATGCTAAGTGTGCTTACCATTCCAATAGCCCTGGACATAGTACTGATGATTGTTGGGCTCTGAAGAACAAGATTCAAGACATGATTGAAGCTAAGCAGATTGAGTTTGACCCTCCGCTGAGACCGAATGTGATCAACGCCCCATGCCTAACCATGACAAAAGTTCCAATGCTGTTGGTGAGGATACTTATGTTTTCAACATAGATGACTTGACCATTCCTCTGATGACTGTTAAGAAGAATTTGCTACAAGCCGGTCAATCCAGGATGCCCAGAGAATTGCCGTTGGTGCCCATCTGCGCCTGATGGCTGTCCTTGGTTGAGAAGACGAGTTCAGTGCATGATGGATAACCGTGAGATACTATTCCTGAAACCACCGTGCGTGTCGTGTGAAGATATGGCTGTCAAGATCAAGATGTGAATGAAGTGCATCTCTGTGGGATACCTTGGGGCAGCCAAGTGGAAAGTATGATTACATGGTGAAGTACGCTGTTCCCGAAAGCTACAAAATTCCTATTGAAGATGTTAAGGCAACCGGATGGGGTGACGATTTCCCAGAAGACTATGCTGATGTTAACACCATAAGGATTTCCTCTGCTGATTCTATGCCTAGAGTTGCACCTCTCATCATTACTTCTCCAAGACCAGTCCCATATTCCTCTAACAAGGCTATCCCTTGGAATTATGGAGCTAATGTTTACTATCATGGCGTCAAGCAAGACCCTCTGACCATGGAAGATCTCACAGTTGAAGCCACCATTCTTGACATTGACAACATCACCAGATCTAGTAAGGTGACCGAACCGAAGGGTATTCTTCCATATCTCTCCTCCAAAGACATCATGACTCCAACAGATTCCATATTCAATCCATTCCCAAGCTAGAGGGAAAGAACCAAAGACTCATCCCGCCACTGTATACCAAAGGAAGTTATCAAGACACCTCCAAACAAGAAATGGAGGAAATTCAAGATCATCAAGAAGAGTGATTACAATGTTGTGGAATGCTAGGATGATCCGCCCAAAATCTCCATGCTTGCTCGCTTGGTTCGAGGCTCATGCTAATGCCTTGGTGAAGTTTCAAGAATGCTCACGCACTCAAGACACTACCACCGACCGCTTTGAAGTTTGTATTGCTAACTGGCTGCCAACAACGGCCTAGGCTTCTCGATGTCGATTTGACTTCACGGAAGAAACACAACAAAGCCTTGCACATCTCTGTTGAATGCAAGGCACTGCCTCATGTTTTGTTGATACGTTCGCCTCAATATCCTACCAAGACTTCTTTGATCGACTTGATATCAAGGGTTGGTTCTCGAGACCCAAAGGATATAATCGTGAGAGCTTTTGATGGTTCTAAGCGAACAAGCTTGAGAGCTCATTCTCATCAAAGTCGGTTCCACTTTTGACTCTACTTTCTGTCATGGACATCCGTCCAACTTACTCTTGCCTACTTGGACGCCCTTGATACATGGGCATACCTCTACCCTACATCGTGTCAAGTACCCGGTGAAAGGGAAAGTTGTTACAGTATATGGTGAAGAAGAGTATATGGTCAGTCATCTACAATCATTCCGATACCTCGAGATGGAGGGTGAATTCTTCGAGACTCCCTGTCAAGCTTTTGAAACAATCCCCAGAGTTGTGCCTGTTAACTCTCCTGCCACTCCTGAAATTACGCAAGCTCCGCCTAGGATGGCCTCACTGAAAGATGCTCAAGCTGTTGTTGAACAAGGAGGTAGTACTATTTGGGGACAACTCCCGGATCTTCCTTTCAAATCCGAAAAGACTGGTTTAGGCTTCACCATCAAGGGTCAGAAGATGATACGTCGCGAACGTGCCAGCCAACTTCCTTTTCGCATCAGCCAGAGTGGAATCCATGCTATAGAAGACGACGACAACGGCTTCGACATCGCAAGTGGATCTTCCCAACTCCGCATAATGGGTTCAAGAATTGAAGATCAAGACGCTATACCTATCTCCTTTAGTCGAGTAATTGCTCTTGTTTTGTTTTGCTTTTCGTATTTTTATGTTTCGAACAATAAACTCTAAAGCCTAGTGCCTTACCCGGCATCATGGCTCGCTTATGAGGGTTATTATCCGTCGTCATGATTTTCATTCAATAAACTGCTGGACTTTGCATTCAATTGTTTGTTTTCTTTCTTTACTTTATCACCCCTTCAAAAGCTATGTGTTTCTTACACACACCCACGTGATACACCGCAGTAATCACTCGAATCTCGTTAATAACCTATGCTATTGCTAAATATGACTTCGATAATCCGATCTACCAAGTCAAGACGAAAGTGAGGAAGATTGTGAAGTGCCGGAGAACTTGCGATTGCTACAAAGAAGAGGAGCGAGTTATACAACCACATGAAGAGCAAGTCGAGGTTGTGAATTTGGGTACTAACGAAGATGTAAAAGAGATCAAGATAGGAGCGGTCTTGAGAATGTTGTTAAAGAAAGGTTGGTTCGATGCTACGAGACTATATTGAGGTTTTGCTTGGTCATACGAAGACATGCCGGTTTGACATTGATATTGTGGTACACCGATCCGACAAAAGAGGGTTTTCTCCTGAAATGAAGGTTCGTGATGCCCCGAGATGTCGAGAAAATCAAAGCCGGTTATGAAGCGCTCAACGCCTTCTTAGTCATACTTTATCCACAAGGTTGCAACGTGGTACCCGTACTCTAAGAAGGATGGCAAGGTACGAATGTGTGTGGATTACGAGATCCGAACAAAGCAAGTCCGAAAGACGATTTTCCACTTCCTCATATTGATGTTCGTTGACAACACCGCTCAAAGATAAGGTTTTCCTTCATGGATGGTTTCTCCTACAAATCGATTAAAATGGCTCAAGACATGGAGAAGACTACTTTTGTTACACGCTGGGGAACTTTCTACAAGGTTATGCCGTCGGATCGAAGAACGCAGCGCCACTTATCGCTTATGGTGACATTATTTCATGACATGATTCATCACGAGATAGAGGTCTACGTCGACGACATGATAGCTCGATCACAGACTGAAGAAGAACATCTTGATCATTTGTAGAAACTATTTGACATGTTAAAGAAGTACAGGTTGAGACTTAATCCTAACAAGTGCACCTTTGGAGTCAGATCCGGAAAACTCCTAGGGTTTGTTGTCAGTGGTAAAGGTATTGAGGTTGACCCCGCTAAGGTTAAAGCTATGCAAGAGATGCCAGCTCCCCACACCGAGAAGGAAGTCAGAGGTTTCTTGGGCCGATTGAACTACATTGCCAGATTCATTGCACATTTGACTGCTACTTGTGAGCCAATCTTCAAGTTACTGAAGAAAGATCAAGTGGTAGAATGGAACGACGATTGCCAGATCGCTTTTGAAAAAATCAAGGAGTACCTTCAGAATCCTCCCATCCTGATGCCGCCTGCTGAAGGAAGACCTCTCATCATGTACCGATGCTAGAGAACTCAATGGGTGTGTGTTGGGGCAACATGACGAGTCCGGTCGAAAAGAGCATGCAATATACTACCTTAGCAAAAGTTTACCGATCGTGAAACAAGATACTCACAATGAGAAAACTTGCAACGCTTTTGGCTGCTCACGACTAAGATAGTATGTGTTAACTCACACTACCTTGTTGATTTCAAGATGGATCCGATAAAATACATATTTGAGAAACCAGCTCTCCTAAAATAGCAAGATGGCAAATGATCCCGACCGAGTATGACATCCAATACACTTCTCAAAAGCGATCAAAGGAAGTGTAGTAGCCGATCATTTGGCTCATCAAGTCGTAGATGACTATCGCCTATGCTCAATTTCCAGATGAAGATGTTTTACTAGTTATTGCAAAGAACTGCACTGCATTTAAGGACCCGAACAAGGATCCCGATGGACCATGGTTTTGATGGGCCTCAACGCACTTGGCAATGGCATTGGCGCCATTATCACATCCCCTACAGCGGACACACTTTCACCGCCAGATTATGTTTCAGCTTGCACTAACAACATGGCCGAATAAAGCGGCATCATGGGAATCAAAGTCGCTATTGACTTAAGAATCAAGTTCTTACAAGTGTATGGAGACTCACTGTGATCACCGACATACGAGTGGATACGAAGCATCCAAATCTCATTCAGATCGAGAGCATGTTCGAGTTTGATCCCTACTCAAGAGATCACTTTCAATCATATTCCACGAGAAGAGAATCACGGGACGATTGGCTACTATGTCATCTATGTTCAAGGTCGATGGGACAACGAGGCTCCCCGCATCATCATTGAGAAGTTTGATGAACCAGATATTGTTGTGAGCTTGATACGTAAGAGAAACCTTGGTACTATGACGTGAAGAGGTATCTTGAGACTCAAGAATATCCCAGGGCATCCACAACGATAAGAAGTTCATAGAGGTTCACTTCTAAATTCTTCCTCAAGAATGGCATCTTATACAAGCGCAACCATGATCCGTGCTATCTACTGTAGACCGTAAAACAAAGAATACGCATCATGGAAGAGTTACACGGCGCATTTGGTACCCACTCCAAAGGACACACCATGGCTAAGAAGATTTTGAGAACAGTTACTATTGGTCCACCATGGAAGTCGATTGTCACCGCCGATCTTGTCACAAGTGCCGATTTATGCCGACAGTGCACGCACTCCAGATCAATGTTTTAACCGCCTCCTGGCCTTTGCAATGTGGGGCATTGACATGATTGGAGAAATCAAGCCCACTTCTTCCAATGGACATCGTTTTTATCCTTGTGGCAATTGACTATTTCACCAAGTGGGTAGAAGCAGCCTCGTTCGCATCAGTTACCAAGAATGTTGTGGCTCGTTTCATCAAGCATAATCTTATCTGTCGGTATGGCACTCCCGAAAGGATTATCACAGATAACGGTTCCAATCTCAACAATAAGATGATCACTGAACTCTGCACGCAGTTCAAGATCAAGCATCACAACTCTTCTCCCTATCGGCCTAAGATGAATGGCGCAGTGGAAGCCGCCAACAAGAACATTAAGAAGATTATACAGAAGATGACAATGACTTACAAGGATTGGCATGAGATGTTACCATTTGCTCTTCATAGTTACTGCACTACAGCGCGAACATCAACAAGGGCAACCCCCTTCTCTCTTGTGTACGGTATGGAAGCAGTCCTACCCATCGAGGTTCAGATACCCTCAACCAGAGTCCTCCAGGACGCAGAGTTAGACGAAGACAATTGGGTTCAGACCCACCTCGACCAGATTAACTTGATTGATGAGAAACGACTCGCATCCATCTGCCATGGACAGATCTATCAGAAACGAATGATCAGAGCATTTAACAAGAAGGTCAAGCACCGAGTCTATCAAGTTGGTGACCTAGTAGTCAAGCGCATCATTCTTCCACAAGGTGATCCCAGGGGAAAATGGACTCCCACCTATGAGGGACCGTTTGTAGTCAAGACAGTGTTTTCCGACGGAGCTATGATACTTAGCACCATGGATGGTGAAGACTTCCCACACCTCGTGAACGCAGCATAGTCAAAAATACTACGATAACGAGACCCGCTAGGTCGATCGACCTAGGCAAAAATAGAGATCCCGGAACCAAAAGGTTCGGGAAAAGTTAAGGATATATACAAAACATGTACACCGCAAGTTGAAAACCCGAAAAGGCGGTTTGGGCAAAAGGGTATCCCGAGATCGAAACCCGAAGGGCGGTCTAGGCAAAAGTTAGGATTTAAGCGCACGACTATGTCTCTTCCAAATCACCGCCTGCACTACTATCAAGATTCAAGATTCAAATGGCGAAGATCACCTACTCACTTTCTAACGATGCAAAGGAGATGAGATAGTTGAAATATATGAGTACTAGCATAGTTGGAACTTAACGAGATTGTTTCTGCATAGCTTTTTACTTTTCTTGTGTACAAACTACTTGGCCATACGCCACCTTTCCAAATAAACGCAAACTTCTTTCTCTTTACAATTTTGTTGTTGTCGTTTGCAATAAGTCCAACGTTTGCTTTGAATGATTATACGCATTTGACAATAAAAATCTCTTCACAAACATGCGAAAAGTGGACATACAAAAGTAGTTACTACGGGCTCTAGGAATTGAGATGACGACGAAGGTCACCAATGCATTTCCCCACAGAGCATGATCCCCACAGCAGTATCGCTCACAACAAACCTTCCCCAGCGGAGTATACGTTAGTCCCCGAACAATGATTCCACTCAATTGAGCAATATCACGTCAGTCTCCAAGCAGTAACACTTCATCCCCAACCGAGGTATTTATCATCGCATATCTCTCAACCCCTTTTCTCCAAGAGCGTATCCGGACTCGAGACTTGGTCGATAGTACACCGAGAGAATCTACATCTTCTATTCCCCAGAGATTCCAATGGGCCCCAACCCGTCTCCCAAAGAACCATCAAGCTCCAAATGAGATCTACACTCAAAATCCCTAGTAGAGCGCCCTAATTTTTCCCAACAGGTCTACATGCAAGATCCCCAACAAATTGCCTCCGCACTCTCCCGCAGGTCTATGTATGCGATCTCCAACAACGAGTTTCTCATCTCTACCTTCCTCAACAATATCTAGGCCCAAGACTTGGTCGATAGTGCATCGAGGAATCCAGATATCTTTCTTCTCCTTCAAAAGCGGGTTCTCACCCACTCAATCCCCAAGCGTAAGATGTAAACTCAAGCTAACATCCACATCTTCTTCAAGATAGATATGTTTTGAAATACCACAACATCTATCATTCATACATTTCTCATAAAGTCATAATTTATGCATATGTCATTCATACACATCGTCATGCATCATACTTTGCATAAGACTAACAAATATGCTATCAAAATTTCTTGTTTTCTCCAAAACAGGTAAAAGTCACTTCTGACGCAAATAGGTCCAGGATTAAGCCCCGAATCTCGACGGGAAAACTATCTGAACGACCGCCCTCGTTGTCCTCCAACAACGGATCCAGGATTAATACCCGAAGCTAGACGGGAAACCCTATCCGAACGATCACAAGTTATCCTCCGATAACAGGCAGTGGATTAATACCCGATGCACAACAGGGACGATATCCACACTTTGCCAAGTTACTATCCCCTCAGAGTAATCAGCACGAAGATTTATTCTGAATCCTTCTTATTATCAACAAAAACTACAGAGTCTGGCATACGACTCGGTTGCCCTGGATGGCATCTTAAGCCCATCTCCGACTACTTATCAGTATTTCTCCACCTTTGGAATGCTTCATATTTGGTTAAAAACCAATACAAACCAATAACTTCATTCAAAGGTGAGCACGAAGTCTAACGTTCGACTCCCTCCGGATGGCATCTTAAGCCCATCTCCGCGCTCCTTCCACTATCAAGAACATCTACAGAGCCTAGCGTACGGCCACTCCCCAAAGATTGATCTTTCCGATGGCATCTTAAGCCCATCCCCGCAATTTCCCTATCAACAACCTCGAGTCTAGCATACGACTTCCCCAAAGAAAGTCTCTCTTTCTAAATGGCATCCGAAGCCCATTCCCGCATCATCCACCAATAGTGCAAATTTTGTGTGTACTGAGTGTTCAATCATCTCCACTTTCAGTCACAAAGACAAAGTGTCAATCTAACCTTCCAAGACAAGAAGATTGAACAGGCAGTGTCATACCCCAAAATTTTCCTCCATCTTCTCAAGATATTCCATACATCCATACTCAAGGATTCCTCAAGAGTCGATCGACAAACTCTCTCCTAGACAATCAACCCAAACTAGGGTTTGGTAATTCTCATCAAGATGGACTTCCAACATCTCCAATGTTCATCATGCCTCCTCATATGCTTCAAAGATTCTCCATGTCAAGTTTCAAGCCTCACAAGTCAAGTTTCCGATAATTGCTCGATGGTTGAAAATCAACAGATTGACAAAAGTCAACGTGGTCAACATACCAAACTTCATAATTTTTGGTCAACATCCTCATTTTGAAGTTACATTCATCATTTGATCAAGGGTTGATCATGATTCATCAAGAAAACTCAAGATTTGCTCAAAAGTCAAACTTTCTAAATTAGGTTTCTAGATGAAAAGTCAATCGAACTTTGACTCGATCATAACTTCTTCATACTTTCTCGTAAATTTTTCCACCACCTCTTGTTTTGAAGGAAATTCAATTTCTACAACTTCATGTCTCACAAGAATGTCCAAAAATGCTTCATTTGAGAGGTATGGCTCAAAACATTACGTGTCATTTTCAAAGTCAACAAAAGTCAACATTTTGTTTTGAAGATATATCGAGCATGGAAACTCCAATTGAGATGAGACCAAAAGGTTGGTTAGAGGACTCTTAGAGCTTTCCAAAAAGTCCAAGAACACTCAAAAATGTGGAAAATTGAGCAAGATACACCATTCACAAGTTGGGCAATTTTGAAGAAGTGCACAAAGAGAAATACTTCTAAAAATCAAAAACTTTGCAAATGGGCCTACTTTTTCTTCATCCAAACTTATTCCTCACACCATTAGGAATATCCAAGCCCAATGCCACGAATTTTTATTTTATTTTTCTATTTAATTTGGAATTTATTCATTTAAATACAAATTAAATTTAAAAATAGAGTATAAAATCAAAATTAATTGCAAACTTGATTTTTATTTCTTCCTTGGGATCCAATCAACTCATTAAAAGCCATCAATTTTCGAAATTTGATGGATATGGCAAGATTAGATTGAAAATTGACCAAAATTTGAAGATTTGATTTTGTACAAAAATCAAATTTGATTGGCATTGATCATTGATTAAATCTTTCCCAAAACAACTCTGAATCCTTCTACTATATATACATGATACATACCACACGAAGTAGGGTAGAAATTTTGACTCAAGAACCCTATTCCAAGCTCAAAAAAACCGTGGCAAACAAGCAAAATACAATCCTATTTGTAGCCGTTTTCAATCGAGTTTGAGGTGTCCAACACATTCCTTGATACCTCTTGAGTCGATCCAGACCCTCACTTTGCTCAAATCCCTCCAGAATCAGAAAATCCGAGTTTGGTTTGTTCTTGAAAAATCCAAAATCGTGTTTTAATTTTCATGCATCTTTAACATGTTTTGTGTTTGTTTTTGTGATTAGTAGGAAGATTGCAAGCTTTCTGGGCACTTTAATTAAATTTCCATGGCCAGGAACACGTATCACCATTGTTAGGGTTTTCTGTGCCGTTTTAGGGTTTCACGAAATAGGAAAAATTGGACTATGAGACCATGCCCATCGTGTTCGGAACGATGTCTGGAATCGGACCATGGCCTTAGAACTTATTTATATTATGTGTGCTTGATTTTCAATTTTGCCAGGGTCTGTAGCGTCGAGCAAAAGCCGACGCTGAAGTTTCAAAAATTCAAATCGGGGACGATGAAGCTTGGCGCGAGAACGAGGCAACCAAGGCACGACGCGTGTTTGTAATCTGTTCGTTCCGTTTCAATGACACGCGTGCGTTCCAGATCAGATGGTAAAGGCGTGGGTTTGTGAAAGGAATGTCCCCAGTTCGATCCCTGGCCATGACATTTGATTTTTACAAGTTTGCAAACCTTTTTTCTATTTTCTTATTTATTTAATATTTTCATGCTATTTTAATTTCTTTTCATATTTTTATTTCATGCATTAAAAATCATCAAAATATTTTTTTCCTTTTGCATTTATTTTCAGAAAATACTTATTTAATTTATAAAATTAAAAAATATTATTTTGCATGCATATTTATTTTTATTCATAATTTAGCATTTAAATCAATCTTAATTGTATTTTAATTATTAAATTGCATCCAAAAAATCCCAAAAAATTACTTTAGCATATTTATGTTATTTCCAGCATGTCATATTTTTCTCATTCAAAAACTTGCTTTTTTCTAACATTTTTTCTCTTATTCGATTCATCTCGTATTTTCCGATTTCTCATTCTTTTACAAGTTATTCCGTTTCAGACGTTTTCTTTTACCGCTTTTATTTTTCCAATAATGTAATTGCTCATGGGATGTAATAGTTTAAATTAGGGTTTTATTTTCCGCAAGTTTAAATTATGTATCTGCCCCAAAGCCATGTAATAGCGTAGGACATTTACCTTTCCGCATCTTTACATTCCGCATTTTAATTTCCGCACCCTATAAATTGCTAGTAACTAGGCGTGTATGGCAAGATAATAAATCAACATAGCTCACTCTAATTTTCAAGATAAAATATCTGAATTGACACACTTTTTCACACACGCACCTTAGGTAATTCTCTCGTTTTTACGAATTCAAATGGTCATGTCCCTCGAACGTAGAGGTATTCTAGCACCATTGCCTTCAAAACAAATCATCATAGTCCCTTCGATACAAAGATCATAAGACCCACGATGTCTCCTCCAAATACATGATCTTGACCCTCGATTGTCGCCTACGAAAAATGATGATAGTCCCTTCGAATGTGCTAGGATACTTCCTACAAGTTGCCTTCTATGACCATCCGATGTCCCTTCGAATGTCCCTCTCACATCCAACGAATAGGGTTACCTACCAACTAATGGTATGGATGACACTATTCTAAAGGAGCGTAAAACAACACGAAAACGACCAATTCTGAGTAGGTAATAAGACTTTTAGTTGCTTGCTCGATCAAATACTTTTCACACCTCACACTTTTGTCAAAGTTCAAACTCTTTTCAAAACAAAACATTTCCGAACACTTTGTATACATTCCTACATGAATCATTACAAAGTCAAAGCGAAATGCCTTTTTCAAAACATTTTGTCAAACACACGTAAAGCACAATTTTAAAGTGATCTAAGAGCAACTAAGAGCCCAGATAACTACGGATGGAAAGGGTGCTAATACCTTCCTTTTCATAACCTTCTCCTTACTCGTAATCTAACGAAGGTCTTTTTCTGTACTTTTACCTTCCCTTAATTGATAAAATAAAAGTCGGTGGCGACTCTTGCTATCCGCACATTTGCGATACAAAACACTAAAAGTCGGCCACCGACATGTAATCGGCGATCACTGGGAGACACCCTAAAGAGAGAATTACCTTAGGGATTTCTAGATCACCTTTATTGATTTTTGTTTGATTTGTATGCTTTATCTTTAAGGGTTGCTTGGGTATTATATTTGTGGGGATCCTACACCGATCCGGTTCCTTTTAGGTAAGTAGCAATAAATCGTCAGCGACTGCTAGACGATATCGAAACGGTCAACTTGATGGCTACGTTAGCGTGACACTTTGGATGTCCCGATACTCTTCATTCCCAAGTTGAGGATAGTATTTGGCTTCGCGGTGTCATCAAGCGCTAACTAAACTTTTAGAACCTTAATTGACCCATCTTGGCCATTAGAAGGTAGTGAGATGGTCGGCTTTGCGTACTATGGTTGGTTGATACCGATGCTACGCCATTAAGATCGGACTTTGGGATATTTTCGTCGACCACTTGGTAGTCGTATTGAAATAAACGCCACGAGAAAGATCGATGATGTGAGATTCCTAGAACCCTTACTATTATTATAGACAGATGAACCAACTCAAACTTTTGGTGGGTAATCACCTAGACCTCATGCAAGCCTTAACCCTAGGCTCATTGTGTGAATTGTTTGTGTGTGCCAAACATGACATCATGACATCATTCGCATTGCATATCATTTCTAACTATTTCAAGGACCTAGGGATTTATCTTTGCTCTATTTTGTAGGGATTATGGCTTCTAGAAAGACTATCCGAATCAACTTCATGGGTATACCTTCTCACCAAAGAATTGGTTTCGTAAATTCCGACCATGCTCGCCATCAAAAGATATGGTTATCTACTTGATTTGGTTATCTCCGTTTTAAAGAAGATATGATGCATGTCCTATTTCAGTTCTTTGATCCGAAGCACCATTGCTTTACATTCCCAGATTATCAGTTGGTTCCTACCTTGGAAGAATTATCTAAGCTACTTGGGATACCTATTCTTGACCAAATGCCATTCACCGGTCTAGAAAAGGTTCCTAAGTACGAAGACATTGCACCAACATTACACCTAAAGCGCTCAGACGTTGAAGCCAATTGGGAAACAAGAAGCGGAGTTAAGGGTTTACTTGCTAAGTTCCTAATTAAGAAAGCCCGAGAATTCCTCAAAGTTATGAGTTTCCATGCATTCGAAGACATTGTGGCCTTGCTAATCTACAGTTTGGTTCTATTCCCTAACTCGGATCAATTCATAGATGTCAACGCCATCAAGTTGTTTCTTACTCACAATCATGTGCCTACTTTACTTGGAGATATTCTGCATTCTCTCCACACTCGTACTACTAAGAGACAAGGAACTCTCATGTGTTGCATACCGTTACTTTCTAGGTGGTTTATTTCGCACCTTCCTCCATCAGTTTTGAAGAACGAACAAAGGTTGAGATGGTCTCAAAGGTTAATGTCACTCTCTCATTCCGATATCCGTTGGAGTCTTTTCTCTCAAAATGACTTCACATTCATTGAGGCCAGGAGAATTCCTAATGTACCACCTTGGTATAATGGGAGGTATCACTTACAACCCTCTAGCTTTACGCCGCTTTTTTGCTCAAGAGATGGCCCGCATGATATGCTTCTCCAAGATATTGTGTTCGACTACAACCACGATCTCCGCATTACCGAAGGTTCATACACGCTGGGGCATGGTAAAGAAGACGATACCAAGACTTTGGGGCACCGTAACTCCATTCCTTTGGAACCTTACTCAAATGGGTGCGAGCTCGAGCTCAACACCTCATGATGCCATTCACTGCTCTACCAAGAATTATGGAACCTGCTATAGGTGACGACTTATACCGCTCTCCATCCCGACATGCCTACCGATTTTGAAGACTTGAAGAGATCCCGGATTCACCAAGAAAGAGAGGGATACCTTTGAAGCTCAGTGCTATGCAAGTGAGAAGAAAGTGCTAGAGTTGACTAAGCTACTTCACGAGGAGCGAAGCATCAACGCCTACCTCGGCACCAAGAGGAAGCGCCCATGGGAGACTTAGAGCTTTCGGATTTTTATGCTTTTCTGTTGTTCTTGTCTTGAACTGTCTTTTGTACTTAAAAAGGAAAAAAAGAATAAAAAGAGTACTAATAAATGTTTGCTCATTGCTTGTCTAACAAATTTAAATCTCTAAGGTCCTTGAAAACATTGCATTGCATTCGCATAAACATTGCATATCATAGCATACCATTGCATCACAGGTACATTGAAGATTGGTTTTCTCATTTGCTCGCTATTTATTTTAGCGTAAATGGCTCTTGAACACCACAAAGATCTTCAAGCTCGTAATGCTCGCCAACAGATGTTTACCACTTGGTCCAAGGCCAAGAAGATCCAAGAAGCTCATCAACAAAGAAGAAGGTTGTTGGTCTCCTCAACATGGGTAGACGCTACAAAGGTGGTCCTAAGAGGGTCACTTGATAGAGCTCTCGAAGGAAGTGTCAAGACCGAACAAAGTAACAAGGGTGATGGTGAGGGCCACCGAGCTTGAGAAGAACTATGATGATGGCCAATACTGATGAGAATGACAAGCAACTTGAAGACCGTCTCAATGCCGTGGAAAACTCAAGATGTCCGGCTGAATTTTGATGATTCGAGTCTCGCCCTTGGTGTTGTGATTCCTCCCAAGTTCAAAGTTCCAACTTTGCTAAGTATGACGGCATGTCTTGCCCTAAGTCGCATTTGAAGTCTTATGTCCGTAAGATCAATCCCCACACCGATGATGTAAAGTTGGATGCATTATTTTCAAGAGAGTTTGTCCTAACTCAATTGGAATGGTATTATCACCAGAGAATGACCGTATCCGCATTTGGAGTGACTTATGATGCTTTCTACATGATGAGTACAATGTCAATTGACACCCACCGCATGCAACTACAAAGCATGTCTATGGGTCGTGATGAGAAGTTCAAGGAGTATGCTCGTATGGAGAGACCTAGCAGCAGAGTTCAACCACCCTTGTCCAATAGGAGTTGGTTGATATGTTTATGGGAACACCGATGCCCATTCTTCAATCATCTAATTGAAACTCTTCACCGGATTCACCGAAATGACATCGACAGTGAACGATTGCCGGTATCAGTGGAAAGATTGTGAAGAGACATCTTCAAATGCTACAAAGAGATCCTTTGGTGCTAAGAAAGAAGCCAATGCTGTGTATGGTCGAAAAGCCGAGCCAAGACCGACCGCACTAACTGTGGGGCCAGATCTCCAATCCTACATCGGCACAACCTCAAGAGACAACGCGAACCGTAACGCCAACGAAGATGGCTTACAAAGATCAACATGCCATTGTCGCAAGCCTTGCAACACATGTTGAAAGCAGAGCCGATTACTTTGAGGGATCCTCCTCAGAATGTCAACACTTCCTCTCCGAGATACAATCCTAATGCTAAGTGTGCTTACCATTCCAATAGCCCTGGACATAGTACTGATGATTGTTGGGCTCAAGAAAAAGATTCAAGACATGATTGAAGCTATGCATTGAGTTTGACCTCCGCTGAGACCAATGTGATCAACGCCCCATGCCTAACCATGACAAAAGTTCCAATGTCACAGGAGGATACTTATGTTTTCAACATAGATGACTTGACCATTCCTCCGATGACCGTAAGAAGAATTTGCTACAAGCCGGTCAATCCAGATGCCCAGAATTGTCGTTGGTGCCCATCTCGCACCGATGGTTGTCCTTGGTTGAGAAGACGAGTTCAAGGCATGATGGATAACCGTGAGATACTATTCCCGAAACCACCGTGCCGTGGTGAAGATATGGCTAAGTCAAGATCAAGATGTGAATGAAGTCAGATCTCTGTGGGATACCTTGGGGCAGCCAAGTGGAAAGTATGATTACATGGTGAAGTACGCTGTTCCCGAAAGCTACAAAATTCCTATTGAAGATGTTAAGGCAACCGGATGGGGTGACGATTTCCCCGAAGACTATGCTGATGTTAACACCATAAGGATTTCCTCTGCTGATTCTATGCCTAGAGTTGCACCTCTCATCATTACTTCTCCAAGACCAGTCCCATATTCCTCTAACAAGGCTATCCCTTGGAATTATGGAGCTAATGTTTACTATCATGGCGTCAAGCAAGACCCTCTGACCATGGAAGATCTCACAGTTGAAGCCACCATTCCTGACATTGACAACATCACCAGATCTAGTAAGGTGACCAGAACCGGAAGGGTATTCTCTCCATATCTCTCCTCCAAAAGACATCGCGACTCCACCGCATTCCAGCCTATTCAATCCATTCCCAAGCTAGAGGGAAAGAACCAAGGACTCATCCCGCCACCAAGTACCAAAGGAAGTTATCAAGACACCTCCAAACAAGAAATGGAGGAAATTCAAGATCATCAAGAAGAGTGATTACAATGTTGTGGAACAGCTAGATGACTCATCCAAAATCTCCATGCTTGCTCGCTTGTGTTCGAGGCTCATGCTAATGCCTTGGTGAAGTTTCAAGAATGCTCACGCACTCAAGACACTACCACCGACCGCTTGAAGTTTGTATTGCTAACCCGGCTGCCAACAACGGCCTAGGCTTCTCTCGATGTCGATTTGACTCACGAAAGAAACACAACAAAGCCTTGCACATCTCGTTGAATGCAAGGCGCACTGCTCATGTTTTGCTGATACAGTTCTCGCCTCAATATCCTACCAAGACTTCTTTGATCGACTTGATATCAAGGGTTGGTTCGAGACCCGGATATAATCGTGAGAGCTTTTGATGGTTCTAAGCGAACAAAGCTTGAGAGCTCATTCGCCAAAGTCGGTTCCCGCACTTTTGACTCTACTTTGTCATGGACATCCGTCCAACTTACTCTTGCCTACTTGGACGCCCTTGATACATGGGCAAGGCCATACCTCTACCCTACATCGTCAAGTACCCGTGAAAGGGAAAGTTGTTACAAGATGTGGTGAAGAAGAGTATATGGTCACCATCTACAATCATTCCGATACCTCGAGATGGAGGGTGAATTCTTCGAGACTCCGCAAGCTTTTGAAACAATCCCCGAGTCATGCCTCTAACCTCCCGCCACTCCCGAATTACGCAAGTCCGCCTAGGATGGCCTCACCGAAAGATGCTCAAGTCGTTGTTGAACAAGGAGGTAGTACTATTTGGGGACAACTCCCGATCTTCCTTTCAAACCGAAAGACCGGTTTAGGCTTCACCATCAAGGGTCAAGATGATACGCCGCGAACGCCCAACTTCCTTTTCGCATCGCCGAGTGGAATCCATGCTATAGAAGACGACGACAACGGCTTCGACATCGCAAGTGGATCTTCCCAACTCCGACAATGGGTCAAAGAATTGGAAGATCAAGACGCCATACCTATCTCCTTTAGTCGAGTAATTGCTTTGTTTTGTTTTGCTTTATTTTTATGTTTCAACAATAAACTCTAAAGCCTAGTGCCTTACCCGGCATCATGGCTCGCTTATGAGGGTTATTATCCGTCGTTTATTTTCATTCAATAAATCTGTTGGACTTTGCATTCAATTGTTTGTTTTCTTTCTTTACTTTATCACCCCTTCAAAAGCTATGTGTTTCACACACCCACGTGATACACCGCGTAATCACTCAATCTCGTATAATCTATGCTATTGCTAAATATGACTTCGATAATCCGATCTACCAAGTCAAGACGAAAGTGAGGAAGATTGTGAAGTGCCAGAGAACTTGCCGATTGCTACAGAAGAGGAGCGAGTTATACACCACATGAAGAGCAAGTTGAGGTTGTGAATTTGGGTACTAACGAAGACGTAAAAGAGATCAAGATAGGAGCGGGTCTTGAGAATGTTAAAGAAAGGTTGGTCAGATGCTACGAGACTATATTGAGGTTTTTGCTTGGTCATACAAAGACATGCCGGTTTGACATTGATATTGTGGTACACCGATCGCCAAAAGAGGGTTTTCTCCTGAAATGTAAGGTCTGCCGATGCGCCCCGAGATGTCGAGAAAATCAAAGCCGGTTATGAAGCTCAACGCCGGTTTAGTCATATTTATCCACAAGGTTGCAAACGTGGTACCCTTACCTAAGAAGGATGGCAAGTACGAATGTGTGTGGATTACGTAGATCCGAACAAAGCAAGTCCGAAAGACGATTTTCCACTTCCTCATATTGATGTTCGTTGACAACACCGCTCAAAGATAAGGTTTTCCTTCATGGATGGTTTCTCCTACAAATCGATTAAATGGCCTCAAGACATGGAGAAGACTACTTTTGTTACACAGGGAACTTTCGCTACAAGGTTATGCCGCTCGGATCAAGAACGCAGCGCCACTTATCGCATATGGTGACATTATTTCATGACATGATTCATCACGAGATAGAGGTCTACGCCGACGACATGATAGCTCGATCACGATCAAGAAGAACATCTTGATCATTTGTAGAAACTATTTGACAAAGTTAAAGAAGTAGTTGAGACTTAATCCTAACAAGTGCACCTTTGGAGTCGATCCGAAAACTCCTAGGGTTTGTTGTCGCGGTAAAGGTATTGAGGTTGACCCCGCTTAAGGTTAAAGCTATGCAAGAGATGCCACACACCGAGAAGGAAGTCGAGGTTTCCCGATTGAACTACATTGCCGATTCATTGCACATTTGATCGCTACTTGTGAGCCAATCTTCAAGTTATCAAGAAAGATCAAGTGGTAGAATGGAACGACGATTGCCGATCGCTTTGACAAAATCAAGGAGTACCTTCGTAATCCTCCCATCCCGATGCCGCCATCAAGGAAGACCTCTCATCATGTACCGACAAAGTTAGAGAACTCAATGGGTGTGTGTTGGGGCAACATGACGAGTCCGGTCGAAAAGAGCATGCAATATACTACCTTAGCAAAAGTTTACCGACCGTGAAACAAGATACTCACAAATGAGAAAACTTGCAACGCTTTGGCTCTGCCGACTAAGATAGTATGTGTTAACTCACACTACCGTTGATTTCCAAGATGGATCCGATAAAATACATATTTGAGAAACCAGCTCTCCGAAAATAGCAAGATGGCAAATGATCCCGACCGAGTATGACATCCAATACACTTCTTAAAGCGATCAAAGGAAGTGTAGTAGCCGAGCATTTGGCTCATCGTCAGATGACTATCCCTATGCGCTCAATTTCCGATGAAGATGTTTTACTAGTTACGCTTGCAAAGAACCGCACCTGCATTTAAGGACCCGAACAAGGATCCCGATGGACCATGGTTTTGATGGGCCTCAAACGCACTTGGCAATGGCATTGGCGCCATTATCACATCCCCACAGCGGACACACGCCTTTCACCGCCAGATTATGTTTCAGCTTGCACGAACAACATGGCCAATACTTGCATCATGGGAATCAAAGTCGCTATTGACTTAAGAATCAAGTTCTTACAAGTGTATGGAGACTCACCTTGGTGATCACCGACATAAGTGGATACGAAGCATCCAAATCTCATTCCAGATCGAGAGCATGTTCGAGTTTGATCCCTACTCAAGAGATCACTTTCAATCATATTCCACGAGAAGAGAATCAGCTGGCGATTGGCTACTATGTCATCTATGTTCAAGGTCGATGGGACAACGAGGCTCCCCGCATCATCATTGAGAAGTTTGATGAACCAAAGATATTGTTGTGAGCTTGATACGTAAGAGAAACCTTGGTACTATGACGTGAAGAGGTATCTTGAGACTCGTGAATATCCGCAGGGCATCCACAACGATAAGAAGTTCATAAGGAGGTTCACTTCTAAATTCTTCCTCAAGAATGGCATCTTATACAAGCGCA
Organism: Vicia sativa; assembly: GCA_021764765.1. Taxonomy (NCBI): domain Eukaryota; kingdom Viridiplantae; phylum Streptophyta; class Magnoliopsida; order Fabales; family Fabaceae; genus Vicia; species Vicia sativa. Next base: position 130,412,169 of record CM038793.1, on the reverse strand, counting down.
ACCATGATCCGTGCCATCTACTGTAGACCGAAAACAAAGAATACGCATCATGGAAGAGTTACACGAATTTGGTACCCACTCCAAAGGACACACCACGGCTAAGAAGATTTTGAGAACAGTTACTATTGGTCCACCATGGAAGTCGATTGTTACCGCTACGCGATCTTGTCACAAGTGCCGATTTATGTCGACAAAGTGCACGCACTCCAAGACTCAATGTTTTAACCGCCTGGCCTTTTGCAATGTGGGCATTGACATGATTGGAGAAATCAAGCCCACTTCTTCCAATGGACATCGCTTTATCCTTGTGGCAATTGACTATTTCACCAAGTGGGTAGAAGCACCTCGTCGATCGCTACCAAGAATGTTGTGGCTCGCTTCATCAAGCATAATCTTATTTGTCGGTATGGCACTCCCGAAAGGATTATCACGTATAACGGTTCCAATATCAACAATAAGATGATCACCGAACTCGCACGCAGCTCAAGATCAAGCATCACAACTCTTCTCCTATCGGCCTAAGATGAATGGCGCAGGAAGCCGCCAACAAGAACATTAAGAAGATTATATAAGATGACAATGACTTACAAGGATTGGCATGAGATGTTACCATTTGCTCTTCATAGTTACGACTACGAACATCAACAAGGGCAACCCCTTCTCTGTACGGTATGGAAGGCCCCACCCATCGAGGTTCGGATACCTCAACCGTAGTCCTCCAGACGCAGAGTTAGACGAAGACAATTGTTCGACCCACCTCGACCGATTAACTTGATTGATGAGAAACGACTCGCATCCATCCGCCATGGATGATCTATCGAAACGAATGATCGTAGCATTTAACAAGAAGGTCAAGCACCGAGTCTATCAAGTTGGTGACCTAGTAGTCAAGCGCATCATTCTTCCACAAGGTGATCCTGTGGGAAAATGGACTCCCACCCATGAGGGACCGCTTGTAGTCAAGACAAGTTTTCCGACGAGCTATGATACTTAGCACCATGGATGGTGAAGACTTCCCACACCCCGTGAACGCAGATATAGTCAAAAATACTACGATAACGAGACCCGCTAGGTCGATCGACCTAGGCAAAAATAAGGGCATCCCGGCGAACCAAAAGGTTCGGAAAAGTTAAGGATATATACAAAACATGTACACCCGCAAGTTGAAAACCCGAAAAGGCGGTTTGGGCAAAAAGGGTATCCCGAGACCGAAAACCCAAAGGGCGGTCTAGGCAAAAGTTAGGATTTAAGCGCATTTACTATGTCTCTTCCAAATCACCGCCTGCACTACTATCAAGATTCAAGATTCAAATGGCGAAGATCACCACTCACTTTCTAACGATGCAAGGAGATGAGATAGTTGAAATATATGAGTACTAGCATAGTTGGAACTTAACGAGATTGTTTCTGGATAGCTTTTACTTTTCTTGTGTACAAACTACTTGGCCATACGCCACCTTTCCAAATAAACGCAAACTTCTTTCTCTTTACAATTTTGTTGTTGTCGTTTGCAATAAGTCCAACGTTTGCTTTGAATGATTATACGCATTTGACAATAAAAATCTCTTCACAAACATGCGAAAAGTGGACATACAAAAGTAGTTACTACGGGCTCTAGGAATTGAGATGACGACGAAGGTCACCAATGCATTTCCCCACAGAGCATGATCCCCACAGCAGTATCGCTCACAACAAACCTTCCCCAGCGGAGTATACGTTAGTCCCCGAACAATGATTCCACTCAATTGAGCAATATCACGTCAGTCTCCAAGCAGTAACACTTCATCCCCAACCGAGGTATTTATCATCAGCAGAATATCTCTCAACAATTCCCCTTTTCTCCAGTAGCGGTATCCGGACTCGAGACTTGGTCAGATAGTACACCGGAGAGAATCTACATCTTCTATTCCCCACGAGATTCCAATGGGCCCCAACCCGGTCTCCCAAAGAACCATCAAGCGCCTCCAATGAGATCTACACTCAAAATCCCTAGTAGAGCGCCTCCTAATTTTTCCCAGCAGGGTCTACATGCAAGATCCCCAACAAATTGCCTCCCAGACTCTCCCCGGCAGGGTCTATGTATGCGATCTCCAACAACGAGTTTCTCAATCTCTACCTTCCTCAACAATATCTAGGCCCAAGACTTGGTCAGATAGTGCATCGGAGGAATCCAGGATATCTTTCTTCTCCTTCAAAAGCGGGGTTCTCACCTACTCAATCCCCAAGCGTAGATGTAAATCCTCGCGTAACATCCACATCTTCTTCAAGATAGATATGTTTTGAAATACCACAACATCTATCATTCATACATTTCTCATAAAGTCATAATTTATGCATATGTCATTCATACACATCGTCATGCATCATACTTTGCATAAGACTAACAAATATGCTATCAAAATTTCTCTTGTTTTCTCCAAAACAGGTAAAAGTCACTTCTGACGCAAATAGGTCCAGGATTAAGCCCCGAATCTCGACGGGAAAACTATCTGAACGACCGCCCTCGTTGTCCTCCAACAACGGATCCAGGATTAATACCCGAAGCTAGACGGGAAACCCTATCCGAACGATCACAAGTTATCCTCCGATAACAGGCAGTGGATTAATACCCGATGCACAACAGGGACGATATCCACACTTTGCCAAGTTACTATCCCCTCAGAGTAATCAGCACGAAGATTTATTCTGAATCCTTCTTATTATCAACAAAAACTACTACAGAGTCTGGCATACGACTCGGTTGCCCTGGATGGCATCTTAAGCCCATCTCCGACTACTTATCAGTATTTCTCCACCTTTGGAATGCTTCATATTTGGTTAAAAACCAATACAAACCAATAACTTCATTCAAAGGTGAGCACGAAGTCTAACGTTCGACTCCCTCCGGATGGCATCTTAAGCCCATCTCCGCGCTCCTTCCACTATCAAGAACATCTACAGAGCCTAGCGTACGGCTCACTCCCCAGCATTGATCTTTCCAGATGGCATCTTAAGCCCATCCCCGTCAATTTCCCTATCAACAACCTCGAGTCTAGCATACGACTCGTCCCCCAGCAAAGTCTCTGCCTTCTCTAAATGGCATCTGTAAGCCCATTCCTGCATCATCCACCAATAGCGAGTGCAAATTTTCAGGTGTACTCGAGTGTTCAATCATCTCCCACTTTCAGGTCACAAAAGACAGGCGTGTCACTCCAACCTTCCAGTACAAGAAGATTGAACAGGGGCAGCTGTCATACCCCAAAATTTTCCCTCCATCTTCTCAGGATATTCCATACATCCATACTCAAGGATTCCTCAAGAGTTGATCAGACAAACTCTCTCCTAGACAATCAACCCAAACTAGGGTTTGGTAATTCTCAGCTCCAGATGGACTTCCAACATCTCCAATGTTCATCATGCCTCCTCATATGCTTCAAAGATTCTCCATGTCAAGTTTCAAGCCTCACAAGTCAAGTTTCCTCAAACAATTGCTCAGATGGTTGAAAATCAGTTGTATTGGACAAAAAGTCAACTGTGGTCAACATACAGTCAAACTTCATAATTTTTGGTCAACATCCTCATTTTGAAGTTACATTCATCATTTGATCAAGGGTTGATCATGATTCATCAAGAAAACTCAAGATTTGCTCAAAGGTCAAACTTTCTAATTTAGGGTTTCTAGATGAAAAGTCAACTGAACTTTGACTGATCATAACTTCTTCATACTTTCTCAGAAATTTTTCCACCACCTCTTGTTTTGCAGGAAATTCAATTCTCTACAACTTCATGTCTCACAAGAATGTCCAAAAAATGCTTCATTTGAGAGGTATGGCTCAAAACATTACAGGTCATTTTCAAAGTCAACAAAAAGTCAACATTTTGTTTTGAACATATATCGAGCATGGAAACTCCAATTGAGATGAGACCAAAACGGTTGGTTAGAGGACTCTTAGAGCTTTCCAAAAAGTTCAAGAACACTCAAAAATGTGGAAAATTGAGCAAGATACACCATTCACAAGTTGGGCAATTTTGAAGAAGTGCACAAAGAGAAATACTTCTACTAAAAATCAAAAACTTTGCAAATGGGCCTACTTTTTCTTCATCCAAACTTATTCCTCACACCATTAGGAATATCCAAGCCCAATGCCACGAATTTTTATTTTATTTTTCTATTTAATTTGGAATTTATTCATTTAAATACAAATTAAATTTAAAAATAGAGTATAAAATCAAAATTAATTGCAAACTTGATTTTTATTTCTTCCTTGGGATCCAATCAACTCATTAAAAGCCATCAATTTTCGAAATTTGATGGATATGGCAAGATTAGATTGAAAATTGACCAAAATTTGAAGATTTGATTTTGTACAAAAATCAAATTTGATTGGCATTGATCATTGATTAAATCTTTCCCAAAACAACTCAATCCTTCTACTATATATACATGATACATACCACAAGTAGGGTAGAAATTTTGACTCAAGAACCCTATTCCAAGCTCAAAAAAACCGTGGCAAACAAGCAAAATACAATCCTATTTGTAGCCGTTTTCAATCGAGTTTGAGGTGTCCAACACATTCCTTGATACCTCTTGAGTCGATCCAGACCCTCACTTTGCTCAAATCCTCCGAATCGAAAATCCGAGTTTGGTTTGTTCTTGAAAAATCCAAAATCGTGTTTTAATTTTCATGCATCTTTAACATGTTTTGTGTTTGTTTTTGTGATTAGTAGGAAGATTGCAAGCTTTCTGGGCACTTTAATTAAATTTCCATGGCTGTGAACACGTATCACCATTGTTAGGTTTTCTCGTGCGCTTTAGGTTTCACTAAATAGGAAAAATTGACCATGAGACCATGCCCATCGTGTTCGAATGATGTCCGAATCGACCATGGCCTTAGAACTTATTTATATTATGTGTGCTTGATTTTCAATTTTGTTGGGAGAAGGCCGAGCAAAAGCCGACCAAGTTTCAAAAATTCAAATCGGGACGATGAAGCTTGCGAGAACGAGGCAACCAAGGCACGACGCGTGTTTGTAATCTCGTTCGCTTCAATGACACGCGTATGCTCGCATCGATGGTAAAGGCGTGGGTTTGTGAAAGGAATGTCCCCAGGTCGATCCCTGGCCATGACATTTGATTTTTACAAGTTTGCAAACCTTTTTTCTATTTTCTTATTTATTTAATACTTTCATGCTATTTTAATTTCTTTTCATATTTTTATTTCATGCATTAAAAATCATCAAAATATTTTTTTCCTTTTGCATTTATTTTCAGAAAATACTTATTTAATTTATAAAATTAAAAAATATTATTTTGCATGCATATTTATTTTTATTCATAATTTAGCATTTAAATCAATCTTAATTGTATTTTAATTATTAAATTGCATCCAAAAAATCCCAAAAAATTATTTTAGCATATTTATGTTATTTCCAGCATGTCATATTTTTCTCATTCAAAACTTGCTTTTTCTAACATTTTTCTCTTATTCGATTCATCTCGTATTTTCCGATTTCTCATTCTTTTACAGGTTATTCCGTTTCAGACGTTTTCTTTTACCGCTTTTATTTTTCCAATAATGTAATTGCTCATGGGATGTAATAGTTTAAATTAGGGTTTTATTTTCCGAAGTTTAAATTATGTATCTCGCCCAAAGCCATGTAATAGCGTAGGACATTTACCTTTCCGCATCTTTACATTCCGCATTTTAATTTCCGCACCCTATAAATTGCTAGTAACTAGGCGTGTATGGCAAGATAATAAATCAACATAGCTCACTCTAATTTTCAAGATAAAATATCTGAATTGACACACTTTTTCACACACGCACCCCTTAGGGTAATTCTCTCTCGTTGCCTTTACGAATTCAAATGGTCATGTCCCTCGAACGTAGAGGTATTCTAGCACCATTGCCTTCAAAACAAATCATCATAGTCCCTTCGATACAAAGATCATAAGACCCACGATGTCTCCTCCGAATACATGATCTTGACCCTCGATTGTCGCCTACGAAAAATGATGATAGTCCCTTCGAATGTGCTAGGATACTTCCTACAAGTTGCCTTCTATGACCATCCGATGTCCCTTCGAATGTCCCTCTCACATCCAACGAATAGGGTTACCTACCAACTAATGGCATGGATGACACTATTCTAAAGGAACGTAAACAACACGAAAACGACCAATTCTGAGTAGGTAATAAGACTTTTAGTTGCTTGCTCGATCAAATACTTTTCACACCTCACACTTTTGTCAAAGTTCAAACTCTTTTCAAAACAAAACATTTCCGAACACTTTGTATACATTCCTACATGAATCATTACAAAGTCAAAGCGAAATGCCTTTTTCAAAACATTTTTGTCAAACACACAGAAAGCACAATTTTAAAGTGATCTAAGAGCAACTAAGAGCCCGTAGATAACTACGGATGGAAAGGGGTGCTAATACCTTCCCTTTTCATAACCTTCTCCCTTACTCAGAATCTAACGAAGGTCTTTTTCGTATTTTTACCTTCCCTTAATTGGATAAAATAAAAGTCGGTGGCGACTCTGCTATCCGCACATTTGCGATACAAAACACTAAAAGTCATCACCAGACATAATTGGCTTCTTCGTATCACCAAAAGATCTCTTCGCAAAGATTTGAAGATGACTCTATCTCAATCTTCCCGCTTGATTCCAGCCAACACGTCATTGTCAAGATTTGTGAATCCAAATCAAGAGTTTCCAATCAGATGATTGAAAAATGGGCTTGTCAGGGTTCCCATGAACATATCAACAAACTCCCTATTGGACAAGGGTGGCTGAACTCTACCTGCTAGATCTCTCTATTTCTAAGCATATTCTTTGAACTTCTCGTCACGACCCATAGACATGCTTTGTAGCTGCATGTCGGTGGATGCTAATTCAGAATTGTACTGGTACTGCTTGTAGAAAGCATCTTCTAAGTCATTCCAAGTATGAATGTGAGTACTCTCTAGCTGATAATACCACTCCAACTGCGTTCTAGATAAACTCTCTTGGAAGAAATGGATCCATAGTTTCCTGTCTTCAGTGTGAGGATGGATCTTCTAAACATAGGACTTCAAGTGCAACTTCGGGCAAGAGATGCCATCATACTTGGCAAAGGTAGGAACTTTGAACTTGCAGGGAATTACCACGCCAGGGACAAGACTCAGATCATCAAAATTCAGCCCAGACATTTTCAGATTTTTCACAACATTCAGAAGGTCTTCAAGCTGTTTGTACTTGTCGTTGTCAAGAGGATACTGCTCGTTCACATAGTCTTCATCTTCATTTTCAGACCCATGATGGCTTCCTTCACTATTCTTGACACTTCCCTAAGTTTCATCGCTTTTTTTTGAGATTTCTAATGGGCTGACCACCCTAGCTGCACCCTTGTGATTTCTTCCCATGTTGAGGATACCGATGGTCTTCTTGTTTCTGGTGATGAGCTTCTTCAAGTCTTTCTGGCCTTGGACCAAGTTGGTGAACATTTCCTGGAATTGAGCATTCTGAGCCTGGAGATCTTTGACAGTCTGTTCAAGAGCCATTTCGTGTTCTAAATAGCGAGAGAATAAGAAAAATTTGTCTTCGATGTACCTGTTATGAGATGTTATGCCATGATATGCGATGTTTATGCAATGCAATGTTTTCAAGGACCTTAGGAATTTAAATTTGTTAAACAAGCATGAACAAACTTTTTATTAGTTCCCTTTTTTTCTTTTTAAGTACAAAAGATAGTTTGGAAAAATAAAAGAACAAATTCCTAGAGTTTTAAGCCTCCCATGGGAACTTCCTCTTTATGTTGAAGTAGGTATTGATGTTTCACTCCTCGTGAAGTAGCTTTGTCAATTCTAGCACTTTCTTCTCGCTTGCATAGAACTGAGCTTCGAATGTGTCCCTTTCTTCTTTAAGCTGAATCCAGGATCTCTTCAAGTCTTCGGAATCAGTAGGCATGTCTGGATGGAGAATGGTATAGGGTTCGTCACCTATAGCAACAGGTTCGATAATCACTGGTAGCATAGGTGTAAATGGCATCATGAGGTTTTGAGCTCGAGCTCGCACCCATCTGAGGTAAGGTTCCCAAGGAATGGAATTTTTGTGTCCTTAAGTCTTGGTATCAGTCTTCTTTACCATGCCCCAAGCGTGCACAAATCTTCGACGATAGCTCTGGAGATCGTGGTTGTAGTCAAACACAATATCTTGAAGAAGCATATCATGAGGACCATCTCTTCGAGCATAACCAAAATGACGTAGAGCTAGAGAAGGGTTGTAAGTGATACCTCCCCTTATGCCAAGGAGTGACACATTAGGGAATTCCCCACAACGCTCAATAAAAGTGAAGTCCCTTTGAGAAAAGAGACACCAACGAATATTTGAATGAGAGAGTGACATCATCCTTTGAGACCACTTCAATCTTTGCTCGTTCTTGACTACTGGTTGAGGAAGGTGCAAAATAAACCACCTAGAAAGTAACAGTATGCAACACATGAGAGTTTCTTGTCTTTTGATAGTACGAGTGTGGAGAGAATGTAGAATATCTCCAAGTAAGTTAGGCACAGGATTGTGAGTGAGGAATATCTTGATGGTGTTCACGTTTATGAACTGATCTGGGTTAGGGAAAAGAACCAAACTGTAAATTAGTAAGGCCAAAACGTCTTCGAATGCATGGAAACTCATAGCTTTGAGGAATTCTTGAGCTTTCTTCATCAGGAACTTAGCAAGCAAACCCTTAACTCCGCTTCTTGTTTCCCAATTGGCTTCAATGTCTGACCGCTTTAGATGTAACGCTGATGCGATGTCTTCGTACTTCAGAGCTTTTTCTGAATCGGTGAATGGTATCTGATCAAGGATAGGTATCCCGAGTAGCTTAGATAACTCTTCTAATGTAGGAACCAACTGATAATCTAGGAACGTAAAGCAGTGATGTTTCGGATCGAAGAACTGGAATACGACGTGCATCATATCTTCTTCAAAACCGAAGATAACCAAGTCAAGCAGATAACCATGTCTTTTGATGAACTGAGCATGATCAGGAATTTCTGAAACCAATTCTATGAGTTGAGAAGGTATACCCATGAAGTTGATTCAGATAGTCTTTTTGGAAGCCATGATCCTATAAAACAAAGTAAAGATAAATTCCTAGGTCCTTGAAATGATTAGAAATGATATGATGATGCGATGTTATGATGTCATGATGTCATGTTTAAGCAAATAGCAAGCACAAACAAATCACACAATAGCCCTAGGTTTAAGGCTTGCATGAGGCATAGGTGTCTACCCTACCAAAGATTTGAGTGGGTTCATCCTGTCCTATAATAGTAACCGGGTTCTAGGAATCTCATATCATTGATCTTTGTCGTAGGCTTTATTTCAATACGACTACCAAGTGGTCGACCGAAACATCCTGAAAGTCGGATCTTAATGAGTGTAGCATCGAGTATCAACCAACCTTAGTCTACACCAAAGCCGGCCATCTCACTACCTTCTAATGGCCAACATGGGTCAATTAAGGTTCTAGAAGTTGAGTTAGTGCTGATGACACCACGCAGACGCCAAATACTTTCCAAAGTGTCGCACTAACGTAGCCATCATGTTGACCATTTCGGTATACGCCTAACGGTCGCGATGATTTATTGCTACTTGCCTAAGGAAACCTGGATCCGAGTGTAGGATCCCCCCACAAGTATAATACCTAAGCAACCCTTAAGATAAAGCATACAAATCAAACAGAAAGCAGTAAAGTGATCTAAAATCCTTAAGGTATCCTCTCTTTTAGGGTGTCTCCTAGGAAGAGTCGCCAATTCTGTAACACGGTGGGAGAACTGACTTGTTTGTTTTGCGTTTTATCGTAAACGTTGCGGATAGCAAGAGTTGTCACCAACTTTTCTTTTATCCAATTAAGGGAAGGTAAAAAGAACAGGAAAAGACCTTTGTTAGATTCTGGGTAAGGGAGGTGATTATGAAAAGGGAAGGCGTTAGCACCCTTTTCATCCGTAGTTATCTACAGGCTCTTAATTGCTTTAGCTCACTTTATGACTTGCTTTTGTGTGTGTGTGTTTGAAAATGTTTTTGAAAAGGCATTTCGCTTTGACTTCGTAATGATTCACGCTGGAATTTATACGAAGTGTTAAGAAATGTTTCGTTTTGGAAAAGTGTTTTAACTTTGTAAAAGTGTGAGGTGTAAATAGATGTTTTGATAGAGCAAGCAATTAAGAGTCTATTACCTACTCACAACGGTCGTTTCCGTGTTATTTTACTTTCCTTTAGAATAACGCTATTCATACCATTAGTCGGTAGGTAACCATATTCGTTGGATGTGAAGGGAAATTCGAAGGGACATCAGATGGTCATAGAAGGCAACTTGTAGGAGTATCCTAGCACACTCGTAGGGACGATCATCACTTTTCGTAGGCAACAATCGAGGCACTAGATCATGTATTCGTAGGCAACATCGAGGGTCATCGAGGGACTATGATCTTTAATTCGAAGGGACTATGATGATATTTTATGGGCAACCGTGATAAGATACCCCTACGTTCGAGGGACTTGACCATTTATTCGAAAGGCAATGAGAGAGAATACCCTAGGGGGTGCATGTGTGAAAAGATGTGCTAAATTCAGATAATTTATCTTGTGGTTAGAGTTAGCTATGTTGGTTTTATCTTTCCATACACGCCTAGTTACTAGCAGTTTATAGGTGCGGAAAGTAAATTGCGGAAATGTAAATTGCGGAAAGTAAATCCTACGCTATTACATGGCTTTGGGGCAGTTACATAATTGAAGAGTGCGGAAAGTAAAACCTAATTAAACTATTACATCCCATGAGCAGTTACATAATATTGAAAAAAGAAAATGCGAGAAAATAGTCCTAACAATTACAACCTGGAAGCAGTTATAATAATCGGAAAAAGAATCGAATTGCAAAATAAGAGAAAATAATGTTAGTGAAAAAGGTTTTTGAGTTAGGAAAAAGTTTTAGGGTAAGCAAACCTAATTAGATGAGAAAACATTTTTTGGGGATTTTCTGGATTAATTTTAGTATAGAAAAAACAATTAAAAGTTAACTTTTTGATTAATTAACAATTAATTAAAATATGAATGAAAAATATTATTTTTTTATGTTAAAAATTAAATAAACATTTTTCTAACCTAAATGCAAAAAGAAAATATTTTTTGTGATTTTTTAATGTGTTAGAAAAATATTTGAAAAGAAATTAAATTGAAAAAGAAAATATGAAGAAAAACATGAAAATAGAAGTTAGTTTGAAAAGTGATAAAAAATAATGCTGGAGCCAAGGATCGAACCCTGCTCCTCTCCCTCAGACGCGCGCGTCCCTTGGCCAACTGAGCTAGCATGCTTTGGTGTTTGAATACTGAAACAAAATAAACATAAAGGAAATAATTTTCTGGAAATTAATTGATTAAAAAAAAGCGCGCAGGGGTCTTCTTCCCCATTTGAATTTCCAGACTTTTAGCTACGGTTTTCATCCGTAGCAAAAGCTTTTACCAATAGCCCGTCTGTAGCTATAGGACCTGCAAGTTTCAAAAATTCAACACAAGCAATATAAATTCATGGTGAGGGCATGGATCGATCTGGTTTGACCTCCTGAGTGTGATAGTACCACTGGTTGTTCCTAATTTTACCTATTATAAGAAACCCTAATTCGAGGTCCAAAAACCCTAACAATGGCATAAGCTTGTACCTGCGTCTAAAATCAAATTACCAAACCAGAAAGCTTGCAAACATCATCACGATCAAGAATATACAGTCAAATCATGTTTATGATGCATATATAATAGAAATCGAATTTGACATAGAATGATGCAAACCGTGTTCTTGATTTCGTGTTTCTGGATGTTTTGTTGGCTTGTGAGTATCTAGATCGATTCAAAAGACCTCCAGGAATTGATTGCAAGGCTTGGAAAGGCTTGAATTGGAGCAAAACTATGTCTGCTAGGTTGCTTGAACGCCACAGTTTTTTGCACTTGGTTTAGGGTTCTTGAGGCATCAATATCGTCCTTGTGGCATTTGGAATCAATGTGTATATATACTAGAGTGAATTAGGTCAAGAATTGTGAAGAAATATCATGCCAATCAATGAAAAAAATATTTGATTTGGAATCAAACCAAATATTTCTTTTTTGAGCCAATTTCAATCAATTCTCTTGCCAATCTTCATTATTTCGAAATAATCAGATTAATTGACTTGCTTGGACCTCAAGTATGAGAGAAAATCAATCTTGCACTTAATTTTTTATTTTATATCTTTTATTTTAATTAAATTGGTTTTAAATGAATAAAAATCCAAAATAAATAAAAAATAAAAGATAAAAACGTGGCCTTGGAGGTTCTAATTCAGATAAGGAACAAGTTTGAATCAAGAAAAGTTAGGCCCATTTGGAAAAATTTTGATTTTCTCAAGTATTTCTCTTTATGCACCTCCTCAAAAATGCTCAATTTGCACATCTTGTATCTTGCTCAATGTTTGACATTTTTGGGTGTTCTTGGATTTTTTAGATAGCTCAATATATCTTCTAAACAGCCCTTTTGGTTTCATCTTCATTGAAGTTTCTATGCTCATGAACACTTTGCAAAAAGATGACTTTTTGTTGACTTTTAAAAAGACTTGTAATGTTTTGATCCTAACTTCCAAATAAAGCATTTCTAGCCCAAGCTTGTGAGACATGAAGTTGTAGAGAATTGAATTTTCTTCAAAATGAGCTGTGGTGGAAATTTTTTTGATAAAGTATGTGAAAGTTATGCCTGGTCAAAGTTCTGTTGACTTTTGTCTAAAAAACCCTAATTTAGAAACTTTGACTTTTGATCAAATCTTGACTTTTCTTGAGGAATCATGATCAACCCTTGACCAAATGATGAATATTACTTCAAAATATTGGTGTTGACCAAAAATTATGAAGTTTGACTGTATGTTGACCACAATTGACTTTTTGTCCAATACAGCTGATTTTCAACCATCTGAGCAATTAATTGAGCAAATTTGGCTTGTAAGGCTTGAAACTTGACATGGTGATCCCTTGGAACATAGAATGAGGTATGATGATCACTTGGAGCATTGGAAGTCCATCTTGACTTGAGAGGAGCAAAACCCTAGTTTGGGTTGATTGCTTAGGAGAGGGTTTGTCTGGTCAACCCTTGTGAAATCCTTGAGTATGGATATGTGAATTGTCTTGAGAAGTGGGAGGGAAAATTTTGGGGTATAACATCCATAAAAATATGCTAGGATATCCCTACAAGTTGCCTTCTATGACCATCCGATGTCCCTTCGAATGTCCCTTTACATCTAACAAATAAGGTTACCTATCAACCAATGGTACGAATAGCCTTATTCTAAAGAAAAGCAAAATAACACGGAAATGACCATTCTGAGTCGGTAAAATAAGTCTCTTTTGCTTGCTCAATTAAAACATTATTTTCACACCCCACACTTTCAAAACATCTTCAAGTGCTTTGTATACATTCCAGCGTGAATCATTACAAAGTCTTTCCAAAAAAACATTTCCAAACACTTCGTATACATTCCTGCGTGAATCATTACAAAGTCAAAGCGAAATGCCTTTTCAAAAATCTTTTCAAACACACACAAAAAAAAGAAATTAAAGTGAGCTAAGCAATTAAGATCCCGTAGATAACTACGGATGGAAAGGGTGCTAACACCTTCCCTTTTCATAACTGCCTCCCGTACTCATAATTTAACGAAGGTCTTTTCCTGTTCTTTTCGCCTTCCCTTAATTGGATAAAAGAAAAGTCGGTAGCGACTCTTGCTATCCGCAACATTTACGATAAAACGCAAAACAAACAAGTCAGTTCTCCCACTGTGTTACAATAACTAAGCAAACAGTACAAATTCGGAAATACTAAAGTACCCTTAAAACTAAACTTAACAACTACGCTATGTGACACCCCAAATTAATTCAATTATTAAATAATTAGAAATTAAATTATTAATTTAATTAAAGGTTTAATTATTGGCATTTTTGAATTAAAGGATTTAATTAATTAATTAATTAATGGAAGTGTGGGGGTGTGAAGTGAATTGTAGTGTGTATGGAGTTAAAAGCTCTACTTAATCCTAATTAATTTATTTCTATTATTTGGTAAATAAAAAGGAATAAATAAAGGAATCAAAGGAAAAAGTGTGAGAAAGGGAATTAGGATTGCATACTATGTAAGATTGGAGAAGAGAAGAGAAAAGAGGGGAAAAGGCCAAACGCCGAGAATTCGAAGATTCATCACGAGGTAAGGGGGGATTGAATCTGATTATTATGCCTTATAGGTTTTGATGATCAATAGAACGAATCGATCCATTAGAAATCTCGAAATTATGATTCTAGTTTGTGCCCTACTGTTATAAACCGACGTAATAATTCAATTGGGAATGATAATAATGATCTATGGTGTAGGATGATTGTAGAATAATTGGAAAACATAATTCTGATGTTAATTGGGTGTGAAAATACATAAGGATTATTGTTTATGATTGTACCATGGTTGTTGGTAATGAATGAATTAATTGGAACAGTATACAATGAAAACAAAACTGAGTTTTTGATAAAAAGTTACAGCATGGGTCGACACAAGGAGTCTTGCATCGATGCAAGCAGTAGAAATCTTGGAAACCAGTAGCGTAGGTAATGCTTGTATCGACACAAAAAGGTTTGGGTCTACTCATGTGGTGGGGAAATTGAATTATGCATCGATACAAGGATGTTATGCATCGATTCATAGAAAGGAAATAGGGCCATGCATCGACACATACGACGCATGTGTCGACACATACTGAACAGATTTAAGAAAATACAAAATTTTTAACTGTATGCATCGATTCATACGTTCTATGTGTCGACACATGATGTTTATGCATTGATGCATAGCCTTATGCATCGATGCATACTGTGTTGGGCTGAACATGAATATTCTGAAAACGATTTTGATCATATCTTTTTAACCGTAACTCTAATTTAAGCATAGTTGGTATCCTTGGAAAGCTTAGAACGTGTACTATCTAATAAAAACATTTTCAACACCAATAATTGAGATCTGGAAGAATTATTTTGGCTTCCGTAATTAGAACTCGTGGAGAATTTGTGAATCATGTGTTGAGTAAATGTGCAGTATGTTAATTCTATGAGTTGTGATTAACATTTGAGGTTATGATTGTTGTTACCATATGCTATTGTTGTTATTGATTTATAATTTGAATAATGTTGTGTGATTCTATTCCATGTTTGAATTGTTGCATGCTTCTAATATGCATGCATGAGCATTTTGGTAATGGTTCATTCCTATTGTGCGGAATTGAACTTGCAGGGCCAATAAACTTACCTAATGGACAGAGGTGGTGAGGCTAGATTCTTGACCTAGTGATGTATGGGCGAATCATTGATTGACGCTGTTTTCTGAGGTGTAAGCGGAACAGGGTGTGGACTTGGTTCACGATTGGTACCACATGCATTGAGTCTGCATTGCATATGTAATTGTAACATGTTACGATGAATTCCAGTGTTTCAATTGCATTTAATTGTTGTTGTATGCATGATGAATGTGTGAATTGTGTTTGTGAATCGTATGCTAATGCTGTTAATAAGGGTGAATAATGAATTGGTTGTTTTATTGTTTTTGAGAAATGTATAATGCATTTTAATCTTGATGAAATCTCACCCTTAATTTAATGATTTGAGATTGAGGAGATTAGCTACTCGGGAATTGGTGAGGACAACTTTTAGAGTTGTGCTATTTAGATAATCCGTGTGTCAGTGTCATGCTCTGGTAGTTGTAACACTGGGGAACGATTGATTGGAATTTTTATGGATTTAAAACTGGTTGTTTTGGTTTATGTTTTGGTTTATGTTGGGAATAATTATTGATTGAATTATTCTAGATTTATATGTTATATTTCCGCTGTTTAAACATAATCCTTGGTTTTTTGTTTCCTTTCATAAGTTCTTCAGTAATAAGGCATGTTCACTGTTTTTGGTTATTTGAATTATTTAAAATTATGACGCCCTTGTAATTATGTTTAAAACTCTGATTAAAATTATATAAATCGCGGGTAAATTAGAAGGGGTGTTACAATATTGGTATCAGAGCATAGTTGGTCGTTGTGACCAGTGTCTTAATGTCATTATCCCTTTTGTACGCGACAAGTGTGTACAAACTGTCGGTACTTGTTGCTTTCTGATTTCTTATTGCAGGAGTAGTGGGAAGCTAAGTGGGGGAGAAGAGATGCTTCCCGGATATGTTCCGATTGTATGTCATTGGTAAGAGGTACTGCTTGAGAAGATAGTGCAAGAGTGATTAGAGTTGTTGGAATCTTTTGGATCGTGAGTCATAGTTGGAAGTGCAAAGAGGTGAGTACGATTCTGAGAACAAGATGTGTTGGTAATGATGATTTATACTCCAGTATGATTATCGGATGTATATTGACAAATTGAGGACTTGATCACCCTTAATCTCTTGTTGATAGTAGACGAAATCGTATTGGATGGTATATAATTGTATTGCTATCTAATTGGGGCATAAAGTGATGAATATGAATGAAGTTTGGTAGAAGCTTGTGAACCATATGATTTGATGAAGACTCTAATAAGGATAATGAATTAAGATGGATGATCAGAGTTGCGCAGTTGTTAATGATGGTGTGGTAGTGTTTATGTTGTATTCCTCGACGAAGGTGAGAGGAAAAGCTAAGAGTGATGAACTGCCAGTACTGAATGAATTACCAAAAGTGTTTCCAAAAGATGTTAGTGAATTTCCACTTGAGAGTGAAGTGGAGTTTACTATAGATTTGATTCTTGGAACTAGTCCGGTGTGTATGGCGCCTTATCGCATGTCGGCATCTGAATTGTCTGAGTTGAAGAAGCAGTTGGAGGAATTGCTTGAGAAGAAGTTTATTCGTCCTAGTGTTTCGCCATGGGGTGCTCCGGTGTTGTCGGTTAAGAAGAAGGAAGGTACAATGAGACTGTGTAATTTCCAAGAATGGAACTGCTGTTGATCCTACAAAGGTAGAAGCGGTATCTATGTGGGAAGCGCCGAAGAATGCTTCTGAGATCCGTAGTTTTCTGGGTCTTGCAGGTTATTACAGGAAGTTTATTGAAGGATTTTCCAAACTAGCGTTGCCATTCACTAAGTTTACCAGAAAAGGGCAGGTGTTTGTTTGGGATGATGAATGTGAGAAAGGGTTTCAAGAGCTGAAGAGGAGGTTGACTAGTGCTCCGATCTTGATTTTGCCGAATCCGGCTAAGTCTTTTGTTGTGTATTGTGATGCATCATTGATGGGATTAGGTGGTGTGTTGATGCAAGATAATCAGGTTGTGGCTTATGCTTCGAGACAATTGAAGGTGCATGAAAGGAATTATCCGACTCATGATTTGGAATTGGCAGCTGTTGTATTTGTTTTGAAGTTATGGAGGCATTATTTATATGGTTCTCGATTTGAGGTATTCAGCGAACACAAGAGTTTGAAATATCTCTTTGATCAGAAGGAACTCAACATGAGGCAAAGGAGATGGTTAGAATTCCTAAAGGATTATGATTTCGGTTTGAATTACCATCCTGGTAAGGCAAACGTTGTTGCGGATGCTTTGAGTAGGAAGTCCTTGCATATGTCGATGTTAATGGTTCGTGAGTTAGATTTGGTTGAGCAGTTCAGAGATTTAAGTTTGGTGTGTGAAACTACTCCGAATAGTGTGAAATTGGGTATGTTGAAGCTGACTAGTGGTATTCTGGAAGAAATTCGAAATGGACAAAAATCCGATGTTGGGTTAGTTGACAAATTGACATTGATCAACCAAGGTCAAGGAGGTGAGTTCCGAATTGACGAGAATGGTGTTATGAGATTTGGTGATAGGGTATGTGTTCCGGATGTTGCCGAGATCAGAAAGAATATTTTGGAAGAAGGACATCGTAGTGGGTTGAGTATTCATCCCGGTGCTACAAAAATGTACCATGATTTGAAGAAGTTGTTTTGGTGGCCGGGAATGAAAAAGGAAATTGTTGAGTTTGTGTATGCTTGTTTGGTTTATCAGAAGTCAAAAATTGAACATCAGAAACCGTCAGGATTGATGGAACCGTTATTTGTTCCAGAATGGAAATGGAATGGCATTTCTATGGATTTTGTATCTGGTTTGCCAAGGACAACAAAGAATTGTGATTCTATTTGGGTTGTTGTTGACCGATTGGCGAAATCTGCTCATTTTATTCCGATGAGAATGGATTACCCGATGGAGAGGTTGGCAGAGTTGTATGTTGAGAAGATCGTAAGTTTACACTGTATTCCTTCTAGTATTGTGTCAGATCGAGATCCAAGGTTTACATCTAAGTTCTGGGCAGGATTACAAGAAGCTTTGGGTACTAAGTTACGATTGAGTTCTGCTTATCATCCACAGATAGATGGTCAGACGGAAAGAACGATTCAGTCGTTAGAAGATTTGTTAAGAGCTTGTGTGTTAGAAAAAGGTGGAGCTTGGGATAGTTATCTACTATTGATTGAGTTTACCTACAACAATAGCTTTCACTCGAGCATTGGTATGGCTCCGTTTGAGGCATTGTATGGTAGAAGGTGTCGGACGTCGTTGTGTTGGTACGAATCTGGAGAAAGTGTTGTGATCGGACTAGAGATTGTCCAACAAACTTCGGAAAAGATCAAAATGATTCAGGAGAAGATGAGAGCTTCTCAGAGTCGTTAGAAAAGTTATCATGATAAGAGGAGGAAAGATCTTGAGTTTAGCGAAGGAGAACATGTGTTTATGCGGGTTACTCTGATGACTGGTATTGGTCGAGCTTTGAAGTCAAAGAAGTTGACTCCGCGTTTTATTGGTCCGTTTCAGATTACCAAGAGAGTTGGGAAGGTTGCGACGATTGCTTTGCCGCCACTTGCAAATTTGCATGATGTTTTCCATGTATCTCACCGAGGAAGTACATTATCGATCCGTCTCATGAGATTCTGTAGATGATATATGTGTACGAGAGAATTTGATCTTGAAGCATTGCTCATGATAATTGAGGATCGAAGTTGAAACAATATGTAGGTAAGGAAATAGCATTGGTGAGGGTAGCTTGGGGAGGACCAGCAGATGGAAATGTCACATGGGAACTGGAGAGTCAGATGAAAGACTCATATCCCAAACTTTTCGTCTAAGGTATGTTTTCGAGGACGAAAACTCTTTTTAGTAGGGGAGAGTTGTGACACCCCAATTAATTCGATTATTAAATAATTATAATTTTTAATTATTAATTTAATTAGGAATGTAATTATTAATATCTTGGATTAATGGAATTAATTAAATTAAATGGAAGTGGAATTATTGGTGGTGTGAAGGGTAAAGTGAGGGTGTGAGGAGTAAAAGGCTCTACTCACATTAATTATTTTATTTTTATCATGATAGAATAATAAAAGGAATAAAAGAAGGAAAAGAGGAAAAAGAATCACTTTTGGGAAAACTCACAGTACGTGCAATTGAGAAGAGGAAAAGGAAGGAAGAAAGCTTTTGTGTCGGAAGTCAAGAACCCACAAGGTAAGGGTGATTTCGATTAATTAATGCGACATGGGTTTTGAATTCAATTGTATGGATCATAGTATGTTAGGGAATCCCGGTTTAGAAATTCTAGGTTACCGTAGATGTGTCCCTATTGTGTCGGATTATGAAGAATTTGTTGATTAGTATGATAGAGAGTCAATAGGAATGAACAAAACATGTTATATTGCACGTTAATGACGTTAAATGAGTGATTTTATTGTGTTGGAACGTATGGGTACGTTTTGGAAAGAATGAAAAATGATTTTGGAAACATGTTGCTGTCAAACTGGTATTTTTGGTTCTGAGAGTCGTGCGAACCAGTTCCCCAGTGGGACAACCCGGGTTCCAGTGTGTAAAATTGAGAAAATGGGCATTTTGAACTCATGAACCGGTTACCCCGGGAGGAACCGGGTTCCACGTTGTTTTTTTCCAAAGAAAATGATTTTTTCTTCTGGGAACCGGTTCCCTACCTGGAGGAACCGGGTTCCCATACATTTTTTCAGGGGCGTGTTATTTTTTGAATTGTGGGAACCGGTTAATCCCAGGGAGGAACCGGGTTCCACTGTAACTTTTTGAAAAATTCCAAAACTTTGAAAATTCATAACTTTCAAACCGTAAGTCCGTTTTGAGCGCCGTTTTGGACGTTATTCCTTAAATTTAATGCTCTATTTTATGAAATGAAAAGATTTCCTAAAACTTGAAAATATTTTGAAAATGAGTCGAATTCCGAAATAAGTGATTATTGGCTGACGCACATTGGTGTGTATGTAGCAGTGAACTTGTGATGAATGGATGTATTAGTATTGTGTGAATGAAAGGCATGTTTATATTGTTGTTGATTTTGTGCATGATTGTTGAGATATCATGGTTTGGTTTTGATTCAGTTATGATAATTTGGTGTATTTCATAGACTGATTTGATGTTGCATGCTGGTGATGTGCGTGCATATGCATTTTTGGTGAAGTTAATTCCCATTGTGTGGAATTTGACTTGTATTGTCGTAACCGCACCGGTGATGATGGGTGGTTAGCCGGATTCGTGTCCGGTGTTTATGGACTAATCGATGATTACCGTATCCGTTGATGATGGATCGTTGTTGGTGACTTGGTCACGTGTTGGTACCACATGCATTGTGTCTGTATTTGTGTTTGCATGGAATTGTAACATGCTAGGATGTCTTCAAGTGTTACAATTCTCTTGTTGTTATTTGTTGTGCATACTGGTTTGTATGGTGGTAATTGTGTATTAAAAATCTGAATTATGCTGGAGTGGGTGAAATAATATGCTTGTGATATATGTTGATTGAGAGGCTTATAATGCATGTTAATTATGAGAAATCTCACCCTTACTTTAATGATTTCATATTAAAGTTAGAAGCTCAGGAGTTGGTGAGGATGGCTCTAGAGCTATGTCATTTAAGTCCGCGTGTTAGTGTCATGCTCTGATAGGTTGTAACACTGGGGAACGTTTAGTTGAGGAATTATTTATTATTCAATTGTTCTTTGAATTTCATTGGGAATAATTATGATTTGGTTTATTCTGTTTTGGTTTATGGTATTTTTCCGCTGTGTAAGACATGGTCTTAAATTGATTGAATTATTTTAATAATGACCCTTAGTGTAGCATGGCTACTGTTTAATGGAAGTATTTATTTATTTCATAATTGTGGCATCCCTTGTTTTACCGTGTTAACTCTAATTAAATCAGGCTTTAATATCAATTTAATTAATATATTCGGGGTATTTTAGAAGGGGTGTTACAGAGACTACTTCTGGTAGTGTTAAATTGGGTATGTTGAAGTTAACTAGTGGTATTCTTGAGGAAATTCGAACTGGACAGAAATCTGATGTTGGTTTGGTGGATAAGTTGACATTGATCAACCAAGGTCAAGGAGGTGAATTTCGAATTGACGAGAATGGTGTTATGAGATTTGGTGATAGGGTGTGCGTTTCGGATATTGCAGAACTTCGGAAGAGTATTTTGGAAGAAGGACATCGTAGTGGATTGAGTATTCATCCTGGTGCTACTAAGATGTATCATGACTTCAAAAAGTTATTTTGGTGGCCTGGAATGAAAAAGGAAATTGCTGAATTTGTTTATGCTTGTTTGGTTTGTCAGAAGTCAAAGATTGAACATCAAAAACCATCAGGATTGATGGAACCGTTGTTTGTCCCGGAATGGAAATGGGATGGCATTTCTATGGATTTTGTATCTGGTTTGCCTAGGACAGCGAAGAATTATGATTCTATTTGGGTTATTGTTGATCGGTTGACAAAATCTGCTCACTTTATTCCGATAAGAATGGATTATCCTATGGAGAGGTTGGCAGAATTGTATGTCGAGAGGATTGTAAGTTTGCATGGTATTCCTTCTAGTACTGTGTCGAATAGAGATCCGAGGTTTACGTCTAAGTTTTGGACGGGGCTGCAAGAGGCTTTGGGTACTAAGTTGAGGTTGAGTTCCGCTTATCATCCGCAGACAGATGGTCAGACGGAGAGAATGATTTAGTCATTAGAGGATTTGTTGAGAGCTTGTGTGTTGGAGAAAGGTGGAGCTTGGGATAGTTATCTACCATTGATTAAGTTTACCTACAACAATAGTTTTCATTCGAGTATTGGTATGGCTCCGTTTGAAGCATTGTATGGTAGGAGGTGTTGGACACCATTGTGTTGGTACGAATCTGGAGAAAGTGCTGTGATTGGACCAGAAATTGTCCAATGATCTTTAAAAGATTAAGATGATTCAGGAGAAGATGAGAGCTTCTCAGAGTCGTCAGAAGAGTTATCATGATAAGAGGAGGAAAGATCTTGAGTTTAGTGAGGGAGATCATGTGTTTATGCGAGTTACTCCGATGACTGGTATTGGTCGAGCTTTGAAGTTAAAGAAGTTGACTCCGCGTTTTATTGGTCCGTATCAGATTACCAAGAAGATTGGAAGAGTTGCTTATCAGATTGCTTTACCGCCGTCGCTCGTAAATTTGCATGATGTCTTCCATGTATCGCAGTTGAGGAAGTACATTCCTGATCCGTCTCATGAGATCCAGGTAGATGATATACAGGTGCGAGATAATCTGACTGTTGAGACATTACCTACGAGAATTGAGGATCAAAAGGTGAAGCAGTTACGTGTTAAAGAGATAGAATTAGTAAAAGTAGCTTGGGGAGGACCATCCGGTGGAAATGTAACTTGGGAACTGGAGAGCCGGATGAAGGACTCGTATCCCGAACTTTTCGTCTAAGGTATGTTTTCGAGGACGAAAACTCTTTTTAGTAGGGGAGATTTGTGACACCCCAAATTAAATCAATTATTAAATAATTAGAAATTTAATTATTAATTTAATTAAAGGTTTAATTATTGGCATTTTTGAATTAAAGGATTTAATTAATTAATTAAATAATGGAAGTGTTGGGGGTGTGAAGTGAATTGTAGGGTGTATGGAGTAAAAAGCTCTACTTAATCCTAATTAATTTATTTCTATTATTTGGCAAATAAAAAGGAATAAATAAAGGAATCAAAGGAAAAAAGTGTGAGAAAGGGAATTAGGATTGCATACTACGTAAGATTGGAGAAGAGAAGAGAAAAGAGGGGAAAAAGCTAAACGCCGAGAATTCGAAGATTCATCGCGAGGTAAGGGGGGATTGAATCTGATTATTATGCCTTATAGGTTTTGATGATCAATAGAACGAATCGATCCGTTAGAAATCTCGAAATTATGATTCTAGTTTGTGCCCTACCATTATAAACCGACGTAATAATTCAATTGGGAATGATAATAATGATCAATGGTGTAGGATGATTGTAGAATAATTGGAAAACATAATTCTGATGTTAATTGGGTGTGAAAATACATAAGGATTATTGTTTATGATTGTACCATGGCTGTTGGTAATGAATGAATTAATTGGAACAATACACAGTTAAAACAAAACTGAGTTTTTGATGAAAAGTTACAGCATGGGTCGACACAAGGAGTCTTGCATCGATGCAAGCAGTGGAAATCTAGGAAACCAATAGCGTAGGTAATTCTTGTATCGACACAAAAAGGTTTGGGTCGACTCATGTGGTGGGGAAATTGAATTATGCATCGATACAAGGATGTTATGCATCGATTCATAGAAAGGAAATAGGGTCATGCATCGACACATACGATGCATGTGTCGACACATACTGAACATATTTTAGAAAATGCAAATTTTTTAACTGTATGCATCGATGCATACGTTCTATGTGTCGACACATGATGTTTATGCATTGATGCATAGCCTTATGCATCGATGCATACTGTGTTGGGCTGAACATGAATTTTTTGAAAACGATTTTGATCATATCTTTTTAACCGTAACTCCGATTTAAGCATAGTTGGTATCGTTGGAAAGCTTAGAACGTGTAGTATCTAATAAAAACATTTTCAACACCAATAATTGAGATCTGGAAGAATTATTTTGGCTTCCGTAATAAGAACTCGTGGAGAATTTGTGAATTATGTGTTGAGTAAATGTGCAGTATGGTAATTCTATGAGTTATGATTAACATTTGAGGTTATGATTGTTATTACCATATGCTATTGTTGTTATTGATTTATAATTGGAATAATTTTGTGTGATTTTATTCCATGTTTGAATTGTTGCATGCTTCTAATATGCATGCATGAGCATTTTGGTAATGGTTCATTCCCATTGTGCGGAATTGAATATCCAGGGCCAATAAACTTACCTAATGGACAGAGGTGGTGAGGCTAGATTCTTGACCTAGTGATGTATGGGCGAATCATTGATTGACGCTGTTTTCTGAGGTGTAAGCGGAACAGGGTGTGGACTTGGTTCACGATTGGTACCACATGCATTGAGTCTGCATTGCATATGTAATTGTAACATGTTAGGATGAATTCCAGTGTTTCAATTGCATTTAATTATTGTTGTATGCATGATGAATGTGTGAATTGTGTTTGTGAATCGTATGCTAATGCTGTTAATAAGGGTGAATAATGAATTGGTTGTTTTATTGTTTTTGAGAAATGTATAATGCATTTTAATCTTGATGAAATCTCACCCTTAATTTAATGATTTGAGATTGAGGAGATTAGCTACTCGGGAATTGGTGAGGACAACTTTTAGAGTTGTGCTATTTAGATAATCCGTGTGTCAGTGTCATGCTCTGGTAGTTGTAACACTGGGGAACGATTGATTGGAATTTTTTTGGATTTAAAACTGGTTGTTTTGGTTTATGTTTTGGTTTATGTTGGGAATAATTATTGATTGAATTATTCTAGATTTATATGTTATATTTCCGCTGTTTAAACATAATCCTTGGTTTTTTGTTTCCTTTCATAAGTTCTTCAGTAATAAGGCATGTTCACTGTTTTTGGTTATTTGAATTATTTAAAATTGTGACTCCCTTGTAATTATGTTTAAAACTCTGATTAAAATTATATAAATCACGGGTAAATTAGAAGGGGTGTTACACGCTAAAGAACCCATAAGTTAAACATACTTCTGGACACAACCTCTGAAGCTTCTGCTTATGACTAACAACAACTTCTAGCTAATCAACCTCAGAACATCAGAACTTCTAATTAACAACAACTTTTGAATAACAACATCAGAGCATCAAAACTTCTGATTAACAACAACTTCTGAATATTGAATTACTCTTCAATAATTATTAGCAAAAAGAATTGAAGAAAGTGTTGAAAGTTGATGTACATACATAAAAAATAGAAACATTGCAACAAAATATAACACAACACAATGATATAACATAACATGCGCTGGGTAAAATATTTTAAAAATAAAACACATTTTTCGAAGTGATAACCGGTTAACCAAATGGTGTAACCGGGCTACATGCGAAGATTTTGTATTTTTTTAACAGAAGTTCTTGATTCAATGTATTAGGGTTCAATGAGAAAAGTGTTGGAACAGAAGATGAAAAAATAGATTTGTGAAGAAGAAGAAGTTTAAGGGAATTGAGAAGAAACTGAATGTGAAACTGAAGTTGAAAGTATACTGTGAACTATTGTTCTAACTTGTTTACAAAGAAATGCTCCTTATATAGACACTTTCTTAGGCTCAATAGTGTAAACTAGACTAAGGCCCAAAACATACAAAGCCCAAGGAATTTGACTCTAGCATACTTAGGTACTTGATTCGATTAGCACACACATCACTACAACTCTTTTAACACACTAGTTCGACACACTAGTTCGACCATGAATTATACACATTCTAACACACTCCCGTAATTCATGTTCTCGAGACTTCTCATCCCGATGCTCATTTTCAACTCTTCAAATCTGACTTTCTTCAGAGGTTTGGTGAATATGTCAGCTAGTTCTCATCCCGATGCTCATTTTCAACTCTTCGAATCTGACTTTCTTCAGAGGTTTGGTGAATATGTCAGCTAGTTGAACTTCAGCCTTGGAGTATTTTATTTCGATCTTCCCTTTGTTGACTTGATCTCTTAGAAAATGATACCTTATTTCAAATGTGTTTAATTCGACCATGTCACACTGGGTGATTCTCCAGGTTAATTGCTGATTTGTTGTCGATAAATAGCTTTATATTCTTAGGCTCCATTATCTTGAGTTCTTCGAGTAACATTTCGATCCATCCTGCTTGGCATGCTGCATATGATGCAACTACATATTCTGCTTCACACGATGACAAAGCCATAATTCTTTATTTCTTAGATCTCCAAGAGATTGGAGCACCTTCGATCATGAAAATATAGCCTGCAGTGCTTTTCTTTTCGTCTTGATCTCAACTGAAATTTGAATACGTATATACATGAACTTCGACGCTTGTGTTGTTCTTCAACTTCTTGGGCAACAACACCCCATGATCGACAGTTCCCTTTATATATCTCAGCACCCTTTTTACTACATTGAGATGACACTCTTGAGGTTTCTCCATAAATTTGCTCAGCAACCCCACACTTTGGCAGATATCTGGTCTTGTATTGCAAAGATATCTCAAGGATCTAATGATTTGTTTGTACAATGTCGAATTTACGAACTCATCATTCGATTATTTCTTCAGCTTTGCTCCTGTCTTTAACGGAGTGACAACTTCGTTACAGTTGCTTATGTTGAATCTTTTCAGAATATCTTGAGCATACTTAGTCTGATGCAAGAATACTCCTTCTTCAGTATTTTTGAATTCCATCCCTAGGAAATATGAGAGATTCCCTAAATCAGACATTTCGAATTCTTGCATTAGCTTCGACTTGACCTTTACTATCTCAGCTTCGTCATCTCTAGTAATAAGCAAGTCATCTACATATAGGCATAAAATGATTCGATTGACGCTGTCAACATCTTTTACATGCACTCCATGTTCAGAGACACACTTTGTGAAACCTGGTTCGATCAGGAAGCTATCTATTCTCTTATTCCAAGATCGAGGAGCTTGCTTCAAACTATAGAGAGCCTTCCGCAATCTGTACACCTTCGACTCCTGTCCTTTGACGTCGAATCCTGGTGGTTGAGTGACATAGACTTCTTCTTCCAATGGTCCATTCAGGAATGCTGACTTTACATCCAGATGATGCATCTTCCATCCCTTATATGCTGTTGTCAAAACAACTATTCGAATTATTTCCAACCTAGCAACCGGTGCATATACTTCGTCGAAGTCTATTCCTGGCTTTTGTAGAAAACCTCTAGCCACCAGCCTTGCTTTGTACTTATCAATTTCTCCATTTGGCCTTCGTTTCACCTTGTATATCCACTTTACATTGATTGGCTTCTTATTCGTTCTTTCGACAAGCTCCCAGGTCTTGTTCTTCTCAATGGCTCTGAGTTCTTCTTTCATGGCCTCACACCAATTCGAATTACCCATTGCTTCATTCAAATTGATTGGTTCTGCTTCAGCCATCATCATGGCTTCTTCAACTAAATCACAATCATCATCAATCACTTGATCTGGAAATCTTTCATACCCAGCAAGCCTTGTTGAATTAGTTCTTGTTCTCGTCGACCTTCTTTCACTTTGTTCAGGTGGTTCTTCATTTTGACTAGTTGAAGTGTTGCCTTATTCACTTCGACTATTCAAGGGCTCATCTTGTGGATCTTCTTCGAACACAGTTATGATAGTGTCTGATTCCTGTGTTGAACTTTGACTCCAATCCCAACATTTGCTTTCGTTGACACGAACATCTCTGCTAATTACTAGTCTATCTTCGATTGGTGAATACAGCTTGTACGCACCAGTCGAATGATAGCCTATAAGAACCATAGCTTCAATTCGACCATCCAGTTTTCTTCTCAATTGTCCAGGTACATGCCTGAAGCACATTGATCCAAAAACTCTAAAATGACTCACACTTGGCTTCGATCTTGTCCAAGCCTCATAAGGTGTTTTTCCAACTATCCTCTTTATTGGACACCTGTTTAGAATGTATACTGATGTCGAAGCTGCTTCAGCCCAAAATCTCTTAGGCATATCTTTAGCTTTCAACATATTTCTTGTCATGTTCAGTATACTTCTGTTTTTCCTTTCAACTATGCCATTGTGTTGAGGTGTATAGGGTGCAATAAACTCATGTTCTATACCTTCCCCATTACAAAATTTGGCAAATTCAACAGACGTGTATTCACCACCACCATCAGTTCTTAACTTCTTTAATTTGCAGCCACTTTGCCTTTCAATGTGCAATTTGAACTTCTTGACTTGTGTGAATACCTCAATTTTCCTTTCAATGATGTAAATCCATATATGTTTGGTGAATTCATCAACAAATATAAGGAAATACATGTTGCCTCCATTTGACTTCACTTCAAATGGTCCACACATGTTAGGGTGAACTAGCTCCAACTTGCGCTTGGATTTCATGGGCAAGTCATGTTTGAATGCCTTCCTTGCCTGCTTAGCTTTACAATATTCCTCACATACTTGCTTTGGTTCCTTCACATAAGGCAAACCAACCACCATCTTCTTCTAATTTAGCAGCATAAACTTCTGAAGTTTAGATGTCCATACATATGGTGCCATAGCCAGTTCTTGTCTTCTTCAGTCGTCGAAGCAAGACACTTGTGATCTAATGTGTTGAGTTCAACTTTGAAGGTCTTGTTTTCTACCAATGGTGCTTTCACGATTAGTCTCCCATCAGCCCTATAGACTTTCATCTCATTCCTTTCAAGCTTCATCTTGAATCATTTTGTAAGTAATTGACTTACACTTATCAAGTTACTTGTCATAGAGGATACATACAATACCTCAGTGATAGTAGCTTTTCCACCATCCTTTTTGACAATCTAAATATCTCCTTTGCCTCTAGAATTGATGTGTTTTCCATCAGCAAACTTTATCATCCTTTTTACTGACTCATTTAACTTGGTGAATCAATTGTTATTGCCAGTCATATGATTGCTACATCCTGAATCCAGATACCACATGTTGGTTTTCTCAGAGTTCGACTGAGAGTTTACCATCATTAGCACATCATCTGAATCACTGTCTCCTGCACGTGCATATTGAGCTTCATCACTTTCTTTCGTCCTTTCTACTTTCCTCCTTCGATAGTCTCGAGCATAATGACCAAAGCCTTGACAGTTATAGCATTGCTTATCTTTATTGTCAACTTTCTTCCCAAAATACTTATTGCTCACACCCTTTCTCGAATCAACGTTCTTGCTTGACTTCTCATCATCTGCAAGATGCTTTCGAAACTTCGATTTTTCAGCTTTCTTGCTGAATCTTGATTGCAATGCTTGTTCAACCACCTTCTCTTTTTCTGAGTTCTTTGCTTCAATCTCATCTCATGAGTCTCCAATGAAGCTTGAAGTTCTTCTAACTTCATCTCAGGTAGAGTCTTTGCCTCTCCAATTGTCACAACAATATAGTCAAAATTTGTTGTTAAAGATCTCGATACCTTTTCTATTTTCTGCAGGTCTGTGATGGTTTCTCCACATGCCTTCATTTGGTTCGTCAGCGTCACAATCTTTGAGAAGTATGCAGAAATCAATTCATCATCCTTCATGTGCAACATCTCGTATTGCTTCCTCAGCATCTGCAACATCACCTTCTTCAATTTTTCTCCTCCGCCATACAAGTTCTTTAACTTGTCCCAAACTTCTTTTGCTGACTCTTCTTCGATTATCTTCTCAAATACATCAGAATCTACACACTGATGAATCAAGAACAATGCTTTACAATCATTCTTCCTCTGATCTTTGTGCGCAGCTTTCTGGGCTTCTATCGTATTTGCTTCCAGCTCCGATACACCATCATTCAAGATTTCAACAACATCTTGAAATCCAAAAATGACATCTGTGCAACCCATCGTTGATAGTTTTCTCCTTTGAAAACAAGTAGATTTGCTAGAATTTGTGTCGACGTTGTTGTTCCGTTTGCCATTAGATTCTCTCTGAATCGCAACCGAGCTACTTGATACCAATTTGTTGGAACAAACGATGAAAAAATAGATTTGTGAAGAAGAAGAAGTTTAAGGGAATTGAGAAGAAACTGAATGTGAAACTGAAGTTGCAAGTATTTTGTGAATTATTGTTCTAACTTGTTTACAAAGAAATGCTCCTTATATAGACAAATTTCTTAGGCCCAATAGTGTAAACTAGACTAAGGCCAAAAACATACAAAGCCCAAGGAATTCGACTCTAGCATACTTTGGTACTTGATTCGATTCGCACACACAACACTACAACTCTTTCAACACACTAGTTCGACCATGAATTATACGCATTCTAACAAAAAGTTCTAGATTTACAAGTTTTGGACAACAAGTTCCATAACGGAGTGTTAGAGGTCACAAACTATAGCTTTTGTGAGGTTATAATCATGTAACATTACTTACATTTTATTTTTCATGAATTAGTTTTGTTCCATGTTATTTTCCCCTATAATAACTAATAACCGCTTTTCAATAACACTGTTTTGACAAAGAAATCTTAATAATTGTGATGGTTAACATGTATGCTAAAACTTCCATATTTACAAGTTTTCGGAAACTAAGTACATCATTTATCATGTTAATGAAGGGATTTTTCTAAACTGTTTTAGAACTGTATAGATTTGTTTTATTTCCTGAACTGATTTACTTGGTAAATGGTGAACTTATTCCATTTGGTTTGTGAAGTGATGCTAATTGACTTTTGTGTATTTTATGCTTGGTTAGTTTCTAATTTCCTGTTTTTTGAAATTGGTGTTGTATTGCTTTAATTGGTTCTGATCGTGATTATACAAGGCGAAATCCATTTTTCTCTATCGTATTTCCGCAAAAATTAACTTTGCTCTTCTTTGTTGCTCTTTAGGTGTCCTAGAAGAAACCCCTGTCCATCATCGTACAAAACCAAGGGTCTACATTGAATGCATGAAATATGGACCAGTTCTATCTCGCAAGAATGTACAGTGAATTCCAGATTGTTCGGGGTTAAGATAAAAAAAATTATAAGGCTCCTCCTCCACGCACCTCATTTTGGCTTAATGTTAATCCATTTTTTTTGGCTCTGTTCCTATATATAGGGATGTCAAGTACCATGAACCTGAGTTTTGGAAATTTGGAGAAGAGGGAAACAAATACTTTCCACATGCAACCGGGAAGATATATGTTATCTCTAAGGATTGGTAAATGTTTTCTCATACAATACTTTTTATAATTTGATTCAAGTGAGGAACTTTTTTTTAACCAATGAACAAATAACAGTGCTACCGAATATTAAATCTTAGCTTGTGATGATAATAGAACCAGTATGAGTCTTCATGTTGCTCACATATTATTATAATTGCAGGCTAATTTTATATAAAAGTGTTGTTGTTCCTTGGTGAGTGGGATGAGAATGATCCTGCATCATGGTTTTCTAAAATTAATATTCTTTTCCATTGCATCTATGTTAGTAAAATTTAGATTATATACATTCTTCTATTAATACTTCAATTACTTAACGACGATGATATGTGTTGTGAATCGGATGTCTTGTAACAAAATATAAATTTGTTGTTTAATGATCAAAAAACAATTAAGGTAGGGAAAAAATAAAGAATACGATGAACACATGGATTGATTATTAACTGCTATTCTTTCCTTACTCTTGAAATAAGATTACAAGTATACAAGAATAACAAATAACCCTCTCACCCTAAAATAGGATTTGCAGTGATGAGAGACTAGTATTCTATTTATAATAAACCTAACATACTAAACTAATGGGCTTTTATCACAAATACTCATTACAAGCTAACTTAGGGTACAATCTAACTTAACCAATTGGACATAACAAACAGACCCAATTCGATGCTAACAATCTTAGCATCCTTCCACACTACAAGCTAGAAAACACTTCGACTATAACTCGTAACACTTCGACAACAACATGTGAGCAAACTTCGACTGCATGCTAAACTCTGTCAAACCGTCAAACCAAGATACTACATTCGACCCAATAGAATTCGATCCAATATCTCACAAATCTCCACCTTGAAACAAACTCTATTATCAACTAACGAACTAGTTTTCTTCATGCAGCTTTATCAACTGCATACAGTGGAAAATTTTGCAACTAGGCAATGTCTTGGTGATCATATCACCAACATTATGATCTGTCGAAACCTTCAGCACTTGGACTTCTCCATGCTCAATTACCCCTCTAAGGAAATGCAGCCTCACATCAATGTGCTTGGTTCGCTCATGATAGGATGAATTCTTCGACAGGTGTATTGCACTTTGACTATCACATTTATTAGTAATAACTTCACCTCAAATTTTCAGCTCTTTAGCAAAACCTTCAAGTCATAATGCTTCTTTCACATCTTCAGTTAAAGCAATATATTCCGCTTCAGTGGTTGATAATGCAACAACCTTATATAGTGTTGCTTTCCAACTAATTGTTGTACCAAACAAAGTGAAAACATATCCAGAAATAGATTTTTGGAATCCAAATAGCCTGCATAATTAGAGTCGACATATCCTTCAATTACTGCTTTACTATCTTCACCCAAGGCTCCACCATAAATTAAGACTCTGTTCAGAGACCCATTTATGTAACTTCGAACCCACTTCAATGCTTGCCAGTGAGCCTTTCTAGGATTCGCCATGTACCTGCTTACAAGACTTACTACATATGCTATGTCGGGTCTAGTACAAACCATAACATACATCAAAGAACCTACTACATTAGCATATGGGATGTTATTCATATAAGCTCTTTCGACCTCAGTAATGGGACACTGATCAATACTCAACTTGAATTGAGGGTTTGTTGGAGTCACAACAGGCTTCGAATTTGACATACCAAACTTTTTTAGAATCTTCCGTAAGTATGCCTCTTGAGATAAGCATAATTTCAACTACTTTCTATCTCTTCGAATGTCGATCCCAAGAATCCAGGAAGCTGCTCCTAGATCCTTCATTTTGAACTCCTTATTGAGTTCAGCCTTCACCCTTAATACCTCTTCTACATTGTTACTTGCTATGAGAATATCATCAACATAAAGAAATAAAATAACAAATGAATTACCAGGACGAAATCTGAAGTAAACACAATTGTCGAACTGACTTCTAACGAAACTTATGCGTGCCATGAATTTATCGAATCTCTTATTCCACTGTCTAGGAGATTGTTTCAGCCCATATAAAGATCTATTCAACTTGCACACATAATCTTCCTTTCTCTTTTCGACATACCCTTCAGGTTGCCTCATCAGGATTGTTTCATCTAGATCACCATACAAGAACGCAGTGTTCACATCCATCTGTTCCAGTTTAAGATCGAACTGTGCCACCATGGCAAGCAACATTCAAATGGACCTATGCTTCAACACAGGAGAAAACACATCATTGAAGTCTATATCTTCCTTCTGAGTGAAACCCCTTGCAACCAGCCTTGCCTTGTATATTTTCGACGCCACTCCTTCGATTCCTTCCTTAACTATGAAAATCCATTTACAGTTGACTAACCTGGCTCTAGCAGGTTTCTTTATCAATTCACAAGTGTTATTATCATGAAGAGACTTCATATCATCATCCACGGCCTTCATCCATTCAGTCGTATTTTGACTCCTCATAACTTCCTTATGGTCTCTTGGTTCTTCGTCTAACACCTCACGTGCAGAGATTAAGGCATAAGCTATAAGATTTGCATACCCCAATCTTTGATGTGGTTTGATGACTCTTCGTGTCCTATCTCTTGCCAATAGATAGTCATCAGCAGTTTTCTCAACTTCATCAACATCCTCTGTTTCTTCGACTTTATCTAGGATATGCAATTCAGCATCAACATGCTCCACCTCAACAGGAATCTCTACCTATTCCAGCTCTTCGTCAGATATTTATGCACTTCAACCAACAACATTCGTTTTCTTGAAAGCCATTTCAGCTTCATTGAAAACAACATCTCGACTGTTGATAATCCTTCTGTGACCTGACTTTAGGCACCATAGCCTATAAGCTTTGACTCCTTCAGGGTATCCCATGAACATGCATTTAAGACCTCTAGGTTCGACCCTGTCTTGCCTAATGTGAGCATAGGCTACGCAGCCAAATACTCTCAGTTTGTCGAGATTTGGTGGTTGTCCCAACCAAACTTCTTCAGGTGTCTTTATATCTAACGCAGTCGAAGGACATCTATTTATCAAATATGTTGTTGTCGAAACAGCCTCAACCCAAAACATCTTCTTTAATCCAACACTAGTCAAAATGCATCTAACTCTTTCCAAGATGGTTCTATTAAACCTTTCATCCAAACCATTTTGTTGTGGAGTTCCTGCAGTAGTTCTGTGCCTTGCAATACTAGAGCAGCACAAAAGCTGTCAAATGCCTCATTGCAAAATTCAAGACCATTGTCTGTTCTCAACCTCTTGACCTTTCTGCCAGTTTTATTTTCGACCAGAGTCTTCTAACCTTTGAAATTCTCAAAATTTTCATCCTTAGTCTTCTGAATGAATACCCATAACTTTCTAGAATAGCCATCTACTATGGATAGAAAATACCTTGCTCCTGAATGTGATGGACACCTTGCAGGCCCCCAAAGATCAGCATGGATGTAATCAAGGGATCCATGTGTTCTTTGTTTGCCTTTGTTGAACTTCACTTTGCAATATTTTCCAAGTACACGGGGTTCACAAATTTTTAGCTTTTCGACTTTGTCTCCACCAAGAAAATTTTTGTTTCCCCAATTCGACCATCTCCCTTTCACTGACATGGCCTAATCTCATGTGCCAAATTTTTGTCTTCGACAAGGGTTTCGTGGATCCAACATTTGTCGAATCACTTACAACTTCATCCTCAAGGGTATACAAGCCTTGTTTCTTCACGCCTCTCAAGAATTCCTCCAACCCCTTCATGACTCTTAGGATACTTTTCTCTACTTGAAAACATATCCTTTCTTGTCGAATTCACCAAGAGAAATCAAATTTCTCTTCAAATCAGGTACATACATGACTTCAGTCAATAACCTTATTGACTCATCATGGACTTTGAATCTCACAGATCCAACACTTGCAATCTTGCAAGCTTTGTTGTTTTCCAGCAATACAGATCCACCATCTTGATCACATAATTCTTCGAACAAGTCTTTGTTTGGAGTCATATTCCAAGTGCACCCAGAATCCCTGCTCGAAACCACAAGAACATCAGATGAGTCGAAATCATCTTGAACAATAGCTGAATTGCCATTATCCTTTCCTCCATGATCTTTTAGGCGTTCAGGGCACACTTTTCTTGTGTGACCCTCCTTACAATGATAGCATCGAATACCAGATGCTTCACCATTGTAAAACTTCTACTGACTTTTACCTTTTTTCTTGTTGAACTTATTATCCTTTCGCAAGAATTTTCCTTTAACAGCCAAACCATCACCAACCGTCGTAAGTTTATGCTCCTTTTGTTTGTCCAAGTCCTTCGAATACAAAGCTGATTGAACTTCTTCAAAGGTCAGGGGATCCCTTCCATACAAGAGAGTTTCTTTGAAGTGAGCATGTGATCTTGGCAACATGCACAACAACAACAACACTTGATCTTCATCGTCGATCTTCACATCAATATTTTCAAGATCAAGAATCAGCTTGTTGAACATATCCAACTGCTCAGCCAACACTTTGTCTTCAATCATCTTGAATGAATACAAAGGTTGCTTCAGGTAGAGTCGATTCACCAACGATTTGGTCATGTACAAACTTTCAAGTTTCATCCATAACCCTGCCACCATCATCTCCTTTGATACCTGTCGAAGAACCTTATCACCAAGGCTCAACAAAATTGCGTTGTGGGCCTTCTCTATCATTGTCATCTTCTCAACCGTCGTTAACGCTTCATTCATGGCTGATTCTCCCTTCAACGCTTCCAAACAACCTTGCTGAACCAGTAGGGCTTTCATCTTCAAGCGCCACATACCAAAATCGTTCACTCCGGTGAACTTTTCAATCTCATACTTTGTCGAAGGCATCTTCTCTACGCTCACCGCACCAATTTGTTATGAATCGGATGTCTTGTAACAAAATATAAACTTGTTGCTTAATGATCAAGAAACAATTAGGGTAGGAAAAAGAATGAAGAATACGATGAACATAAGAATTTATTATTAACTGTTATTCTTTCCTTACTCTTGAAATAAGATTACAACTATACAAGAATAAATATCGCACCCTAAAGTTTACCCTCTTCCTTTTATATCGCGCACACATGCATTGGTTCTATGGTTAGGGGTTTGAAATGGCTTCCAGTGGTTCTTCTACAAGTTATAAAGAGTTGTTGGGTTTGTCAATCTGTACAAGGAGGGTCTAATATACTCGTGTCATTTGCTCATTCAAGTTAAAGGTTTCTCATTCCTCAAGACATCTCAATGTGTCCATTATTTCATCATATGTTTGAATTCGTTGGAATATTGAAGTAAATCATGATCCCATGCCCATTTCTTTGAGATCAGGGTTTGGTGTTAAGGATGTCTTTTCATAAGATTCGTTCAATTGATCTTTTGGTCATCAATTCAAAATGTTGCAAATCATAACTTTGAATTTTTCTTGGTAAGAGTGGAGATATCACTTGGTGTTATGCTAAAGCATTAATTTGGGATTTGAAGGTAATTTACGATTGAGAAAATCTGAAAACTCGTTGTTATTCTTAAAGTCCAACGTATTCATTACTTAAAGCTTAGAGACACTTCGTGAGAAAGTCAAGGAATGATGCAAGATGGAATTGAGTTAGGGTTTATTGAAGTGGCACATGTATTCAATTTTGTCCGTTTAAAGATTAAGTTCATGTGAATTATTTCCTTTTTTGTTTATGATTTAAGACTCATTCGATCTTATTTCACAAAGTCTTTTAACTCAATGTTCAAGGCATTCATTCGAGGGATTTCAAGATATGGCAATTTTTATGTACATAGAAAATCTATTTCAAAACTCCAAGTGTTATGGCCTAAAGAGCTCAAGCACTTCATCATTTACCAGAACAATTTCCAAATTTGATACAAGTTGAACACAAGTCAAGAGTTGGTTACAAAAGAAACCTATCATATGGCTTGACGTTTCAAAAATTACACCATCAAAGTTCTGATTTTCTAGA
The DNA here is from genome assembly GCA_021764765.1 of Vicia sativa. Classification (NCBI taxonomy): domain Eukaryota; kingdom Viridiplantae; phylum Streptophyta; class Magnoliopsida; order Fabales; family Fabaceae; genus Vicia; species Vicia sativa. The sequence continues at coordinate 130,375,137 of CM038793.1, read as the reverse complement.
ATAATTCAAGGGGTTTCTAATGACTACTTCCATGTACTTTCTCAACTTACAAGAGACATTCAAGTCTTGAATCTAAGCTATCAAGTTTTCTCATGACTCGAGACATTTCCACTACTTCTTTGTTCCATCAGAGGGTTCGTAATTTGCAAAGGCAAGTAATGAAATTATGATACAAATTCAAGTGAAGAGAGATTTCGAGTTGGACTAAGAAATTCCATTGCATTATGTACACATTTGGTTTAGAGTTTGCTACAAGAATTGAAAAGTTATTAAATCCAATACTATGTTACATCATGGACAAGGTTGGTTTAACTACTTCAATTATAAGGCCTTTCATGCTTCATGGATTAAAGTTAGCTTCATGTCATAATTCAAGTGATTCTTCTCTTTAATTCCAAGTACACTAACTCAAAGGTATTCTAAAACTTGGTTGCAACTCTTTCAAATTCTACAAGTTTCACAAAGCTTTCTACAAGATATTCGAGTGTAACTCCGTTCAAGTTTTACATAATTTTTTACAACGCTTACAAAGAAAGTTTCATTGTTAAAAGTTTGTTTCATTACAAAGCTTAAACCAATAGAATTTGAAAACTTAAGATCTAATCAATACAACATATTCCTAAAGGCTAAATGTTTTCAAGATTTCGAGTTGGTCTACTCCAAGATTTCTTCCTCTTCAAGATTTCTTCAAAAAAAACTCCTATGTGTTGTTGTCCCATTATTGCCATGGATTTATCTTCTTGCCTTGCCTTGTTAACCATTACATGAAATAAGAATGAGAGAAAGTGTTAGCAAGCAATCAAGAAGCAACATGAATTTAAACAAGAAGAAGTTTCTTTCTAAACTCATCATTAGGGTTTGTGCTAAGGAATCAGAAATTAAAGGGTTTCAATCATTGTTCAAGCATACAAAAGCCTCATACAAAAATCAGATTTTTGAATCATAGGCTTAATACTCCTATTGCAAATCACAAAGGCAACTTTGGTTCACAAAAAGGGAGGTGCAACTCAGTAATATCATCACAGTTCAACAAGTATGAAATTCCTGGCAGCAGATACGTGATGTCACAGAGAATGTTATGACACACTATCTGACACTCTGTTAACAATTCACACAGTAAATGAAAACAGCAGTAAAGAACACAATAAGTTGTTTACCCAGTTCAGTGTCTAACTACACCTACATCTGGGGGCTACCAAGCCAGGGAGGAAATTCACTATTAGTAGAATTAACTCAGGAATAAACCAACCAGTTTATCTCCTTCACTTAAAACCTACCCAATGCAACTTCAACCTAAGTCCTACTTAGATCTGAGTTCCTACTCACTCCCCCTCAATCACAGCAGTGATATCAACCTATTGAATAATTGAATTGTGAAGACACACTTCAATAAACTATCTTGATCTCGCTTCAAAGCTTTCAATCAAGAGACAAACACTCGTGCTTTAAAGCTTTGAGTGATAAACTACCCTTACAAACAAATCCTAGTCCAATGCACTTATCAATTGATAGTTGCTTGGCTCACAAGAGAAACTAGAATTACAAATACCAACTGTTATAAATCCTAACAGTACACAAATAACAAGCTGCTATCTCTTCAATACATTCCAAGGGCGCAACACAGTTGTAAGGGTTGAATTCCTTTTATAGAAGCAGTCCTGAAACTTCAGTTTTGGGCTTCCATAAAGATATCTAGGGTTCACTTAATTTAATCCTAAAAACATGGTCTTTTCAACAACCAATTTAGGTTTAATTAAGATTGACCTAGCAGCCACGTGAGCATGCTTTCCAATAACAGAAAAACATAAAATAACAGCTCAACAAACTTCCTGAAAAATCTCAGGAAAAAACAGATTCTGTAGAACAGAATGTCACACTGAATGTCATAACATCTGTTATGACATTAGTCTATTTTATGCAGAATTTCCAGCACAGCTTTAGCTTCCAGTTCTGAGCTGTCTTTTAACATCCTTAGCAGGTAGGATTTATCTTCAATCTCTGAATGTCATGACATTTATCATGACATTGCTAAAGCCTAGTTTTACCAAAATTAATGCCAACTTAAAACACTAACAAAGTACAACATAAAAAATTACAAGTCAGAATTACCACAGTAAAACAACAAAATACGTCACAGTCCAACAGCCAACAAGAAATCAGAATTTGCAAAAAGACCCAATACATAAAATTTGTACAAAGCCTATTTCCCAACAATTAGAAAGTCCAAGAAGCAGCAAAACCTTAATCATGTATCAGTATTTAAAGCATGAATGCACAAAAATAAATAAAAAAAGGCATCACTGTTCACGAAAGCAGAAGCTGCGCAGTAGCAACATCAAACCAAACAGAATGGTCCTTAGAAAAAACTCAGAAAAATCACAAACCCAGAAAACAACAAAAATCTTGTTCATCATTCTTAGAAAATCAACCTTTCAGAGGCAACCAAACAAAGAGAAAGCCATATAACAAATTTAAACCACAAAAAATCATAATCAAGCTAGCAAGCTAACTCAAACCCTAACTTTATTTTGTTTCATCATCTTCCTAAAACCACAATCCCTTCAGAATTGAAAAAATAAAGAGGAAACGAAGTTTCACATACAACCAAAGACAACGATCAGAAGAAGAAGAAATTTCAGAAAGATCTCACCAGAAGCAACTCAAACGCTCATCATCATCATTGCCGGAGGTTCAAATCCACCATCACCATCGTCGATTTCGTCATCGGAGGGTTAGGGTTTCCTGAACTCCTTTCAAGATCTGCAATAAATCATCAGACATCTGCAAAATCAAAGGCCGGAAACATGACTAGAAGAGAAAGACGAACAAGGCGATGTAAAAAAGAATAAGATCGGAGAATCTCCACCGCGCGCCACCGTCATCTCCGCCATAGGCAATTTCCGGCGAAGGTTTCAGTGAGAACTTTGAAGAGAAGAGTTCAAGAGGATCAATGAATCGATGTAGAAAGATCAAGGATGAGATCCAAAACCCCAAAACACCGCCCGCCGCCGCGAAAGCCGTCGTAAGCCGCTGCCATCACCGTCCATGGAGATTTCCGGCGAAGTCGAAGTTCAAACATTTGAAATGTCTAAGGCATGATTTTTCTTATAAAATCAACACAACCAACTTAAACATTATTTAGAAGAACTACAGAGTTTTGACTTTCCAATTGCACGAGGGAATACGTAGGCACAAGATTTTGAAACCGCGGAAAACTCAAAATAATAATAAACAAACCCCGTTTCCTTTTTTCTTATTTCTCGATCATAATTTAGAAATTAGCAAATATACACACAAACACTTAGAACTAAACGGGTCTCATCGAGTACGATGGATGTGAGGGGTGCTAATACCTCTCCATTGCATAACCGACTTTCGAATTCATGTCTTTTGGTCTCGTAGACCGCCTTATCCGTCATTCGTGGGTTTTATCTATATTTTCCGTTCATTTTAGAACAAATAAAATTAGGTGGCGACTTCATTATTTTAAAATAACCAATGGAAAAAACCAGTCGTCACAGCTAAAATAAGATTTGCAGTGATGGGAGACTAGTATGCTATTTATAATAAACCTAACATACTAAACTAATGGGCTTTTATCACAAATACCCATTACAAGCTAACTTAGGGTACAAGTTAACTTAACCAATTGGACATAAAAAATAAGCCCAATTTGATGCTAACAATCTTAGCATCCTTTGACACTACAAACTAGAACACACTTCAACTGCACCTTGTAACACTTCGACAACAACATGTGAGCAAACTTCGACTGCATGCTAATTTCTGTCGAACCGTGTTGTACCTCAAAATTCGCCATCTTCTTTTTCGTATTTCTGGCTTATAATTCGATTGCATAAACATACATGTATGTGCATGCACATCATTGATCATGGGGTTACCAGGTTCAAAACATCCCAAGTACGAAATAAACGGCGTGTTTCAGCTATCTCAGATCATTTTGAGCCAAGAATCAATGTTTCTCGGTTCGTACGATTATTTGCAAGTTTTTTTGGTCAAGAAGCTATTTTGGCTTGGTTTTACAATCTCTGGAATCATATCAATATGTCCTCCAGATTATCTGTTCAGGTTGGAGGTAATTTCGTCAAGAGAACTGAATTTATTCGCTTATTTCTCAATAAAGTGGATTTTGGGTTTTCAGTGCGTTTTGGGCACTCCAGAGAGCGTATCTCACATCTCGGACATTTTTTGTTTACATTCCAATTTCAAATTCCGCACGGATTTGGCTGTTTTGGACTGTGTACGAAAATTATTTTGATAATCGCGATTTGGATTTAATTGTGGATCCAAGGCACTCCAAAGCCAAATTTTTTACACTATAAATATATTTTACCACTAACAAAATTGATAGAGGGAATTATTTGTTAAATTTGATCCAAGATCTCTCACCTTTCTCTCTCAATTCTCTCTCAACTCAAAGTTGCACAACCACTTCAAACCACCAACAACCACCTCAAACCATCAACAACCACCACCGAAATTCCAAAACCACCGCGCCGGAAAGCTTTTTCTTATTTTTGTTCTTCTTCTTATCTCCTTCTCCGGTACAGCTCCATACTCTTCTATTCCCTCTTAATTCTCAAGGATCAAATCAAGCTTTTCATCAATCAAGAACATTGAAGAGCGTTCAAGGTGTCGAGGTGTCGAGGTGAAGAGTTGAAGTTTTCCTCTTCATCAATTCTTCAAGGATTCAAGATTCTCATCTCTTATTATCATCAATTCAACTTTGATTTGGTATTTTCTTGGAGAATTACAAGATTTTCCTCATCAATTTCAACTCAAAGCTTCAAGTACAAGTAAGTGCTTATTTACTTAAGTGTTTATCTTAATCAATTTTTCAATTGTTGAATTTCTTGAAATTGAATATTGAGATTGCTTGCAAATTCCGTGTGGATTTCGATTATAGCATTTATTTTGTTGAATTCATTGATCTTGATCCGTTTTTGGAGCCTTAAAGGTGTCAATGTGAAACTTTCTACACACTACACACACCTACACTTGTGTTGTGACTTTGCATTGTATTTAGGTACTTGATGTGAGAATTTTGCATCACATATTATATGATCATGCATCAAGTAATATGTAAATTATTTAACATGCATTGAATCATTAATTTGAGGCTTATTTCATGCATTGAAATTGCGTTGAAATGTAGGAACTAACACCTAGTTTTTAGGTACACTTACACTACACCTACACATTGCACACAACTCACATACACACACTTGAATTCATACATTGTGACATAAGTTGCATCTTTGCATATCCATACATTTGCATGTAGGATAGTTGAATTAATTTGATATGGTGTTGTTCGATTCTTATGGCATAAAAATATATTGAAATTTCACTTTTCACAATACTTTGACACTTTGAACATCTAATTTCTCTCAACATTCTTACATGTTTGTATAACATTTAGGTAGTATTTGCATTGAGTATGAATCACTTGCACATGATATCACGTACACTTGCATTTTTATTCATCTAAATACCATTAAAACACATTGGAAACAAGTTTGTTTGAATTTAGTGGAAAGTGACATGACACTTGAAAATTGATAAAGTTGGACATAATATTTGTTTTGGCTCTAATTTTTAATCCGTGATGAGTTTTTTCGACTTTTATTAATGTAAATCATATTTCTCGAGCCATCCGAAGCTCTCCATGCCAACAGTTTCTTGATTTGGACATGTTTCGGTCAAATCTGGGAGCTGCTGACTTTTAGGCGAAAAATATATCTTTGAACAAGATTTGACCAAACCGTCCGCATTTTTGAGACCGTAAGCGTGTGCATAGCTTCCGATATTTTTGATAAATCATTTTGATTGTTTTCTTTAGCTTATGCCTTGTGTTTTGGTTCACTTTTCAAATTTATCCATAATGGTGTTTTTTGACTCGAAAAGTGTCGGAGCGAACCTTTTTTGTACACTACACACACATACATTTGTGGTGTTGATTTTCTTTGCATATAATGTCTAATACTTGTTCTAACCCTCAACTAACCTCTTGACTAATATGTGGGCATGTTTAGGTAGTTGGCGCTTTGATTTAGAACCCTTAATTGAGTCATATAATTAGGATCCCATGGTCGCTAACCGTTAGAGCGACGGTTGATCATTTTGGCTTCATTTTGTACATGAATATGTTTTAAGCATAATTTTTCTTATGCATTTTATTTGAGATCATTTATAATGAGTTAGCTACTGACTTGTATGATTTTATATCTATTTGAATTCAATAGTTGCTTAAATCTCAAGTTTCGATTAACTTGTAATGTTTAGAAGCATGTTTTTCCTTTGTCGTTTGAATTGACTAACCTTAGGAGTGTAATATCATGTTTTTCTTTGAAATTTTAGGATGTTTTTCTACCATCTAATTTTAGTTAAATGTGTACCTCACCTTAGGATTGTAAATAGAATTTCAAAGCCAACTTTTAATGGTTCGATTCTTAGGAACTAGTTTGATAATTGTATAGTTTTTCTAGCTTCCTTTCGCATGTTTAATTTGTAGTTTTTCCTCTATTTGTTTAAATGTTTAGGAAAGCTTTAGAGAATTTAGTTGCTGCCATCTATTAGGAATTTACCTCTCATGCTTTGTTTTCTTTGTAAATAATGCATTTTAAGTCATTTTAGTGTAGATTTTTGGTTTCTAACTCTTCTAGATCATCTAATCATGTTTAGCATTGCATTGGAGAACTATTGTGATGGACTTAGCTCGATTTTGATATCATTCATGTGGTATTTTGCATTATGTGTGCGTTGCTTCCCGGTTTTCCATTCTTATGTTGCTATACATATTTACATTTCATTTCTTCACCTTTGGATCATATTTTGACATGTGATGTGAATATGCAATTATATTCCCGCTTCGTTGTTATTTTTTGACATGTTTGTTGACTTGTGCAAGGTACATTGAGGATGTTTTGGTTGGGTACCTAATTGTGGTACACTAACATACCACTTTTCCCGTGGTTCTGTTTGCGTTTTAAACGCATTGTGCTTTGTGTTTTCTCATATTACGAGAAACACATATTATGTTGCTTTGTCTAGATTGTAATTTCTTGCAGGTTCATTGGATATACGTCGAATGTGTATAGACACATATTCTTGACCGTGCATATCGATGCACATCCTTTGTCTGTATTATCTGGATAGGTTCTTCCAGGTTTATTGGATATACGTCAAATGTGTATAAACACACATTCTTAACCGTGCATATCGATGCACATCCTTTATCTGTATTATCTGGGTTACGATCTTGTACAGGTGTATTTGCTTCGGATGTGCATGACACACATTCCGATTATGCTTTTTGTGCCTCCGTACACTTCTCATCGGATTTTTATTGCGCGCCAGATTGAAGTTTTCCTAGTATTTTTTTAGCTCGCAGTGCTCTTCAGATCATTATCCGTTTGGTATTTATTTTACTTTGTTTACCGCATTCTTTTACCTCTTTTCTAGAGAGCATGAGAAGTAGGGTTTTACCGCTTTCCTTGCCATGAGAAGTAGGAATAGAGATGTATGAAGGGGCTTCCGTAGTTGGAGCATGTTTAGGAACCCCTCTGGTTTATTTAAAGACCCGTTTAGGACGCTTCTATTTGCTAATTGTGTTTGGTTTGTTTAAAATCCTCCATCTGCATAGGGAGGTAATTCTCAGTAAGTGTTTATATTTGTGCTTGCATAGGTCAAGATTGGTTAGGAAACTCGACGTGGCACCACCAAGCAAAGTCCCGCTTTTTATATTTTCTACTATCGAGTCATGATGATGTGATGGGCAAGCGGAAAGGGTCCGCAATCGACCCCCGCATAGTTCTAGTCCGTGTCAGCTCAGCACACGCGAATCGTGTTGCTTCCTTTATCGAGTCAATAATAAAAAATTGGAAAGAGTTCCCTATTCTGAATCTCCAAGCTTTCCTGGGGTTCGCATTTATTGCAGAGCTCGCATCATTTTCTCTTCACACTTGACAATTCATGTCATGCGGTGATACCATTCACAGGAATCGGGTGTGTCGGCTCCTGGTTGACTCACGGTATGCTGTCATACCCCAAAATTTGCCCTCCTATTCCTCAATACATTTCATACATCCATACTCAAGGATTCCTCAAGGGTTGATCAGACAAACCCTCTCCTAGACAATCAACCCAAACTAGGGTTTGGCAATTCTTAGATCCAGATGGACTTCCAACATCTCCAATGGTCATCATGCCTCCTCATATGCTTCAAAGATTCTCCATCTCAAGTTTCAAGCCTCACAAGTCAAGTTTCCTCAGGCAATTGCTCAGATGGTTGAAAATCAGTTGTATTGGACAAAAAGTCAATTGTGGTCAACATACAGTCAAACTTCCGGATTTTTGGTCAACGTCCTCATTTTGAAGTCACATTCATCATTTGATCAAGGGTTGATCATGATTCATCAAGAAAACTCAAGATTTGCACAAAAGTAAAACTTTCCAAATTAGGTTTTTTAGTGAAAAGTCAACTGAACTTTGACTGAGCATAACTTCTTCATACTTTCTCAAAAAAATTTCCACCACCTCTCATTTTGAAGGAAATTCAATTCTCTACAACTTCATGTCTCACAAGAATGTTCAAAAAATGCTTCATTTGGAAGGTATGGATCAAAATATTACAGGTCCTTTTCAAAGTCAACAAAAAGTCAACTTTTTTGTTTTGAAGTTTTATTGAGCATGGAAACTCCAATTGAGATGAAACCAAAGAGGTTGGTTAGAGGACACTTAGAGCTTTCTAAAAGTCCAAGAACACTCAAAAATGTGGAAAATTGAGCAAAATACACCTTGCACAAGTTGGGTATTTTTGAAGAAGTGCATAAAGAGAGATACTTGTTAAAATCCAAAATTTTGCAAATGGGCCTAGTTTTTCTTCATTCAAACTTGTTCCTTAGACAATTTGGAACATCCAAGCCCAATGCCACGAATTTTAGCTTTATTTTTCTATTTAATTTGAATTTTATTCATTTAAAAACAAATTAAATTAAGAAATAAGGTATAAAATCAAAATTAAATGCAAAATTGATTTTTTTCTCATACTTGAGATCCAAGTAACTCACACAAGCTGGCAAATTTCGAAATTTGCATTGATTCGGCAAGAAATTGAAGAAATTGGATCAAATAAGGAAGATTTGATTTTGTACAAATCAAATATTTTTTGCATTGATTGATCATTATTTGTTCCTCAAATCAGCCCAAAATCTATCTACTATAAATGTACAATGCATATCACATGAACAAGAACAGAAAAATTGCCTCAAAGAACCCTAACCTAAAGCAAAAAAACTGTGGTATTCAAGCTACCTGCAGCCCTAGTTCCAGCTTGTTTCAATTGGTTTTGAGCATTCCATTACATTCCTTGGAGTCCCTGGAGTCGATCTAGACCTTTACATCATTCAAAAACATCAAGGATCACGAAATCCAGTTTTGGTTTGTTCATACTTTTTCAAATTTCGATTTCTGTCATTCATGCATTATTAACGTGTTTTGATGTTTGCTTTGTGTTTAGTTTGAAGTTTGCAAGCTATCTGGACAATCCAATTGCATTTTCATGGCCTGAATCGAAATATACCATTGCTAGGGTTTTCTGAACCGATTTAGGGTTTCCTTAAAACGGAAAAATTGGACAAAACTAGCACCACCATCGTGTTTAGAATGTTTTTTGCAATCGATTCATGTATTCATAGCTCATTTATATTGCTTGTATGAAGTTTTGGGAAATTGCAGGGGCCATAGCGTCGAACGAAGTCGACGCTAACTTTTCAAAATTTCAAATGAAGAAAATGAAGATCTTCGCGCGTATTCTGGGTTCCCAATAAATCAAGTTTGTATAAAAACGCTTCGTTTCATTCACATGACACCAAGTGTGCGTTGGCCCAGTGGTTAAGGCATGAAAGCGTGACGTGTTGCCCAGAGGTCTCCAGTTCGAATCCTGGCAAGACCAATATATTTTTGCTCTGTTGAAACTAACATACTTTTTCTTATTTTCTTTAATATTTTCATGTTAATTTAATTTATCTTCAAATATTTTTATCATGCATCTAAAAAACACCAAAAATATTTATTTTTTGCATAATCATCAGAAAAATGTTTATTTAATTTTTAATATAAAAATTATTATTTTTGCATGCATATTTAATTTAATTATTAATTAATCGTTTAAAAGACTTTTAATTGTTTTTAAATTATCAAATCAATTCAGAAAATTACCAAAAATTTATTTTATCATATTAATGCCATTACTAACACAAAACCTTTTTCCTCATTCAAAAATATTTATTTTTACTAACATTTTCTTCTTATGCAATTTTCTCGTATTTTCCGATTTTGTATCTGTTCACAGGTTGTACCGTTTCGGACGATTTTCTTGCTTTTCTTTTTCAATCATGTAATTGCCTATGGGATGTAATAGTTTAATTAGGGCTTTTATTTTCCGCACTCTCATTATGTATCTGCCCCAAAGCCATGTAATAGCGTAGGACATTTACTTTCCGCACTTTACATTTCCGCAATTTACTTTCCGCACCCTATAAACTGCTAGTAATTAGGCGTGTATGGCAAGATAAAATTGGACATAGATCACTCATAATTCCAAGATAAAAATATCTGAATTGACACACTCTCTTCACACACGCACCCCTTAAGGTAGTTCTCTCTCGTTGCCTCTACGAATACAAATGGTCAAGTCCCTCGAACGTAGAGGTATTCTAGCACCATTGCCTTCAAAACAAATCATCATAGTCCCTTCGATACAAAGATCATAGACCCACGATGTCGCCTACGAATACATGATCTTGACCCTCGATTGTCGCCTACGAAAAATGATGATAGTCCCTTCGAATGTGCTAGGATACTTCCTACAAGTTGCCTTCTATGACCATACGATGTCCCTTCGAATGTCCCGCTTACATCCAACGAATAAGGTTACCTACCAACTAATGATATGGATAGCACTATTCTAGAGGAACGTAAAATAACACGAAAACGACCATTCTGAGTAGGTAATAAGACTTTTAGTTGCTTGCTCTATCAAAATACTTTTCACACCTCACACTTTTTATCAAAGTTCAAACTCTTTTCAAAAACAAAACATTTCCAAACACTTTGTATACATTCCTACATGAATCATTACAAATTCAAAGCGAAATGCCTTTTCAAAACATTTTTTTGTCAAACACACAGAAAGCACAATTTTAAAGTGATCTAAGAGCAACTAAGAGCCCGTAGATAACTACGGATGGAAAGGGGTGCTAATACCTTCCCTTTTCACAACCTTCTCCCTTACTCAGAATCTAACGAAGGTCTTTTCCTGTTCTTTTCACCTTCCCTTAATTGGATAAAAGAAAAGTCGGTGGCGACTCTTGCTATCCGCATATTTGCAATACAAAAATCTCAAAGTCAGTTCACCGTATTACAGAACTGGCGACTCTGCCGGGGAGACACCCTAAAGAGAGAATGCCTTAGGGATTTCTAGATCACCTTTATTTCTTTCTATTTGACTTGCTTGCTTTATCTTTAAAGGGTTGCTTGGGTATTATATTTGTGGGGGATCCTACATCCGGATCCGAGTTTCCTTTTAGGTCAACATGATGGCTACGTGATGGCTACGTTAGTGTGACACTTTGGATGTCCTAATACTCTTCATTTCTAAGTTGAGGATAGTATTTGGCTTCTGCGTGGTGTCATCAGCACTAACTAAACTTTTAGAACCTTAATTGACCCATCTTGGCCATTAGAAGGTAGTGAGTTGGTCGGCTTTGGTGTAGATCGAGGTTGGCTGATACTCGATGCTACGCTCATTAAGATCATACGTTTGGGATATTTTCGGTCGACCACTTGGTAGTCGTATTGAAATAAACGCCTACGAGAAAGATTAATGATATGAGATTCCTAGAACCCGGTTACTATTATAGGACAGGATGAACCAACTCAAACTTTTGGTGGGGTAATCACCTATACCTCATGCAAGCCTTAAACCTAGGCTCATTGTGTGAATTGTTTGTGTGTGCTAAACATGACATCATGACATCATCGCATTGCATATCATTTCTAACTATTTCAAGGACCTAGGGATTTATCTTTGCTCTGTTTTGTAGGGATTATGGCTTCTAGAAAGACTATCCGAATCAACTTTATGGGTGTACCTTCTCAGCTCAAAGAATTGGTTTCAGAGATTCCCGATCATGCCCAGTTCATCAAAAGACATGGTTATCTACTTGACTTGGTTATCTCCGGTTTTGAAGAAGATATGATGCACGTCCTATTCCAGTTCTTTGATCCGAAACACCATTGCTTTACATTCCCAGATTATCAGTTGGTTCCTACCTTGGAAGAGTTCTCTAAGCTACTTAGGATACCTATTCTTGACCAAATGCCATTCACCGGTTTAGAAAAGTTTCCTAGGTACGAAGACATTGCATCAGCATTACATCTTAAGCGCTCAGACATTGAAGCCAATTGGGAAACTAGAAGCGGAGTTAAGGGTTTACTTGCCAAGTTCCTAATAAAGAAAGCCCGAGAGTTCCTCAAAGCTATGAGTTTCCATGCATTCGAAGACATTGTGGCCTTGCTAATCTATGGTTTGGTTCTATTCCCTAACTCGGATCAATTCATAGATGTCAACGCCCTCAAGTTGTTTCTTACTCGCAATCCTGTGCCTACTTTACTTTGAGACGTCCTACATTCTCTCCACACTCGTACTAGCAAAAGACAAGAAACTCTCATGTGTTGCACATCATTACTTTCCAGGTGGTTTATTTCGCACCTTCCTCCATCGGTTTTGAAGAATGAACAAAGGTTGAAGTGGTCTCAAAGACTAATGTCACTCTCTCATTTAGATATCTATTGGAGTCTTTTCTCTCAAAAGGACTTCACATTCATTGAGCGTTGTGGAGAATTCCCTAATGTACCACTCCTTGGTATAATGGGAGGTATTACTTACAATCCTTCTCTAGCTCTACATCAGTTTGGTTTTGCTCGAAGAGATGGTCCACATGATATGCTTCTCCAAGATATTGTGTTCGACTACAGCCACGATCTCCAGAATTACCAACGAAGGTTCATACATGCTTGGGGCATGGTAAAGAAGACTGATACCAAGACTTTGGGGCACCAAAACTCCATTCTTTGGGAACCTTACCTCAAATGGGTGAGAGCTCGAGCTCAAAACCTCATGATGCCATTCACGCCTGTTTTACTAGTAATTATGGAACCTGTTGCTATAGGTGATGTACCCTATACTGTTCTCCATCCTGACATGCCTACTGATTTTGAAGACTTGAAGAGATCCTGGATTCAACTAAAAGAAGAAAGGGATACATTCGAAGCTCAGTGTTATGCAAGTGAGAAGAAGGTACTAGAGTTGACCAAGCTACTTCACGAGGAGCGAAACATCAACGCCTATCTCGGCACCAAGAGGAAGCGCCCATGGGAGACTTAGAGCTCTAGGATTTTTGTTCTTTTATTTTATTGTTTCGAACTATCTTTTGTACTTAAAAAGAAAAGAGAATAAAAAGAGAACTAATAAATGTTTGTTCGTGTTTGTTTAACAAATTTAAATTCCTAAGGTCCTTGAAAACATTGCATTGCATTTGCATAATAATCGCATATCATGGCATAACATCTCATAACAGGTACATTGAAGATTGGTTTTCTCATTTTCTCGCTATTTATTTTAGCAGAAATGGCTCTTGAACAGACTGTCAAAGATCTCCAGGCTCAGAATGCTCAGTTCCAGGAGATGCTCACCAACTTGGTCCAAGGCCAAGAAGATCTGAAGAAGCTCATCAACAAAAAGAAGAGGGTCGTTGGTGTTCTCAACATGGGCAGACGTTACAAAGGAGGTCCTAAAGTGGTCAGCCGGATAGAGCTCTCAGAAGGAAGTGTCAAGACTGGGGGGAGTGTCAAGGACAATGAAGAAGGCAGTCAGCGTGAGCCTGAGAAAGACAGATAAGATCACTATGATAATGACCATTTTTCTTATGAAGATGATAAGTACAAGCAACTTGAAGACCGTCCGAATGCTGTAGAAAACCTGAAGATGTCCGGGTTGAATTTTGATAATCTGAGTCTTGTCCCTGGTGTGGTGATTCCTCCCAAGTTCAAAGTTCCTACTTTTGCCAAGTATGATGGCATTTCTTGTCTGAAGCTACATTTGAAGTCCTATGTTTAGAAGATCAACCCCCACACTGATGACAGAAAGTTGTGGATACACTATTTTCAGGAAAGTTTGTCCGGAACTCAATTGGAGTGGTATTATCAGCTAGAGAATGACCGTATCCGTACCTGGAGTGACTTAGCAGATGCTTTCTACAGACAGTATGAGTACAATTCTGAATTGACACCCACTCGCATGCAACTACAGAGGATGTCTATGGGTCGTGATGAGAAGTTCAAAGAGTATGCTCAGAAATGGAGAGATCTAGCAGGCAGAGTTCAACCACCCTTGCCCAATAGGGAGTTGGTCGATATATTTATGGGAACGCTGACGGGCCCATTCTTCAATCATCTGATTGGAAACTCTTCAGCCGGATCACCGAGCTGATATTGACAGGAGAACGCATTGAAGCTGGTATCAAGAGCGGAAAGATTCAGGTAGAGACATCTTCAAATGCTGCGAAGAGATCTTTTGGTGGTAAGAAAGAAGCTAATGTTGTGTATGGTCAGAAAAGCCGAGCCAAGACCGACCGCGCTCAATCTGTGGGGGCAGTTGTGATCTCCAATCCTACATCAGCACAACCTCAGCGAGACAACGCGCGTAGCTAGAATGCGCCACGAAGACAGTTTACGAAGATCAACATGCCGTTGTCGCAAGCCTTGCAACACATGTTGAAAGCAGAGCTGATTACTTTGAAGGATCCTCCTCAGAGTGTCAACACTTCCTCTCCAAGATACAATCCTAATGTTAAGTGCGCTTACCACTCCAATAGCCCAGGGCACGACACTGACAACTGTTGAGCTCTGAAGAACAAGATTCAAGATTTGATTGAAGCTAAGCAGATCGAGTTTGACCCTCCCGTAGAGACTCCGAATGTGATCAACGCGCCTATGCCTAACCATGACAAAAGTTCCAATGTTGTTGGTGAGGATACTTACGTTTTCAACATAGATGACTTGACCATTCCTCTGATGACTGTTAAGAAAAATTTGCTGCAAGCCGGTGTCAATCCAGGATGCCCAGAGAATTGTCGTTGGTGCCCATCTGCACCTCTGATGGTTGTGCTTGGTTGAGAAGACGTGTTCAGTGCATGATGGATAACCGTGAAATACTATTCTTGAAACCACCTGTGGAGAGCCTGTGTGAAAACATGTCTAAGAAACTGAAGATCGAAGATGTGAATGAAGTTGTACCGTCTGCATGGGATACCTTGGGGCAGCCAAGTGGAAAGTTTGATTACATAGTGAAGTACACTGTTCCTGACAGCTACAAGATTCCTATTGAAGATGTTAAGGTAACCGGATGGGGTGACGATTTCCCAGAAGACTATGCTGATGTTAGCACTATAAGGATTTCCTCTGCTGATTCTCTGCCTAGAGTGGCACCTCTCATCATTACTTCTCTTAGACCAGTTCCATATTCCTCCGACAAAGTTATTCCTTGGAATTATGGATCTGATGTCTACTATCATGGCGTCAAGCAAGACCCTCTGACCATTGAGGACCTTACAGTTGAAGCTACTATTCCTGACATCGACAATATCACCGGATCAAGCATGGTGACCAGAACCGGAAGGGTATTCTCTCTAGATATCTCTCCTCCAAAAGACACTGCGACTCCAGCTCGTATTCCATCTATCCAACCAGTTCCCGAGACTAGAGGGAAAGAGCCGGTGACTCACCCTGCTCAGCCAGAAGTACCAAAGGAAGTTACCGAGAACACCTCCAAACGAGAAATGGAGGAAATTCTGAAGATCATCAAGAAGAGTGACTACAACATTGTGGAACAGTTGGGACAGACTCCGTCCAAGATCTCCATGTTTGCTTTGCTCTTGTGCTCTGAGGCTCATGCTAATGCCTTGGTGAAGTTTCTGAAGAATGCCCATGTACCGCAAGACACTACTACTGATCAATTCGAAGTTTGTATTGCTAGCGTGGCTGCCAACAACGGCCTAGGCTTCTCTGATGCTGATTTGACTCCTTCCGGAAGGAAACACAACAAAGCCTTACACATCTCTGTCGAATGCAAGGGCGTTACATTGTCTCATGTTTTAGTGGATACCGGTTCTGCTTTGAATATCCTTCCGAAGACTGCTTTTGATCGACTTGATGTTGAAGGACTGGTTCTGAAACCCAGTGACATTGTTGTGACAGCTTTTGATGGTTCTAAGCAAACAGTACTTGGAGAGCTCATTCTTCCAGATAAAGTCGGTTCCCAGACTTTCGACTCTACTTTCTTTGTCATGGACATCCGTCCAGCTTACTCTTGCCTACTTGGACGCCCTTGGATACATGGGGCAGGCGCTGTTACCTCTACCCTACATCAGAAACCTGAAGTACCCGGTGAAAGGGGAAGGATGTTACAGTATGTGGTGAAGAAGAATATATAGTCAGTCATCTACAATCATTCTGATACCTCGAGATGGAGGGTGAATTCTTCGAGACTCCCTGTCAAGCTTTTGAAACAATCCCCAGAGTCATGCCTGTTGGCTCTCCCGTCACTCTTGAAGTTACGCAAGCTCCGCCTAGGATGGCCTCGTTGAAAGATGCTCGAGCTGCAGTTGAAGAACAAGGTAGTACTATTTGGGGACAGCTCCCTGATCTCCCTTTCAAATCTGACAAGACTGGTTTAGGCTTCACCATCAAAGGTTAGAAGATGATACGCCACGAACGTGCCGGCCAACTTCCTTTCTGCATCAGCCAGAATGGAGTTTATGCTATATAAGACAGTGACAAAGACTTCGACATCAGCAAGTGGGTCTTCCCAACTCCCAACAACGGACTCAACAATTGGAAGACTGAAGACGTCATACCAATCTCCTTTAGACAGGAGTAATTGCTCTTGCTTTTGTTTTGCTTTTCGTATTTTCTGCGTTTTGAACAATAAACTCTAAAGCCTGTTGCCTTGCCCGGGGCATCATGGCTCGTTTGTGAGGGTTATTATCTGTCATTTGCATATTTTCATTCAATAAAATCGTAGGACTTTTGCATTTAATTGCTGCTTTCTTTCTTTTACTTTATCACCCCTTCAAAAAGCTATGTGTTTCTTACACACACCCACATGATACACTACAGAATCACTCCGAATCTCGTTGATAACAGCTATGCTATTGCTAAATATGACTTCGATAATCTGATCTACCAAGCCGAAGACGAAGGTGAGGAAGAATGTAAAGTGCCGGAGAACTTGTCGATCGCTACAAAGAAGAAGATCGAGTTATACAACCACACAAGAGCAAGTGGAGGTTGTGAATTTGGGTAATGAAGATGTAAAAGAGATCAAGATAGAGCGGGTCTTAAGAACATGTTAAAGAAAGATTGATCAGATATTACGAGATTATATTGAGGTTTTTGCTTGGTCATACGAAGACATGCCGGTTTAGACATTGATATTGTGGTACACCTGCTACCAACAAAGAAGGTTTTCTCCCAAGAAATGTAGGTTCGTCGATGCGTCCCGAGATGTCGAGAAAATCAAAGCCGGTTATGAAATGCTTCAACGCTTTTTCTAGCCGCTTTTATCCACAATGGTTGCAAATGTGGTACCCGTGCTCAAGAAGGATGGCAAGGTACGAATGTGTGGATTACGAGACCGAACAAAGCGAGTCCGAAGACGATTTCCCACTTCCTCATATTGATGTTCGTTGAAAACACCGCCAACATAAGGTTTTCCTTCATGGATGGTTTCTCCTGCTATAATCGATCAAAATGGCTCCTCAAGACATGGAGAAGACTATTTTGTTACACAAGCACCTTCTACAAGGTTATGCTGCTCGGATCAAGAACGCGGGCGCCACTTATCAACGTGCTATGGTGACATTATTTCATGACATGATTCATCACGAGATAGAGGTCTACGACGACATGATAGCTCGATCACGCATCAAGAAGAACATCTTGATCATTTACTAAATTGTTTGATAGGTTGAAAAGTACAAACTGAGACTTAATCCCAACAAGTGCACCTTTGGAGTCAGATCCAGAAAACTCCTAGGGTTTATTGTCAGTGGAAAAGGTATTGAGGTTGACCCCGCCAAGGTAAAAGCTATTCAAGAGATGCCAGCTCCCCGCACCGAGAAGGAAGTCAGAGGTTTCTTGGGCCGATTGAACTACATTGCCGATTCATTGCACATCTAATCGCTACTTGAGCCAATCTTCAAGTTACTTAAGAAAGATCAAGTAGTGGAATGGAACGACGATTGCCAGATCGCTTTTGACAAAATCAAGGAGTACCTATAGAATCTTCCTATCCTGATGCCGCCTGCCGAAGGAAGACCTCTTATCATGTACTTAATAGTGTTAGAGAACTCAATGGGGGTGTGTGTTGGGGCAACATGACGAGTCTGGTTGAAAAGAATATTAAATATACTACCTTAGCAAAAAGTTTACCGATCGTGAAACAAGATACTCATACCGAGAAAACTTGCGCTCTGGGCTGCAACGACTAAGACATTATATGTTGACTCACACTACCTTGTTGATCTCCAAGATGGATCCGATAAAATACATATTTGAGAAACCAGCTCTCTTCGGAAGAATAGCAAGATGGCAAATAATCTTGACCGAATACGACATCCAAAGACACTTCTTAAAGCGATCAAGGGAAGTGTAGTAGCCATCATTTGGCTCATCGTCAGTAGATGACTATCATGCGCTCAATTTCCAGATGAAGATGTTTTGCTAGTTACCGATTGCGAAGAACCAGGACCAGACGAAGGACCTGAACAAGGATCCCGATGGACAATGGTCTTTGATGGAGCCTCAAATGCACTTGGCAATGGCATTGGCGCCATCATCACATCCCCTACAGGAGGACACACGCCGTTCACCGCCAGACTTTGTTTCAGTTGCACTAACAACATGGCCGAATACGAAGCGTGCATCATGGGAATTAAAGTTGCTATTGACTTAAGAATCAAGTTCTTACAAGTGTACGGAGACTCAACTTTAGTGGTCAGTCAGATTAAGGGCGAGTGGGATACGAAGCATCCGAATCTCATTCCATATCGAGAGCATATTTTGAGTTTGATCCCCTACTTCGAAGAGATCACTTTCAATCACATTCCACGAGAAGAGAATCAGTTGGCAGACGCATTGGCTACTATTTCATCTATGTTCAAAGTTAGATGGGACAACGAGGCTCCCCAGATCATCATTGAGAAGTTTGATGAACCAGCATATTGTTATGAGCTTAATGCAGAAGAGAAACCTTGGTACTATGACGTGAAGAGGTATCTTGAGACTCAAGAATATCCCAGGCATCCACAATGATAAGAAGTTCTTGAGAAGATTTGCATCCAAATTCTTCCTCAGCAACGACATCTTATAAAAGCGCAATCACAACTTGTGCTTACTCCGTTGTGTAGACCGGAAAATGGCGGAACATATCATAGAAGAGTTACACGAAGGCGCATTTGGTACCCACTCCATTGGTCATACAATGGCTAAGAAGATTTTGAGAACAGGTTATTATTGGTCCACCATGGAAGCTGATTGTCACCGCTACGCCGATCTTGTCACAAGTGCCGATATATGCGCATAAAGTACATACCTCCAAAGACTAATATTCTAATGCTCCTTCGCAATGTGGGCATTGACATGATTGAGAAATTGCCCACAGCCCAACGGACATCGCTTCATCCTTGTGGCAATTGATTATTTCACCAATGGGTAGAAGCTTCGTCACTACCAAGAATGTCAGGCTCAATTCATCAAGCATAATCTTATCCGCTGGTACGGCACTCAAAGGATTATCACGATAATGGCTCTAATCTCAACAATAAGATGATCACCGAACTCGCACGCAGCTCAAGATCAAGCATCATAATTCTTCTCCTTATCGGCCTAAGATGAATGGCAGAAGCCGCCAATAAGAATATCAAGAAGATTATACAAGATGACGGTGACTTACAAAGATTGGCATGAGATGTTACCATTTGCTCTTCATGGTTATCGACTACAAGACGAACATCAACAGGGCAACCCCTCTCTTGTGTACGGTATGGAAGCATCCACCGATCGAGGTTCGATACCTCAACCGTAGTCCTCCAGACGCAGAGTTAGGCGAAGATGATTGATCCAACTCGCCGACCGCATTAACTGATTGATGAGAAACGACTCGCATCCATTTGCCATGGACAGATCTATCGGGCGAATGATCGTAGCATTCAACAGAAGGTCAAGCACCGAGTCTACCAAGTCGGTGATCTAGTAGTCAAGCGCATCATTCTTCCACAAGGTGATCCTGGGGAAATGGACTCCCACCCATGAGGGACCATTTGTAGTCAAGACAAGATTTTCCGAGCTATGATACTTAGCACCATGGATGGTGAAGACTTCCCACACCGTGAACGCAAACATAGTCAAAATATTCTACGATAAAGTGACCCGCTAGGTCGACCGACCTAGGCAAAAATATATCCCGCGAACCAAAAGGGTTCGGCAAAAGTTAAGGATATATGTAAAACATGTACACCCAAGAAGTCGAAACTCAAAAGGCATTGGGCAAAAAAGGTATCCCTAGACTGAAACCCGAAAGGGCGGTCTAGGAAAAGTTAGATTTAAGCGCACGATTATGTCTCTTCCAAATCACCTACTTCCGCATCTACTATCAAGATTCAAGATTCAAATGGCGAAAAATCAATTCACTCGCTTTCACCGACAAAAGGAGATGAGATAGTTGAAATATATGAGTACTAGCATAGTTGGAACTTAACGAGATTGTTTCCAGATAGCTTTTACCTTTCTTGTATAAACCACTTGGCCATACGCCACATTTCAAATAAATACGAGTTTTTTCTCTTTACAATTTTTGCTATTGTTACTTACATAAAGTCCAACGTTTGTTTTGAATGATTATATGCATTTGACAATAAGAATATACTCACAAACATGTGAAAAGTAAACATACGAAAGTAATTACTACAGGCTCTAGGAATTGAGATGACGACGAAAGTCACCAATACGTTCCCCTGCAGAGCACGATCCCCACAGAGATGTCGCTCACTACAAACCTTCCCCCGGCGGAGTACAAATTTCTTTCCATTTGTTCCAACATCGCTAGTCCCCGAAAGCAATGATTCCACCAATTTAACTGACATAACAGTTTCCAAGCAAGAATTTTATCACCAGCAGAGGTATCCCCGGAAAAATATCTCTCAGCAATCATCACCTCCACGGCAACAACGGTATCCAGACTTGAAACATGGTCAGAAAGTGCATCGGAGGAAACCTACATCTTTTATTCCCCATCCAGAGATTTCGACGGGCTCCAGATCCTTCTGACCCGGTCTCCCAGCAACTATCAAATACTCTTCAGGATTTATGCGCAAGATCCCCAGTAGAGTACCTCCTAGATTCTCCCCAACAGGGTCTATGCACAAGATCCTCAGCGGCGCATCTCTCGATCTCTACCATCCTCAACAATATCTAAAGCTCAAGACTTGGTCAGATAGTGCATCGGAGGAATCGAGGTCATCTTTCTTCTCAGGGTTTCCAATCCGCTTCATCCCCAAACAGAAGACAGAAATCTCCAAGTAGAACATCCGCATCTTCTTCAAGATGAATATGTTTTGAAATACCACAACATCTATCATTCATACATTACTCATAAAAGTCATAATTTGTGCATATATCATTCATACACATTGTCATGCATCATAATTTGCATAAGACTAACGATATTCTATCAAAGTTTCTTTTGTTTTTCCCAAAACAGGTGAAAATCACTTCTGAAACAAACAGGTCCAGGATTAATTCCCGAAGCTAGACGGGAAACCCTATCCGAAAGACCACCCTAGTTGTCCTCCGACAACAGGTCCAGGATTAATGCCTGAAGCCAGACGGGAAAACTATCTGAACGACCGCCCAAGTTGTCCTCCGACAACAGATCTAGGATTAATACCCGAAGCTAGACAGGAAACCCTTTCCGAACAATCACAAGTTATCCTCCGATAACTATTATCCCCTCAGAGCAATCAATACGAAGATTTACTCTGACTCTCTCTTATTATCAACAGCAACTAGAGAGTCTGGTGTACGACTCAGTTGCCTTAGATGGCATCTTAAGCCCATCTCCGATTATTTGTTGACATCTCTCCACTTGCAGAAGAATGCTGCATATTTGGTTAAAAAACCAATACAAACCAATAACTTCATTCAAAGACAAGCACAGGGTCTAACGTAAGACTCCCTCTGGATGGCATCTTAAGCCCATCTCCATGCTCCTTTCACTTCCAGAAACATCTACAGAGCCTAGCGTACGGCTCACTCCCCAGCATCGCTCATTCCAGATGGCATCTTAAGCCCATCTCCGACGATTCTCCTATTCGGACGACGTCTCGAGTCTAGCGTACGACTCATTCTCCAAAGAAAATCTTTCTCCAAATGGCATCAGAAGCCCATTCCTCGTGATCAATCAACAATGAGTGCAAATTTGTGTATTTCGAGTGTTCAATCATCTTCACCTGTGTCACAAAAGGCAAGCATGCCAATCTAACCCTTCCAGTACAAGAAAATTGAACAAGGGCAGCTGTCATACCCCAAAATTTTCCCCTCTATTACTGTAATACGGTGAACTGACTTTGTGGATTTTTGTATCGCAAATGTGCGGATAGCAAGAGTCGCCACCGACTTTTCTTTTATCCAATTAAGGGAAGGTGAAAAGAACAGGAAAAGACCTTCGTTAGATTCTCGAGTAAGGGAGAAGGTTATGAAAAGGGAAGGTATTAGCACCTTTTCCATCCGTAGTTATCTACGGCTCTTAGTTGCTCTTAGATCACTTTAAAATTGTGCTTTCGTGTGTTTGACAAAAATGTTTTGAAAAGGCATTTCGCTTTGACTTTGTAATGATTCATGTAGGAATGTATACAAAGTGTTTGGAAATGTTTTGTTTTGAAAAGAGTTTGAACTTCTACAAGTGTGAGGTGTGAAAAGCATTTGATTTGAGCAAGCAACTAAAAGTCTTATTACCTACTCAGAATTGGTCGTTGTGTTGTTTTACGCCTTTAGAATAGTGCTATCCGCACCATTAGTTGGTAGGTAACTCTATTCGTTGGATGTAAAAGGGACATTCAAGGGACATCGGATGGTCATAGAAAGCAACTTGTAGGAAGTATCCTAGCACATTCAAGGACTATCATCATTTTCGTAGGCAACAATCGAGGGTCAAGATCATGTATTCGTAGGCGACATCATGGGTCTATGATCTTTGTATCAAGGGACTATGATGATTTGTTTTGAAGGCAACGGTACTAGAATACCTCTACGCTCGAGGGACTTGACCATTTTGAATTCAAAAGGCAACGAGAGAGAATTACCCTAAGGGTGCATGTGAAAAGAGTGTGTTGATTTCAGATATTTTATCTTGAAAGTTAGTGGCTATGTTCAATTTTATCTTGCCATACACGCCTAATTACTAGCGCTTATAGGGTGCGGAATTTAAAATGCGGAATATAAAGATGCGGAAAGATAAATGTCCTACGCTATTACATGGCTTTGGGCGTATAAATAATTTAAACTTATGGAAAATAAAACCCTAATTTAAACTATTACATCCCATGAACAATTACATAATTGGAAAAATGAAAACAAGAAAAGAAACCGTCTCAAACGAACAACCTCGTGAAAAGATAAGAAAATCTAAAATACGATGAAATTGAATAAGAGAAAATATTAGTAAAAATGCAAATTTTGAATGAAAAAATTATGACATGCTGGAAACAACATTAATATGCTAAAATAACTTTTTGGGATTTTTTGGATGCATTTTAATAATTAAAAAACTAATAAAAAGTGATTTTAATGCTAAATTATGAATAAAAATAAATATGCATGCAAAATTGTATTTTTTAATTTTATAAATTAAATAAGTATTTTCAGAAAGTAAATGATAAAGGAAAAGATATTTTGATGATTTTTAATGCATGAAATAAAAATATGAAAAGAAATTAAAATAGCATGAAAATATTAAATAAATAAGAAAAATAGAAAATATGCAAGTTTGGAAAAAAGAAACTCAAAACCGGTCCTGGGGAGATTTGAACTGAGGACCTGGGAGAGCATCCATGAACAGGAAGCGCCTTAACCAACTGAGCCAAGTGTGCAAGCTATTTGAAAACCGGAGTGAGGGGATTACAACAGGTGTCGCTCCCTGACTGCCTCGTCTTCGCGCCAACCATCATCTTCTTCGTTTTGAATTTTCAAAAGCTTGCGTCGGTCTTTCTTCGACGCTACAGGCCCTGGCTACATGGAAAATCAAGTATACATAATATAAATAACATCTAAAGACATGGTTCGATTCCATGCATCATTCCAAACGCAATGGACATGGTCTCGTGGTCCAATTTTTCCTATTTTGTGAAACCCTAAAACGGCATAGGAAACCCTAACAATGGTGATACGTGTTCCTGGCCATGGAAATTCAATTAAAGTGCCCAGAAAGCTTGCAATCTTCCTACTAATCACAAAAACAAACACAAAACATGTTAATAATGCATGAATATGAGAAATCGATTTTGAATTATATTGGAACAAACCGAATTCGGATTTCTTGTTTCTTGATGGTTTTTGACAATGTAAAGGTCTGGATCGACTCAAGAGGTATCAAAGAATGCAATGGACACCTCAAAATCGATTGAAAACGGCTGGAACTAGGGCTGCACTTTGCTTGTGTGTCACGGATTTTTGAGTTCTAGGTTAGGGTTCTTGAGCCAATTTTTTCGTCCTCAATCATGTGCTATGCATTATACATTTATAGTGGATGGGTTTGGAGCTGATTTGAGGAAGAAATCATCACTAATCAATGCAAATCAAATTTGATTTTTGTACAAAATCAAAATTTCAATTCTTGATCAATTTCAATCCAATCTTGCCATATCAATCCAAATTTCGAAATTTGCTGGCTTTAATGAGTTGCTTGGATCTCAAGGAAGAAATAAAAATCAAGTTTGCAATTAATTTTGATTTTATACTTTATTTTTGAATTTAATTTGTATTTAAATGAATAAATTCCAAATTAAATAGAAAATAAAATAAAAATTGGCATTGGGCTTGATATTCCTAATTGTATAAGGAACAAGTTTGGATGAAGAAAAGTAGGCCCACTTGCAAAGTTTTTGATTTTTAGAAGTATTTCTTTGTGCACTTCTTCAAAATTGCCCAACTTGAATGGTGTATCTTGCTCAATTTTCCATATTTTTGAGTGTTCTTGGACTTTTGAAAAGCTCTAAGAGTCCTCTAACCAAACTTTTGGTCTCATCTCAATTGAGTTTCCATGCTCAATATATCTTCAAAACAAAATGTTGACTTTTGTTGACTTTGAAAATGACCAGAATGTTTTGAGCCATACCTCTCAAATGAAGCATTTTTGACATTCTTGTGAGACATGAAGTTGTAGAGAATTGAATTTCCTTCAAGAAAGAGGTGGTGGAAAAATTTCGAGAAAGTATGAGAAAGTTATGATCAACAAAGTTCATTTGACTTTTCACCTAGAAACCCTAATTTAGAAAGTTTGACTTTGAGCAAATCTTGAGTTTTCTTGATGAATCATGATCAACCCTTGATAAAATGATGAATGTAACTTCAAAATGAGGATGTTGACCAAAATCATGAAGTTTGACCAGTATGTTGACCATAGTTGACTTTTTGTCCAATACAACTGATTTTCAACCATCTGAGCAATTGTCTGAGCAATCTTGACTTGTAAGGCTTGAAACTTGACATGGAGAATCTTTGAAGCATATGAGGAGGCATGAAGACCATTGGAGATGTTGGAAGTCCATCTTGATCTGAGGATCACCAAACCCTAATTTGGGTTGATTGTCAGAGAGGGTTTGTTCGATCAACCTCGAGGAATCCTCGAGTATGGATGTATGAAATATCTTGAGAAGATGGAGGGCAAATTTTGGGGTATGACACGCCCCTGCTCAATCTTCTTGTACTCGAAGGGTTAGATTGGCATGCTTTTTCGTGACTGGAGGTAGAAGATGGTTGAACACCGAGTACACCCGAAAATTTGCACTCACTGGATGATGCGGAATGGGCTTACAGATGCCATTTGGAGAAGGGAGACTTCACTGGGATGAGTCGATGCTAGACTCGAGGTTGCTAGAGAATTGACGGATGGGCTTAAGATGCCATCCGAAGGGTCGATGTGTGGAGTGAGCCAGACGCTAGGCTCTATAGACGCTCGAAGGAGCACGGAGACGGGCTTAAGATGCCATCCGAAGGAGTCGATGTTAGACTTTGTGCTCATCTTTGAATGAAGTTATTGGTTTGTATTGATTTTAACCAAATATGCAGATTCTCGAAAGAGAAATGTTGACAAGTAGTCGGAGATGGGCTTAAGATGCCATCCGTAACCGAATGACGCCGACGTGAGTCACTGCTGATAATAAGAAGGATTCGTAATAGATCTTCGTGCCGATTACTCCGAGGGATAGTAATTTGGCAAAGTGTGGATATCGCCTCCAGTATCGGGTATTGATCCACCGCCTGGGAGGATAACTTGTGATCGTCGGATAGGTTTCCAGCTTCGTACATCCCGGATCCGTTGTCGGAGGACAACGAGGGCGGTCGCTCGATAGTTTTCCGCCGAGATTCGGGCTTAATCCTCGACCATTGTCGGAGGACAACTAGGGCGGTCTTTCGATAGTTTTCCCCGAGATTCGGGCTTAATCTCGACCTGGCCAAGACTTTCATCTGCTTTGGAAAACAAGAGAAACTTTGATAGAATATTTGTTAGTCTTATGCAAAGTATGATGCATGATAATGTATATGAATGACACATGCATGAATTATGACTTTATGAGTAATGTATGAATGATAGATGTGTATTTCAAAACATATCCATCTTGAAGAAGATGCGGATGTTTTGCTCGAGGATTCCCGACTTGCTTGGGATGGAGATCCCGAGAAGAAAGAACTTTGATCCTCCGATGCACTATCTCGACCAAGTCTGGGCCTAGATATTGTCGAGGAAGGTAGAGATGAGAAACTGTTGTTGAGATCCCATACAGACCTGAGGGAGACTGCTGGGATCTTGTGTAGATCCCGCTGGGAAGAATTAGGAGGCGCCCATCGATTTTGAGTATAGACTCTGGAGAGCGCTTGATGGTTGCTAGAGACCGGTCAGCCCATGGAATCTCTCGATCGGGAATAGAAGATTTTTCCTGCACTCCGACCAGTTTCAGTCCGACGTCGGGGAAAAGGGAATTGTTGAGAGATATTATTATGATAAATACCTTGGCTGGGATGAAGTGTTACGCTGAGACCGATGTAACATTGCTCACTGAGTGGAATCACCGTCGTGGATTAACATATATCCTCCGGGGAGGTTTAGTGAGTGACACTGCATGGGATTATGTTCTACGGGGAATGTTTCGTGACCTTGTTGTCATCTCAATTCCTCGAGCCCGTAGTAATTACTTTTGTTCGTTGACTTTTCGCGTTTATGAATAGATTCTTATTGTCAAATGCATATAATCATTCAAAGCAAACGCTGGACTTATTGCAAACGCATAATAGTGAAAATGTAAAGAGAAAGAACTTGTATTCATTTGAAAGGTGGCGATGGCCAAGCTTGTACACAAGAAAAGTAAAAGCTATGCGGAAGCAATCTCAAGTTCCAACTATGCTAGTACTATATATTTCAACTATCTCATCTCCTGGAAAGTGAGTGAACCGATCTTCGCCATTTGAATCTTGAATGTTGATAGTAGTCCGGAAGTGTGATCCGAAGAGACATAGTCGTACGCTTAAATCCCTAACTTTTGCCTAGACCGCCTTTCGGTTTTCACCAATGATACCTTTTTGCCCAAGCCGCCTTTTCGTGTTTTCGACTTGCCGTGTACATGTTTTGTATATATCCTTAACTTTGCCCGAACCCTTTGGTTCGCAAGGATGCCCTTATTTTTCCTAGGTTCGCCGACCTAGCGGGTCTCTTTCATGTAGTATTTTGACTATGTCTCGCTCATGTGGAAGTCTTCACCATCCATGGTGCTAAGTATCATAGCTCCTCCGAAAACACTGCCTTGACTACAAACGGTCCTCATAGGTGGGAGTCCATTTGCCCTAGGATCACCTTGTGGAAGAATGATGCGCTGACTACTAAATCACCGACTTGGTAGACTCGTGCTTGACTTTCTTGTTAAATGCTCGATCATTCGCTTCGATAGATCCGCCCATGGCGATGGATGCAAGTCGTCATCAATCAAGTTAACTGTCAAGCCGAGTCTCGAATCCAATCGCTCGCTTAACTCAAGGCCCGGAGGACTCGTCGAGGGTATCTCAACCTCGATAGGAAGGACCGCCCATACCGTATACAAGGGAGAAGGGGGTTGTCCCTGTTGATGTCCGTACTGTAGTGCGATAACCATGAAGAGCGAATGGTAACATCTCATGCCAATCTTTGTAAGTCATTGTCATCTTCTGTATAATCTTCTTAATGTTCTTATTGGCGGCTTCCACTGCGCCATTCATCTTAGGCCGATATGGAGAAGAATTATGATGTTTGATCTTAACCGCGCAGTTCTTGATCATCTTGTTGTTGAGATTAGAGCCGTTATCTGTGATAATCCTCTCAGGAGTGTCGTATCGACAGATAAGATTATGCTTGATGAATCGAGCCACAACATTCTTGGTAACAGATGCGAACGAGGCTGCTTCTACCCACTTGGTAAAGTAATCAATTGCCACAAGGATGAAACGATGTCCATTGGAAGCTGTGGGCTTGATTTCTCCGATCATGTCCATGCCCCACATTGCAAAAGTCCAAGGAGCTGTTAGAAAATTCAGAGGTACTGGAGGTACGTGCACTTTGTCTGCATAAATCTGGCACTTGTGACAAGATCGAGCGTAGCGGTGACAATCGCCTCCATGGTGGACCAATAGTAACTGCTCTCAAAATCTTTTAGCCATGGTGTGTCCACTAGAGTGGGTACCAAATGCGCCTCGTAACTCTTCCATGATACGTATTGTCTCGTCTACACAATGAGTAAGCACAAGTCGGGTCGCTTGTATAAGATGTCGCTCGAGGAAGAATTTGGAAGCAAATCTTCTCAAGAACTTATCGTTGATGTATCGCCTGGATATTCTGAGTCTCAAGATACCTCTTCACGCCATAGTACCAAGGTTTCTCTTCCGTATCAAGCTCATAACAATATGCGGTTCGCCGAACTTCTCAATGATGATCCGGGGAGCCTCGTTGTCCCATCCGACCTTGAACATAGATGACATAGAGAATGCGTCCGGCAACTAATTCTTTCTCGTGGATGTGATCAGTAATCTCTTCAAGTAGGGATCAAACTCGTAACATGCTCGATACGAATGAGGTTTGATGCTTCGATCCCACTCGCCTTAATCTGACCGATCACCAAAGTCGAGTCTCCATACACCGTAAGAACTTGATTCTTAAGTCAATAGCAGCCTTTGATACCCATGATGCACGCCAGATTCGCCATGTTATTGGTGCAATCAAACATAATCGCGTGAAAGGCGATGTCCGTCATAGGATGTAATAATGGCGCCAATGCCATTGCATTTGAGGCTCCATCAAAGACCATGGTCCATCGGGATCCTTGTTCGTGTCCTTCGTCTGGCCTCGGTTCTTCACAATCAGAATTAGTAAAACATCTTCATCTGAAATTGAACGCATAGATCGATAGTCATCTACGGCTTGACGAGCCAAATGATCGCTACTACACTTCCTTTGATTGCTTTCGAGAAGTGTACTGGATGTCATACTGGTCAAGATCATCCGCCATCTTGCTATTCTTCCTGAGAGCTGGTTTCTCAAATATGTATTTTATTGGATCCATCTTGGAAATCAACAAAGTAGTGTGAGTCAACATATACCGCCTTAGTCATGAGCAGCCCAAGTTAAAGCGCTGTAAGTTTTCTCGAGTGAGTATCTTGTTTCACAGGTAAACTTTTGCTAAGGTAGTATATTGATGCTCTTTTCGACTGCACTGCCATGTTGCCCCAACACACACCCCATTGAGTTCTCTAACACTATCAAGTACATGATAAGAGGTCTTCCTTCAAGTGCATCGTGATAGAGGATTCTGAGGTACCCTTGATTTTGTCAAAAGCGATCCGCAATCGCCGCTCCATTCCACTACTTGATCTTTCTTAAGTAACTTGAAGATTGGCTCACAAGTAGCGCTAGATGTGCAATAACTGCAATGTAGTTCAATCGGCCCAAGAAACCTCTCGACTTCTTTCTCTCGCAGGCCGGCATCTCCGAATGGCTTTAACCTTGGCGGGTCAACTTCAATACCTTTTACCACGACAACAAACCCTAAGAGTTTTCCTGATCCGACTCAAAAGTGCACTTGTTAGATTAAGTCTTAGTCTATTTCTTCAACCTATCAAACCGTAAATGATCAAGATGTTCTTCTTCACCGTGATCGAGCTATCATGTCGCCGACATAAACCTCTATCTCGTGATGAATCATGTCATGAAACAACGCCACCATAGCACGCTGATAAGTGGCGCTCGCTTTCACCCAAACGGCATAACCTTATAGCGAAAGTTCCCCACGTAACGAAAGTAGTCTTCCATGTCTTCGTGGAGCCATCTTGATCCGATTGTAACCGAGAAACCATCCGTGAAGGAGAAAACCTTATGCCGAGCGGTGTTGTCAACCGTAACATCAATACGAGGAAGGGAAATCATCTTTCGACTTGCTTGTTCAGATCTCGTAATCCACACACATCCGTATTTTACCATCCTTCTTAGGCACAGAACCACATTAGCAACCCATCAGGATAGGAAGTAATCGCTAAGAAGCCGGCGTTGAACTCGTTTACAACTTCGCTTTGATTTTCTCTCGATATCTCGTGATGCGTATGACGAACCTTCCGTTTCACTAGGAGAAACCTTCTTTGTCGGCAATCGGTGTACCACAATATCAATGTCCAACCTTGCATGTCTTCTTGTCAGAAAGTACCGCAAGTTCTCCTCGAACTTCACAATCTTCTCTCACTTCGCCTTCGGCTTGGTAGATCGGATTATCGAAGTCATATTTAGCAATAACATAGTCAGTTATTAACGAGATTCGAGTGATTCGCAGCACGGGTGTGTGTAAGAAACACATAGCTTTTTGAAGGGGTGATAAAGTAAAGAAAGAAAACAAACAATCGAATGCAAAAGTCCAACGAATTTATTAAATGAAAATACACAAACGACAGATAATAACCCTCGCAAACGAGCCATGATGCCCCGGGCAAGGCACTAGGCTTTCAAAGTTTATTGTTCAAAACATAAAGAAATACAAAAAGCAAAACAAAATAAGAGCAATTACTCCTGACTAAAGGAGATAGGTATGACGTCTTTAGTCTTCCAATTGCCGAGCCCATTGTCTGAAGTTGGGAAGATCCACTTGCTGATGTCGAAGTCGTTGTCGTCGTCTTCTATAGCATGGATTCCACTCTGGCTGATGCGGAAAGGAAGTTAGCCGGCACGCTCACGCGATCATCTTCTCCCTCGATGGTAAAGCCTAAACCACCTTGTCAAATTTGAAAGGAAGATCGTGGAGCTGACCCCAAATAGTACTACGTCCTTCTTCAACAAAGAACTGAGCATCTTTCACGAGGCCATCCTAGGCGGAACTTGTGTAACTTCAGAGGATAGGAGAGTCAACAGCATGACTGGTATTGTTTCAAAAGCTTGACAGGGAGCCTCAAGAATTCACCTCCATCTCGAGGTATCGGAATGATCAGTAGATGACCGACCATATATTCTTCTTCACCACATATGTAACAACCTTCCCTTTCACCGTATTTCAATTTGATGTAAGGTAGAAGTAATGTCACGCCCCATGTATCCAAGGGCGCCCAAGTAGGTAAGAGTAAGTCGGACGGATGTCCATGACAAAGAAAGTAGAGTCAAAAGTCCGGGAACCGACTTTGACAGTGTAATGAGCTCTCCAAGTACCGCCGCTTAGAACCATCAAAAGCTCTCACAATTATATCACCGGGTCTCGTAACCAACCCTTCGATATCAAGTCGATCAAAAGCGCTTAGGATATTCAGAGCGTAACCGTATCCACCAAAACATGGATAGTGTAATGCCCTTGCATTCAACAGATGTGCAAGGCTTTGTTGTGTTTCTTTCCTGGAGTCAAATTAGCATCGAGAAGCCTAGTCCGTTGTTGGCGTGCTAGCAATACAAACTTCAAACTGTCGTGGTAGTGTCTTGCGCACATGAGCATTCTTCGAAACTTCACCAAGGCATTAGCATGAGCCTCGGAGTACAAGAGCAGAGCATGGATATCTCTGACGGAGTCTGTCTCCAACTGCTCCACAACATTGTAGTCACTCTTCTTGATGATCTTCGCATTTCTCCATTTCTTGTTTGAGGTGTCTTCAAGAACTTCCTTTGGTACTTCGAGCAGGATGAGTCAACGTTCTTTCTCTAGCTTGGGAATGGGTTGAATAGCTGGAATGCGAGCTGGAGTCGCAGTGTCTTTTGGAGGAGAGATTGGAGAAAACCTTCCGCCGGGTCACCTTACTTGATCCGGTGATGTTGTCAATGTCAGGAATGGTAGCTTCAACTGTAAGATCTTCAATGGTTAGTGGGTCTTGCTTGACGCCATGATAGTAAACATCAGCTCCATAATTCCAAGGGATAGCTTTTTCAGAGGAATATGGAACTGGCCTTGGAGAAGTGATAATGAGAGGCGCCACTCTAGGCACAGGATCAGCAGAGGAAATTCTTATAGTGTTAACATCAGCATAGTCTTCTGGGAAATCGTCACCCCATCCGGTTGCTTTAACATCTTCAATAGGAATTTTGTAGCTCTCAGGAATAGTGTACTTCACCATGTAATCATACTTTCCACTTGGCTGCCCCAAGGTATCCCACACAGATGGTACAGCTTCATTCACATCTTCGATCTTCAGCTTAGACATTTCATCACACAGCTTCTGCACAAGTGGTTTCAGAAATAGTATCTCACGGCTGTCCATCATGCACTGAACACGTCTTCTCAACCAAGGACAACCATCAGGCGCAGATGGGCACCAACGACAATCCTCTGGGCATCCTAGATTGACACCAGCTTGTAGCAAATTCTTCTTAACAGTCATCAGAGGAATGGTCAAGTCATCTATGTTGAACACATAAGTATCCTCACCAACAGCATTGGAACTTTTGTCATGGTTAGGCATAGGAGCGTTGATCACATTCGGAGCCTCAATAGGAGGGTCAAACTCAATCTGCTTAGCTTCAATCATGTCTTGAATCTTGTTCTTCAGAGCCCAACAATCATCAGTACTATGTCCTGGGCTATTGGAATGGTAAGCACACTTAGCATTAGGATTGTATCTCGGAGAGGAAGTGTTGACGCCGAGGAGGATCCTCAAGGTTATCAGCCTCGCTTTCAACATGTGTTGCAAGGCTCATACATGGCATGTTGATCTTCAGAACTGCCTCGTGGCGCTCGCTCACGCCGTTGTCTCACCGAGGTTAGGATGTAGGATCGAGATCACAACCGCCTCACAGATTGAGCGGTCGCCTTGGCTTGGCTTTTCCGACCATACACAGATTAGTTTCTTTCTTACCACCAAAAGATCTCTTCAAAGATTTGAAGATGACTCTCAATCTTCCCACTCTGATACCACCAATATGCTCGTCATTAATATCACCTGAATCCGGTCAAGAGTTTCCAATCGATGATTGAAGAACGGCCTCGTTAGTGTCCCCATAAACATATCAACCAACTCCCTATTGGACAAGGGTGGTCGAACTCACCGCTAGATCTCCATTTCGAGCATACTTTTGAACTTCTCATCACGACCCATAGACATACTTTGTAGTTGCATGCGAGTGGGTGTCAATTCAAGATTGTACTCATAATCGTCAGAAAGCATCACCAAGTCACCCAAGTACGGATACGGTCATTCTCTAGCCGATAGTACCATTCCAACCGAGTTCCGGACAAACTCTCTTGAAAATAGTGCATCCACAACTTCTCATTAGTGTGGGGTTGATCTTCCGACATAGGACTTCAAATGCAGCTTAGGGCAAGACATGCCATCATACTTAGCAAAAGTTGGAACTTTGAACTTGGGAGGAATCACAACACTGTGGACAAGACTCGATCATCAAAATTCAGCCAACATCTTCGTGTTTTCCACAAAGATTCAAACGGTCTTCAAGTTGCTTGTACTTGTCATCTTCATCGAGTATTGGTCATCATCATAGTTTTCTCGTGCTCATGCCGACTACCTTCACCATCACCTTGTTACTTTGCTCATCCTCCTTCTTGACACTTCCTTCGTGAGAGCTCAATTCGACTAACCACCTAGGACCTCCTTTGTAGCGCCGCCCATGTTGAGAAGACCAACAACCTTCTTCTTCGTTGATGAGCTTCTTCAGTCTTCTTGGCCTTTGACCAAGCCGGTAAACATCCACAAACCGAGCATTCGAGCTCGAGATCTTTGATGACTGCTCAAGAGCCATTTCGCTAAAATAAATAGCGAGCAAATGAGAAAACCAATCTTCAATGTACCGTGATGCAATGTTATGCCATGCTATGATGTTTATGCGAATGCAATGCAATGTTTTCAAGGACCTTAGAGATTTAAATTTGTTAAACAAGCAATGAACAAACATTTATTAGTACTTTTCATTATTCTTTTTTTCTTTTTAAGTACAAAGGATAGTTCAAGACAAATAAAAGAAAACATATAAATCCTAAAGCTCTAAGTCTCCCATGGGCCTTCTTGGTGCCGATGTAGGCCTTGATGTTTCGCCTCGTGAAGTAGCTTGGTCAACTCTAACACTTCCTTTTCACTTGCATAGCACGAGCTTCAAAGGTATCCCTTTCTTTAAGTTGAATCCAAGATATCTTCAAGTCTTCAAAATCAGTAGGCATGTCGGATAGAGAACGTATAGGCTCGCCACCTATAGCAACAGTTCCATAATTATCGGTACAGCGTGAATGGCATCATGAGGTTTTGAGCTCGAGCTCGCACCCATTTGAGGTAAGGTTCCCAAGGAATGGAGTTCGTGCCCCAAAGTCTTGGTATCGCCTTCTTTACCATGCCCCAAGTATGAACCTTCGCTTAATTCGAGATCGTGATTGTAGTCGAACACAATATCTTGGAGAAGCATATCATGTGGACCATCTCTTCGAGCAAAACCAAACCGACGAGAGCTAAGGAAGGGTTAAGTAATACCTCCCTTATACCAAGGAGTGGTACATTAGGGAATTCTCCACAACGCTCAATGAATGTGAAGTCCTTTTGAGAGAAAAGACTCAACGGATATCGAATGAGAGAGTGACATTAACCTTTGAGACCATCTCAACCTTTGTTCATTCTTCAAAATGATGGAGGAAGGTGCGAAATAAACCACCGGATAGTAACGGTATGCAACACATGAGAGTTCCTTGTCTCTTAGTAGTACGAGTGTGAGAGAATGTAGGATGTCTCCAAGTAAAGTAGGCACCGGATTGCGTAAGAAACAACTTGATGGCGCTGAAATCTATGAATTGATCCGAGTTAGAAATAGAACCAAACCATAGATTAGCAAGGCCACAATATCTTCAAATGCATGGAAACTCATAACTTTGAGGAATTCCTGCTTTCTTAATTAGGAACTTGGAAAGTAAACCCTTAACTCCACTTCGGTTTCCCAATTGGCTTCAATGTCCGAGCGCTTAAGATGTGGTCGATGTAATGTCTTCGCATTTAGGAACCTTTTCTAGACCGTGAATGGCATTTGATCAAGAATAGGTATCCCAAGTAGCTTAGAGAACTCTTCCAAGGTAGGAACCAACCGATAACTGGGAATGTAAAGCAATGGTGTTTCGGATCAAGAACCGAATAGACATGCATCATATCTTCTTCAAACCGAGATAACCAAATCAAGTAGATAACCATGTCTTTGATGAACCGAGCATGGTCGGAATTTCAAACCAATTCTTTGAGTTGAGAAGGTATACCCATGAAGTTGATTCGGATAGTCTTTCTAGAAGCCATAATCCCTACAAAAGAAAGCAAAGATAAATCCCTAGGTCCTTGAAATAGTTAGAAATGATATGCAATGCAAGTGATGTCATGATGTCATGTTTGGCACACACAAACAATTCACACAATGAGCCTAGGTTTAAGGCTTGCATGAGGTATAGGTGATTACCCCACCAAAAGTTTGAGTTGGTTCATCCCGCCCTATAATAGTAACCGGTTCTAGGAATCTCACATCATTGATCTTTCTCGAGGCGCTTATTTCAATACGATCGCCAAGTGGTCAACCGAAATATCCCAAAAGTCTGATCTTAATGAGCGTAGCATCGAGTATCAACCAACCTTAGTCTACACCAAAGCCGGCCATCTCACTACCTTCTAATGGCCAAGATGGGTCAATTAAGGTTCTAAAAGTTTAGTTAGCGCTTGATGACACCACACGAAGCCAAATACTATCCTCAACTTGGGAATGAAGAGTATCAGACATCCAAAGTGTCACGCTAACGTAGCCATCATGTTGACCGCTTTGATATACGCCTAACGGTCGCGACGATTTATTGCTACTTACCTAAAAGGAAACCCGGATCCGTGTAGGATCCCCACAATATAATACCCAAGCAACCCTTAAAGATAAAGCAAGCAAGTCAAACAAAAGCAAGAAGATGATCTAAAAATCCCTAAGGCATTCTCTTTAGGGTGTTTCTACAGTCGCCAGCCTGTAATACGGTGAACCGACTTTGTGGATTTTTGTATCGCAATGTGCGGATAGCAAGAGTCGCCACCGACTTTTCTTTTATCCAATTAAGGGAAGGTAAAAGAGAAAAGACCTTCGTTAGATTCGAGTAAGGGAGAAGGTTATGAAAAGGGAAGGTATTAGCACCTCTTTCCATCCGTAGTTATCTACGGCTCTAGTTGCTCTTAGATCACTTTAAAATTGTGCTTTCTGTGTTTGACAAAAATGTTTTGAAAAGGCATTTCGCTTTGACTTTGTAATGATTCATGTAGGAATGTATACAAAGTGTTTGGAAATGTTTTGTTTTGAAAAGAGTTTGAACTTTGACAAAAGCGTGAGGTGTGAAAAGCATTTGATTTGAGCAAGCAACTAAAAGTCTTATTACCTACTCGAATTGGTCGTTGTGTTGTTTTACGCCTTTAGAATAGTGATATCCATACCATTAGTTGGTAGGTAACCTATTCGCTGGATGTAAAGGACATTCAAGGGACATCGGATGGTCATAGAAAGCTTGTAGGAAGTATCCTAGCACATTCAAGGGACTATCATCATTTTCGTAGGCAACAATCGAGGGTCAAGATCATGTATTCGAGGCGACATCGTGGTCTATGATCTTGTATCAAGGGACTATGATGATTTGTTTTGAAGGCAACGGTGCTAGAATACCTCTACGCTCGAGGGACTTGACCATTTTGAATTCAAAGGCAACGAGAGAGAATTACCCTAAGGGGTATGTGTGTGAAAGAGTGTGTTGATTTCATATTTTATCTTGAAAATTAGTGGCTATGTTCAATTTTATCCATACACGCCTAATTACTAGCGCTTTATAGGGTGCGGAATTTAAATGCGGAATGTAAAGATGCGGAAAGATAAATGTCCTACGCTATTACATGGATTTGGGCGTATACATAATTTAAACTTATGGAAAATAAAACCCTAATTTAAACTATTACATCCCATGAACAGTTACATAATTGGAAAAATGAAAACAAGAAAAGAAACCGTCTAAACGGAACAACTCGTGAAAAGATAAGAAAATCTAAAATACGATGAAATTGAATAAGAGAAAATATTAGTAAAATGCAAATTTTGAATGAAAAATTATGACATGCTGGAAATAACATTAATATGCTAAAATAATTTTTTGGGATTTTTTGGATGCATTTTAATAATTAAAAAACTAATAAAAAGTGATTTTAATGCTAAATTATGAATAAAAATAAATATGCATGCAAAATTGTATTTTTTAATTTTATAAATTAAATAAGTATTTTCAGAAAGTAAATGCAAAAGGAAAAAATATTTTGATGATTTTTAATGCATGAAATAAAAATATGAAAAGAAATTAAAATAGCATGAAAATATTAAATAAATAAGAAAAATAGAAAATATGCAAGTTTGGAAAAAAGAAACTCAAAACCGGTCCTGGGGAGATTCGAACTGAGGACCTGGGAGAGCATCCATGAACAGGAAGCGCCTTAACCAACTGAGCCAAGTGTGCAAGCTGTTTGAAAACCGGAGTGAGTGGATTACAACAGGTGTCACTCCCGATCGCCTGCTCGCGCCAACCATCGCTCTTCGCTTTGAATTTTCAAAAGCTTGCGGCCTTTCTTCGACGCCACAGCCCTGGCACATGGAAAATCAAGTATACATAATATAAATAACATCTAAAGACATGGTTCGATTCTGCATCATTCAACGCAATGGACATGGTCTCGTGGTCCAATTTTTCCTATTTTGTGAAACCCTAAACGGCATAGGAAACCCTAACAATGGTGATACGTGTTCTCGCCATGGAAATTCAATTAAAGTGCCCGAAGCTTGCAATCTTCCTACTAATCACAAAAACAAACACAAAACATGTTAATAATGCATGAATATGAGAAATCGATTTTGAATTATATTGGAACAAACCGAATTCGGATTTCTTGTTTCTTGATGGTTTTTGACAATGTAAAGGTCTGGATCGACTCAAGAGGTATCAAAGAATGCAATGGACACCTCAAAATCGATTGAAAACGGCCGAACTAGGCGCACTTTGCTTGTGTGTCACGGATTTTTGAGTTCTAGGTTAGGGTTCTTGAGCCAATTTTTTCGTCCTCAATCATGTGCTATGCATTATACATTTATAGTGGATGGGTTTGGAGCTGATTTGAGGAAGAAATCATCACTAATCAATGCAAATCAAATTTGATTTTTGTACAAAATCAAAATTTCAATTCTTGATCAATTTCAATCCAATCTTGCCATATCAATCCAAATTTCGAAATTTGCTGGCTTTAATGAGTTGCTTGGATCTCAAGGAAGAAATAAAAATCAAGTTTGCAATTAATTTTGATTTTATACTTTATTTTTGAATTTAATTTGTATTTAAATGAATAAATTCCAAATTAAATAGAAAAATAAAATAAAAATTCGTGGCATTGGGCTTGG
The DNA here is from genome assembly GCA_021764765.1 of Vicia sativa. Taxonomy (NCBI): domain Eukaryota; kingdom Viridiplantae; phylum Streptophyta; class Magnoliopsida; order Fabales; family Fabaceae; genus Vicia; species Vicia sativa. The sequence goes on along the minus strand of CM038793.1, from coordinate 130,335,812 downwards.
ATATTCCTAATTGTATAGGAACAAGTTTGATGAAGAAAAGTAGGCCCACTTGCAAAGTTTTTGATTTTAGAAGTATCTTTGTGCACTTCTTCAAAATTGCCCACTTGTGAATGGTGTATCTTGCTCAATTTTCCACATTTTGAGTGTTCTTGGACATTTTGAAAGCTCTAAGAGTCCTCTAACCAACCTTTGGTCTCATTCAATTGAGTTTCCATGCTCAATATATCCTCAAAACAATGTTGACTTTTGTTGACTTTGAATGACCGTAATGTTGAACATACCTCTCAATGAAGCATTTTTGAGACAGAGAATTGAATTTCCTTCAAACAAGAGGTGGTGGAAATTTTTGAGAAGTATGAGAAAGTTATGATCAACAAGTTCGCCTGACTTTCACCAGAAACCCCAATTTAGAAAGTTCGAGCAAATCTGAGTTCTTGATGAATCATGATCAACCTCGATCAAATGATGAATGTAACTAAATGAGGATGTTGACCAAAATCATGAAGTTTGATCAGCGTTGACCACAGCTGACTTTTGTCCATCCGATTTTCAACCATCCAATCGTTGACCAAGCAATTGTTCAGGAACTTGACAGAGGAACATGAGAACACATTGATGTTGGAAGTCCATCTGATCGAGGATCACCAAACCCCATTCGATTGTCTAGAGAGGTTTTCTGATCAACCTTGAGAAATCCTTGAGTATGGATGTATGAAATATCTTGAGAAGATGGAGGGAAAATTTTGGGGTATGACAATTACTCAATACATTTCATACATCCATACTCAAGGATTCCTCAAGGGTTGATCGACAAACCTCTCCTGACAATCAACCAAACTAGGTTTGGCAATCTTAGATCCGATGGACTTCCAACATCTCCAATGGTCATCATGCCTCCTCATATGCTTCAAAGATTCTCCATGTCAAGTTTCAAGCCTCACAAGTCAAGTTTCGTGCAATTGCTTAGATGGTCGAAAATCAATCAGATAGACAAAAGTCAATCGTGGTCAACATACAACAAACTTCCCGATTTTTGGTCAACATCCTCATTTTGAAGTCACATTCATCATTTGATCAAGGTTTGATCATGATTCATCAAGAAAACTCAAGATTTGCACAAAAGTCAAAATTTCCAAATTAGGGTTTTTTAGTGAAAAGTCAACTAAACTTTGACTGAGCATAACTTCTTCATACTTTCTCAGAAATTTTTCCACCACCTCTCATTTTGAAGGAAATCCAATTCTCTACAACTTCATGTCTCACAAGAATGTTCAAAAAATGCTTCATTTGGAAGGTATGGATCAAAACATTACAGGTCCTTTTCAAAGTCAACAAAAAGTCAACTTTTTGTTTTGAAGTTTTATTGAGCATGGAAACTCCAATTGAGATGAAACCAATGAGGTTGGTTAAAGGACACTTAGAGATTTCTAAAAAGTCCAAGAACACTCAAAAATGTGGAAAATTGAGCAAAATACACCTTGCACAAGTTGGGTATTTTTGAAGAAATGCACAACTTGTTAAAATCCAAAATTTTGCAAATGGGCCTAGTTTTTCTTCATTCAAACTTGTTCCTTAGACAATTTGGAACATCCAAGCCCAATGCCACAAATTTTAGCTTTATTTTTCTATTTAATTTGAATTTTATTCATTTAAAAACAAATTAAATTAAGAAATAAGGTACAAAATAAAAATTAAATGCAAAATTGATTTTTCTCTCATACTTGAGATCCAAGTAACTCACACAAGTCGGCAAATTTCAAATTTGCATTGATTTGGCAAGAAATTGAAGAAATTGATCAATATAAGATTTGATTTTGTACAAAATCAAATATTTTTTGCATTGATTGATCATTATTTGTTCCTCGAATCAGCCCAAAATCCATCTACTATAAATGTACAATGCATATCACATGAACAAGAACAGAAAAATTGCCTCAAAGAACCCTAACCTAAAGCAAAAAAAACTGTGGTATTCAAGCTACCTGCAGCCCTAGTTCCAAATTTTGTTTCAATTGGTTTTGAGCATTCCATTACATTCCTTGGAGTCCTTGGAGTCGATCCAGACCTTTACATCATTCAAAAACATCAAGGATCACGAAATCCAGTTTTGGTTTGTTCATACTTTTTCAAATTTCGATTTCTGTAATTCATGCATTATTAATGTGTTTTGATGTTTGCTTTGTGTTTAGTTTGAAGTTTGCAAGCTATCTGGACAATCCAATTGCATTTTCATGGCTCGAATCGAAATATACCATTGCTAGGTTTTCAACCGATTTAGGTTTCTTAAACGGAAAATTGACAAAACTAGCACCACCATCGTGTTTAGAATGTTATTTGCAATCGATTCATGTATTCATAGCTCATTTATATTGCTTGTATGAAGTTTTGGAATTGTATTTAGCCGAAGGCCGACGCTAACTTTTCAAAATTTCAAATGAAGAAGATGAAGATTCGCGTGTTCGGGTCCTTAAATCAAGTTTGTATAAAACGCTTTCATTTACATGACACCAAGTGCGCTGGCCCAGGTTAAGGCATGGAAGCGTGACGTGTTGCCCGAGGTCTCTTCAATCCCGCAAGACCAATATATTTTGCTCTTTTGAAACTAACATACTTTTTCTTATTTTCTTTAATATTTTCATGTTAATTTAATTTATCGTCAAATATTTTTACCATGCATCTAAAAACACCAAAATATTTATTTTTGCATAATAATCGAAAAATGTTTATTTAATTTTAATATAAAAGTTATTATTTTTGCATGCATATTTAATTTAATTATTAATTAATCGCTTAAAAGACTTTTAATTGTTTTAAATTATCAAAGCAATTCGTAAAATTACCAAAATTTATTTTATCATATTAATGCCATTACTAACACAAAACCTTTTTCCTCATTCAAGAATATTTATTTTTACTAACATTTTCTTATGCAATTTTCTCGATTTTCCGATTTTGTATCTCGTTTCATGTGTACCTGCTTTGGACGATTTTTCTTGCTTTTCTTTTCAATCATGTAATTGCCTATGGGATGTAATAGTTTAATTAGGGCTTTTATTTTCCGTGACTCTCATTATGTATCCGCCCAAAGCCATGTAATAGCGAGACATTTACTTTCCGCACTTTATATTTCCGCAATTTACTTTCCGCACCCTATAAACCGCTAGTAATTAGGCGTATGGCAAGATAAAATTGGACATAGATCACTCATAATTCCAAGATAAAATATCCGAATTGACACACTCTTCACACACGCACCTTAAGGTAGTTCTCTCTCGTCTGTTTAATACAAATGGTCAAGTCCTCGAACGTAGAGGTATTCTAGCACCGCTGCCTTCAAAACAAATCATCATAGTCCTTCGATACAAAGATCATAGACCCACGATGTCGCCACGAATACATGATCTTGACCTCGATTGTCGCCACGAAAATGATGATAGTCCTTCGAATGTGCTAGGATACTTCCTACAAGTTGCCTCTATGACCATACGATGTCCCTTCGAATGTCCCGCTTACATCCAATCTAATAAGGTTACCTACCAACTAATGGTATGGATAGCACTATTCTAGAGGAACGAAATAACACGAAAACGACCATTCGAGTAGGTAATAAGACTTTTAGTTGCTTGCTCTATCAAAATACTTTTCACACCTCACACTTTTATCAAAGTTCAAACTCTTTTCAAAACAAAACATTTCAAACACTTTGTACACATTCCTACATGAATCATTACAAATTCAAAGCGAAATGCCTTTTCAAAACATTTTTGTCAAACACACGTAAAGCACAATTTTAAAGTGATCTAAGAGCAACTAAGAGCCAGATAACTACGGATGGAAAGGGGTGCTAATACCTTCCCTTTTCATAACCTTCTCCTTACTCGTAATCTAACGAAGGTCTTTTCCTGTCTTTTCACCTTTCCTTAATTGGATAAAAGAAAATCGGTGGCGACTCTTGCTATCCGCACATTTGCAATACAAAATCTCAAACTCGTTCACCAGACATATGCTCACATCGCTCGAGGCTATGGGACTTCCTCCTTTTCCGCTTGTGCCATTTGTTTGTTTGCATTGCATTGTTTGTGTGCTTCCTAAAGAACTTGTTTGCTTCATCCTTTTGTCATCTTCGTTCTACATTAGGTAGTGATTCGAGATAGACATAGATTTAGGTTATAAACTGCTCCATTCCTTTTTGTCGCCTTCGATTCTACTTCAAGTAGCGAATCGAGATAGACATAGATTTAGGTTTTAAACCTTTGGCATGTTCCTTAGGATTCTCTTGAATCTACTTTAGGTAGTGATTCGAGTTAGACCTTAGGTTGTAATCCATGCATGATAACATTAGGGATAGAGTTAGATAGTTTCCTTGATTGTTTTCTAGTTTCTTTCGCATCCTTGCATGTAATAAAATTAAAACTTGTTTTCTTCTTTCTTTCCCGTGTTTCCTTCCCCGTGTTTTCTTTATTTTCTTTTCTTTCACATGCATACTATTTGAGCATACATATCTAGCAATTAAGCAGTAAATAGATATAAACACACCCATTAAGTAGAAAATAGAAGTGGATATTGTTGGTGAAGATTTTGATATCTCGTGATTCTAATAGAAATCATTAAGCTCAAAACTAAACAATGTCAAGATTTGTTGGAACAAAGTGAATGCCATAATTCAGATGAAAGAATTGGCTCTTCGAATGGACCCCGAATTTGGAGCTCGAATGGAAATTATGATGACATATGTAAAGCAAGCTCAAATAGTAGTAGGTTGTATCCGAGAAGCGAGTTCAAAGTCAAGTGGTCAAGACATTTGAAATTCAAACGCGAGGATAATTGGAATTTAGAATGTATGCTACCGGAGACGGTTCAAGACGCGTGGAAGCAAAAAGGTGCAAAGGTTTCATGTTTTGAACATGTCAAGATCTCATGTTGCACCGCTATGGTCGAAGTAGTATAATAGAGTCTTAGTGTTAGGATTGCAGTGTCATATCTATTGTACAAAATTCAAGAAACATTCAAAATACCACATGGTTAGAACGTGCGATGATGTACGATGATTGCACCAAACTTTTATTATTCAATAATGTATCTTTATCTTTCAGCTTTATCTTTATCCTCGATTAATGTCTTTTAAATTCTTTACCTTCAAAGTCATTTAACTTTCCTTGCATTCAAATGTTTCTTCCATTTCAAACCCTTTACTTTTCTCGAAACTATTACATTAACGCCTTATTTTCCAAAGCTTTTACATACTTGTTTTACATTCTTGTCTTTTACATTTCATGCCTTTACTTTGAAAAGTCTTTTATATTCAAAAGTCATTTAAGCATTTCACTTATATTTCCTCCAAATTGAATCTTTGTTTATTCACTCATTCAAATCAATATTATGTTTCTTTATTTAATCATGGCACTAAGTTACTAAATGCCGTGGATCGAAATACGTTGGACTTATATAAAACACTCTAAATATAAGCCTTAAACTTGAAGCCTTATTTTATTATTAATTCTATACAAACAACCAATACCCCATAGGATCAATCTAGTCGATCCTGCAAGTTACCAGAGGAATTGAATAACAATCACAACGCTTATTCGATAGTTTGGAAGACTAGCGGTTGTTTCACCAGAAATCATTGTGAACAAATTGGCACGCCCAGTGGGACCCATTGGTAGTTACAAATTAAAAATAAGGATTATAAGACATAATTATTATAAAAGTTCCTTCTGAGTAGACAAAGTTCGTTGGTATATGAACCTTAGGAGTGGTAGAATAACTAATAGTAACCAACCCTTAGCCAGAAGAAAACGAAATAATAGGATGTCTAATCCAAATAATCAACAAGGGGAACAAAACGCCCCACATGGAACAGGCACTAGTTCATCTGTTTCGACGGGGAACGTCCAGTGCGATCCCTTCGAATGCGCAGTCAGTTGCGTCTTTGACCAGTAATATGGCCATGAACGGAACAAGTGGCAGGTCAATAAACAATTCGACCCTAGGAAATACAGGGGCCACTGGTTATATTGGGGGATCTGTCCCACAAAGTGGGGCACAAACACATTTCGCTACCCCACCACCAACTAGACCACCCAGCTTCGATAGTAATAGACCCAGAAATCCCCCTTACGGGATGCCAACATCTTTCATGGCAGGTTTACAAACTTCGACTTCGAACACGTCACCACAATTAGGGTCTGGTTCTGGGGCTAACCAATTCATGACAAATAACCAAGGGTCAGTAGGTTATAGTGCATTGCCTATCCTAACCACGGAAAATCAGATAGCTTTTAGGCAGTTAATGGATGATAGTAACCATAATATGATATGAGTGTTAGCGCAAACTATGCAAGAAATCTTTGCCCCAATAGTGCAAAATGTAACTGTGACAAACAGAGAAAACGCAGATAATATGAGTCGAATAGAAGATTTCTTCGCTCCGCCAGAGAGGCGTAGGCAGAACCAGGCATTGGTTCGAGCGAACATACCTATCATCGAACAAGCTGTTGATGACCCACCCTATAGGCCAGTTAGAGAGGGGGTTAATTTGGGGGCTGTTCACAGTGATTTCTGGTGAAACAACCGCTAGTCCTCCAAACTATCAAATAAGCGTTATGACTGTTATTCAATCCCTCTGGTAACTTGCAGGATCGACTAGATTGATCCTATGGGGTATTGGTCGTTTGTGTAAACTTAAAATAAGGATTCATGTTCAAGGCTTGTTTTTGAATGTTTTATATATGTTCAAGTGTGTTTCGATTATGATTTTCAAGGACTTAATAACATGATCAAGTAAAGTAGTATAAAACTAATTTGAACGAGTAAAAGCATAAAGATTTCGAATTGCATAAAATGTATAAATGCAGGAATGCTTAAATGACTTTTAAATGTAAAAGACTTTCAAAGTAAAAGCATGAAATGTAAAAGGCATGAATGTAAGAACAAGTATGTAAAAGCTTTTTGGAAAATAAGAGCGTTAATGTAAAAGTTTCAGAAAAGTAAAGGATTTCGAAATGTAAGAAAAGCGTTAAATGCAAGGAAAATTAAATGACTTTGAATGTAAAGAATTTAAAAGACATTGATGCAAGATAAAGATAAACTGGAAAGATAAAGATGCATTATTGAATAATAAAAATCTTGGTGCAATCATACGTACATCATTCGAGCATTCGCTTCCCTAGCCATGTGGTATTTTGAATGTTATCAATTTTAGTACAATAGATATGACACACGTAAATCCTAACACTAAGACTTATTTATACTATTTCGACCATAACGGTCGACTTATGAGATCTTGCCACGCTTCGTATATGCGTAACACTATGCTTCTCAGCCCACGTCTTCGAACTGCTTCAGCGCATATTCGAACTTCCATTTATCCCGCCACGCTTGAATTTCAAATATCTCGAACTGTCTTCGCTTCAACTCGCTTCTAAACACCACGCTACTACCACTAAGCTCCTTTTATATGTATCATCATAATTGCTATTCAAGCTCCAAGTTTCGTGATGTCCATTCGAGGAGCCAATTCTTCATTCGAATCATGACATTCCCTTTGTTCCAATGAATACCGATATTGTTTCGTTTCGAGCTTAATGATTCCTATTCGAATCATAGATATCAAAATCTTCAGCCAACAGGGGCAAGGGCACAAAGGGTAGATGCCCCAGTGATTCGAGAAGAACCACAAAGGGGATTAATAGAACCACTAGCAAGGTTCGAAAGATTAGATGCCCCAGAGATTCGAGAGGAACCACAAGGGAAATGATGGAACCAGGGCAAGGGTCGAAAGATTAGAAGCCCCACTGCTTCGAGAAGAACAACCTAGTTGTCATGGTGGGTCGAAACCAAGACGCTGATGCAATTGTCCATAGAATTCGAAATGACAATATCTTGGTAGAGAATAACCTAACCACCATATAGAGAGGATTATGGCCCAAAACGGTATTAATACAGGGATTAGAAGGCCAAATTATGCCTCTCCTATAGCAGATTATGTAATGCATACTGATTTACCAAGGGGATACAAGATCCCTAAGTTTACAAAGTTTGTCGAGATACTAATGAGTCAATCTACGAACATATAGCCGATATCGATCAAGCAGAGACATAGCAAATAGTGAGAACCTTAGAATTAAATATTTCCCAAGTTCTCTCACTAAAAATGCTTTCACATGGTTTACCACTTTGCCTCCTAGATCGATAGACACCTGGACCCTCTTGGATAGGTTATTCCATGAACAATTTTATATGGGACAATCCAAGATAAGTCTAAAGGAACTAGCAAGTGTTAAGAGGAATTTTATCGAACCCATAGATGACTACTTAAATAGATTTAGACTTGAAATCGATGCTTCATGAGTTCCCGAACATGAGTTAGTCGAATGGTACCGTGGCTCGGACTATTCTATTCGAAAGAAATTAGATACACAATACTTGAGGGATATGGCTCTTAGCGGATAGGTTCATCATACCCCAAAATTTGCCCTCCATCTTCTCAAGACATTCCATACATCCATACTCTAGGATTCCTCAAAGGTTGATCAGACAAACCCTCTCCTAGACAATCAACCCAAACTAGGGTTTGGCAATTCTCAGATCCAGATGGACTTCCAACATCTCCAATGTTCTTCATGCCTCCTCATAGGCTTCAAAGATTCTCCATGTCAAGTTTCAAGCCTTACAAGTCAAGTTTCCTCGCACAATTGCTCGATGGTTGAAAATCACCAGATTGGACAAAAGTCAACTGTGGTCAACATATAGTCAAACTTCATGATTTTTGGTCAACATCCTCATTTTGAAGTTACATTCATCATTTGATCAAGGGTTGATCATGATTCATCAAGAAAACTCAAGATTTGCTCAAAAGTCAAACTTTCTAAATTAGGGTTTCTTAGAGAAAAGTCAACCAACTTTGACCGAGCATAACTTCTTCATACTTTCTCAAAAAATTTTCCACCACCTCTTGTTTTGAAGGAAATTCAATTCTCTACAACTTCATGTCTCACAAGAATGTTCAAAAAATGCTTCATTTGAGAGGTATGGATCAAAACATTACAGGTCCTTTTCAAAGTCAACAAAAAGTCAACATTTTGTTTTGAAGATATATTGAGCATGGAAACTCCAATTGAGATGAGACCAAAAGGTTGGTTAGAGGACTCTTAGAGATTTCAAAAAGTCCAAGAACACTCAAAATGTGGAAAATTGAGCAAGATACACTATTCGAAGTTGGGCAATTTTGGACAATTGCACAAAAGGATATTTTGTCAAAATGCAAAATTTTCCAAATGGGCCTAAAATCTTTTGATCCAAACTTGTTCATGACATTATTTGTGACCCATAAATGCTTGGCCATGACAATTTTCTATTTTATTAATTTATTTTGAATTTTAAACCATTTAATTCAAAATTAAATTATATAAAATATAAAATAAGATATTTTTCAAGATGATTGATTTTGATCAAACTTGAGGTCCAAGGAAGCCCAAAACACTTGCCAATTTCGTGCATGATCATATTTAAGAGAAAATCAAATTTCTTTCAAAATTTGATTTTATTTGAAAATCATTGAATGCATTCCAAATCAAATCTTTTACCTTGTTTTTCTCTCTCAAATCCTCTATAAATACCAAGCAAGATGCACAAGCAAAAGGACAAAACCCTAGCTCAAAGCATAACCCTTATTTTGCCAAAATTTTTCAAGAATTGTCAATTTTCGAATTTTATTTCCAGCCACATTCAAATTTCAAAACCACTCCATTGTCTTCGTGAGGTAAGTTTGAGTAAGTACACACCTTGCCAATGGTTAAAATAAGTCGAATCGATCCATATACATTCATACATATTCAAAACTTTCTTGATTTTGCATTTTTAATATCCGTGTGTTTTAATTGATTCTAACTATTCTGATGTGTTCATGAGGTTCCATGGATGAGATCTGGGCAATCGTTGTTAAGTTTGAACGTCCAAAACATGAGATGCCATACTTAGGGTTTCCAAACTGTGAAGCTTCGAACTGACTCATATAAGCGTTTTCAATCGAAACTGATGGCACCATTAGACTCGATGCCATCGAATTAGCTGGGAAGGGTGGTCCTTTGCTTTTTATTCACGCTATTTTGTAGGTTCGTGGATCGTGTCAGCCGGAGAAGACGACCGAGCTAGGGCCCGCCGTTGATCGGGATGAAGACCGCGAGGATGGCGTGGCACGATGGCTTGCTCGATTCGCTGCTCACGCCGATCGGGATCCACGCATCGACTTTTCAAACCTCTCTCGACGCCCATCATTCAAATGCAATTGTTTTCAACTTTTCCAACACCAAAAGCCAAGTGTCCCAGTGGTTAAGGCGTTTCCTGTTGAAAGATACTCTCAAAGGTCCCCTGTTCGAACCTCATCAGGACCAGATTTGTTTTCCTTTTTACAAACTTTCATATTTTCTTACTATTTTCCATATTTTCATATTTTTTTAATATTTTGCATGTATTTTAATTTTTTCATAATTTTATTCATGCATTAAAAATCATCAAAATATTTTTCCTTTTGCATTTATTTTCATAAAATGTTTATTTAATTTATAAAATTAAAAAATACTATTTTGCATGCATATTTATTTTTATTCATAATTTACCATTTAAATCACTTTTAATTAGTTTTTAATTATTAAATTGCATCCAAAAAATCCCAAAAAATTATTTTAGCATATTTATGTTATTTCCAGCATGAAATATTTTTCTCATCTAAAAATTTGCATTTTTACTAACCTTTTCCTCTTATTCGATCTCTCTCGTATTTTCCGATTTCTCATCTTTTCACAGGTTATCCCGTTTCGGACGATTTTTCTTTATCGTTTCTTTTTTTTCAATAATGTAATTGCTCATGGGATGTAATAGTTTTAATTAGGCTTTTATTTTCCGCAGTTTATTATGTATCTCGCCTAAAGCCATGTAATAGAGGATTTATCTTTCCGCACTTTATATTCCGCATTTTAATTTCCGCACCCTATAAACTGCTAGTAATTAGGCGTGTATGGCAAGATAAAATTGAACATAGCTCACTCTAATTTCAAGATAAAATATCCGAATTGACACTCTTTTCACACATGCACCCTTAGGTAATTCTCTCGTTGCCTTTACGAATTCAAATGGTCATGTCCCTCGAACGTAGAGGTATTCTAGCACCGTTGCCTTCAAACAAATCATCATAGTCCCTTCGATACAAAGATCATAAGACCCACGATGTCGCCTCCGAATACATGATCTTGACCTCGATTGTCGCCTACGAAAATGATGATAGTCCCTTCGAATGTGCTAGGATACTTCCTACAAGTTGCTTTCTATGACCATCCGATGTCCCTTCGAATGTCCCGCTTACATCCAACGAATGGAGTTACCTACCAACTAATGGTATGGATAGCGCTATTCTAAAGGAACGTAAAACAACACGAAAACGACCAATTCTGAGTAGGTAATAAGACTTTTAGTTGCTTGCTCAAATCAAATACTTTTCACACCTCACACTTTTGTCAAAGTTCAAACTCTTTTCAAAACAAAACATTTCCAAACACTTTGTATACATTCCTACATGAATCATTACAAAGTCAAAGCGAAATGCCTTTTCAAAACATTTTTCAAACACACAGAAAGCAATTTTAAAGTGATCTAAGAGCAACTAAGAGCCCGTAGATAACTACGGATGGAAAGGGGTGCTAATACCTTCCCTTTTCATAACCTTCTCCTTACTCAGAATCTAACGAAGGTCTTTTTGTACTTTTACCTTCCCTTAATTGGATAAAAGAAAGTCGGTGGCGACTCTTGCTATCCGCACATTTGCGATACAAAATCCTACAAAGTCGTTCACCGTGTTAATCGGCGACTACTGGGGAATCACCCTAAAGAGAGAATACCTTAGGGATTTCTAGATCACTTTTATTGCTTTCGCTTGACTTGCTTGCTTTATCTTTAAGGGTTGCTTGGGTATTATATTTGTGGGGATCCTACACCCGATCCGGTTTCCTTTTAGGTAAGTAGCAATAAATCGTCGCGACTGTTAGACGATATCGAAACGGTCAACATGATGGCTACGTTAGTGTGACACTTTGGATGTCCCGATACTCTTCATTTCCAAGTTGAGGATAGTATTTGGCTTCGTGGTGTCATCAAGCACTAACTAAACTTTTAGAACCTTAATTGACCCATCTTGGCCATTAGAAAGTAGTGAGATGGCGGCTTTGTGTAGACCGAGGTTGGTTGATACTGATGCTACGCCATTAAGATCGACTTTTGGGATATTTTCGATCGACCACTTGGTAGTCGATTGAAATAAACGCTACGAGAAAGATCAATGATATGAGATTCCTAGAACCCTTACTATTATAGGACAGATGAACCAACTCAAACTTTTGGTAGGGTAATCACCTATACCTCTTGCAAACCTTAAACCTAGGCTCATTGTGTGAATTGTTGTGTGTGCCAAACATGACATCATGACATCATTTGCATTGCATATCATTTCTAACTATTTCAAGGACCTAGGATTTATCTTTGCTCGCTTTGTAGGGTATTATGGCTTCTAGAAAGACTATCCGAATCAACTTCATGGGTATACCTTCTCAGCTCAAAGAATTGGTTTCAGAAATTCCCGACCATGCTCAGTTCATCAAAAGACATGGTTGTCTACTTGATTTGGTTATCTCCGGTTTTGAAGAAGATATGATGCATGTCCTATTCCGCTTCTTCGATCCAAACACCATTGCTTTACATTCCTGATTATCGTTGGTTCCTACCTTGAAGAGTTCTCTAAGCTACTGGGATACCTATTCTTGATCAAATGCCATTCACCGGTTTAGAAAAGGTTCCTAAGTACGAAGACATTGCATCGGCTTTACATCTTAAGCGCTCAGACATTGAAGCCAATTGGGAAACAAGAAGTGGAGTTAAGGGTTTACTTGCCAAGTTCCTAATTAAGAAAGCCCGAGAATTCCTCAAAGTTATGAGTTTCCATGCATTCGAAGACATTGTGGCCTTGCTAATCTATGGTTTGGTTCTATTTCCTAACTCGGATCAATTCATAGATGTCAACGCCATCAAGTTGTTTCTTACCCGTAATCCTGTGCCTACTTTACTTGGAGATATTCTACATTCTCTCCACACTCGTACCCTCAAAAGACAAGGAACTCTCATGTGTTGCATACCGTTACTTTCCAGGTGGTTTATTTCGCACCTTCCTCCATCAGTTTTGAAGAATGAACAAAGGTTGAGATGGTCTCAAAAGTTAATGTCACTCTCTCATTCAGATATACGTTGGAGTCTTTTCTCTCAAAAGGATTTCACCTTCATCGAGCGTTGTGGAGAATTCTCTAATGTACCACTACTTGGTATAAGGGGAGGTATTACTTACAACCCTTCTAGCTCTACGCCGCTTGGTTTTGCTCAAGAGATGGCCCGCATGATATGCTTCTCCAAGATATTGTGTTCGACTACAATCACGATCTCCAGAATTACCGACGAAGGTTCATACACGCTTGGGGCATGGTAAAGAAGACTGATACCAAGACTTTGGGGCACCAGAACTCCATTCCTTGGGAACCTTACCTCAAATGGGTGCGAGCTCGAGCTCAAAACCTCATGATGCCATTCACTGCTTTACCAAGAATTATGGAACTTGTTGCTATAGGTGACGTACCCTATACTATTCTCCATCCTGACATGCCTACTGATTTTGAAGACTTGAAGAGATCCTGGATTCAACTCAAAGAAGAAAGGGATACCTTTGAAGCTCAGTGTTATGCAAGTGAGAAGAAAGTGCTAGAGTTGACAAAGCTACTTCACGAGGAGCGAAGCATCAACGCCTATCTCGGCACCAAGAGGAAGCGCCCATGGGAGACTTAGAGCTTTAGGATTTATATGTTTTCTTTTATTTGTTTGAACTATCTTTTGTACTTAAAAAGAAAAAAGAATAAAAACAGTACTAATAAATGTTTGTTCATTGCTTGTTTAACAAATTTAAATCTCTAAGGTCCTTGAAAACATTGCATTGCATCCACATAAACATTGCATATCATAGCATAACATTGCATCAGTGTACATTGAAGATTGGTTTTCTCATTTGCTCGCTATTTATTTTAGCGTAAATGGCTCTTGAACAGTGTCAAAGATCTCTGTGCTCGTAATGCCTGGCCAAGCAGATGTTTACCAGCTTGGTCCAAGGCCAAGAAGATGAAGAAGCTCATCAACAGGAAGAAGAAGGTTGTTGGTCTTCTCAACATGGGCGACGCTACAAAGGTGGTCCTAGAGTGGTTAGTCGAATTGAGCTCAAGGAAGTGTCAAGAAGGAGGATGAGCAAAGTAACAAGGGTGATGGCGAAGGTAGTCAAGATGAGCCCAGAAAGACTATGATAATGGCCAATACTGATGAAGATGACAAGTACAAACAACTTGAAGACCGTCTAATGCTGTGGAAAACTCAAGATGTCCGGCTGAATTTTGATGATCCGAGTCTTGTCCTCGGTGTTGTGATTCCTCCCAAGTTCAAAGTTCCAACTTTGCTAAGTATGATGGCATGTCTTGTCCTAAGTCGCATTTGAAGTCCTATGTCTAGAAGATCAATCCCACACCGATGATGTAAAGTTGTGGATGCACTATTTTCAAGAGAGTTTGTCCGAACTCAATTGGAGTGGTATTATCACTAGAGAATGACCGTATCCGTATTGGAGTGATTTAGCGATGCTTGATGAGTACAATGTCGAATTGACACCCACTGCATGCAACTACAAAGCATGTCTATGGGTCGTGATGAGAAGTTCAAGGAGTATGCTCAAAATGGAGAGATCTAGCAGCGAGTTCAACCACCCTTGTCCAATAGGGAGTTGGTTGATATGTTTATGGGAACACCGACAGCCCATTCTTCAATCATCCGATTGAAACTCTTCAACCGGATTCACCGAATGATATTGACAAAGCGATTGAAGCTAGTATCAAGAGTGGAAAGATCTGTGGAGACATCTTCAAATGTCAAGAGATCTTTTGGTGGTAAGAAAGAAGCTAATGTCAGGTATGGTCGAAAAGCCGAGCCAAGACCGACCGCTCAACTGGGGGCCAGGATCTCCAATCCTACATCAAGACAACCTCAAGACAACGCGCAGAGTCGTAACGCGCCACGAAGACAAGCATAAAGATCAACATGCCATTGTCGCAAGCCTTGCAACACATGTTGAAAGCAGAGTGATTACCTTGAGGATCCTCCTCACAATGTCAACACTTCCTCTCCGAGATACAATCCTAATGCTAAGTGTGCTTACCATTCAATAGCCTGTGACATAGTAATCGATGATTGTTGGGCTCAAGAACAAGATTCAAGATATGATTGAAGCTGCATTGAGTTTGACCCTCCCGTTGAGACCCCGAATGTGATTAACGCGCTATGCCTAATCATGACAAAATTTCCAATGTTATTGGTGAAGATACTTATGTTTTCAACATAGATGACTTGACCATTCCTCCGATGACCGTTAAGAAGAATTTGCGCAAGTCGGTCAATCCAGATGCCCAAAGAATTGTCGTTGGTGCCCATCCGCACTGATGGTTGTGCTTGGTCGAGAAGACGGTTCAAGCATGATGGATAATCGTGAGATACTATTTCGAAACCACCGTGCGTGTCGTGGTGAAGAAATGTCTAAGTTGAAGATTGACAATGCGAATGAAATCGCACTGCCTCTGTGGGACACCTTGGGGCAGCCAAGTGGAAAGTACGATTACATGGTGAAGTACATTGTTCCTGTGAGCTACAAGATTCCTATTGAAGATGTTAAGGCGACCGGATGGGGTGACGATTTCCCAGAAGACTATGCTGATATTAACACAATAAGGATTTCTTTGTCGATCTCGGCCTGAGTGGCACCCCTCATCATTACTTCTCCAAGACCAGCCATATTCCTCTGACAAGGCTATCCCTTGGAATTATGGAGCTGATGTTTACTATCATGGCGTCAAGCAAGACCCTTTGACCATTGAAGATCTTACAATTGAAGTTACCATTCCTGACATTCACAACATCACCGGATCAAGTAAGGTGACCAGAACCGGAAGGGTTTTCTCTCCAGAAATCTCTCCTCCAAAGGATACCGACTCCAAACGATGCCACCTATTCAATCCATTCCGCAAGAACCAAAGGACTCATCCCACCGTAGTACCAAAGGAAGTTACTGAGGACACCTCCAAACAAGAAATGGAGGAAATTATGAAGATTATCAAGAAGAGTGACTACAATGTTGTGGAACAATTGGGACAGACTCCGTCCAAGATATCCATGCTTTCTCTGCTCTTGTGTTCCGAGGCTCATGCTAATGCCTTGGTGAAGTTTCTGAAGAATGATCACGCACGCAAGACACTACCATCGATCAATTTGAAGATTGCTAGCCCGGCTGCCAACAACGGCCTAGGTTTCTCTGATGTTGATTTGACTCCTGCCGGAAAGAAACACAACAAAGTCTTGCACATCTTTGTCGAATGCAAGGGCGTTACATTGTCTCATGTTCTGTTGGATACCGGTTCTGCTTTGAATATCCTTCCGAAGACTGCTTTTGATCGACTTGATATCGAAGGGTTGGTTCTGAGACCCAGTGACATTATTGTGAGAGCTTTTGATGGTTCTAAGAGAACGGCTTGAGAGCTCACTCTTCCGTTAAAGTCGGTTCCGCACTTTTGATTCCACTTTTGTCATGGACATCCGTCCAAATTATTATTGCCTACTTGGACGCCTTGATACATGGGGCGACGTTACTCTACCCTACATCGTGTCAAGTACCCGGTGAAAGGGAAAGTTGTTACAGTATGTGGTGAAGAAGAGTATATGGTCAGTCATCTACAATCATTCCGATATCTCGAGATGGAGGGTGAATTCTACGAGACTCACTGTCAAGCTTTTGAAACAGTCCCCAGAGTCATGCCTATTGACTCTCCTGTCACTCCTGAAGTTACGCAAGCTCCGCCTAGGATGGCTTCATTAAAGGATGCTCAAGCTGCAGTTGAAGAAGGAGGTAGTTCTATTTGGGGTCAGCTCCCTAATCTTCCTTTCAAATCTAACAAGACTGGTTTAGGTTTCACCATCAGAGGTCAGAAGATGATACGCCGCGAACGTGCCGGCCAACTTTCTTTCCGCATCAGCCAGAGTGGAATCCATGCTATAGAAGACGACGACAGTGACTTCGACATCAGCAAGTGGATCTTCCCAACCTGCATAAAGGGCTCAAGAATTGGAAGATCAAGACGCCATACCAATCTCCTTTAGTCGAGTAATTGCTGTTTTGTTTTGTCTTTTCAGATTTTCTATGTTTTGAACAATAAACTCTAAAGCCTAGTGCCTTGCCCGGGGCATCATGGCTCATTTGTGAGGGTTATTATCTGTCATTTGCATATTTTTATTCAATAAAATCGTTGGACTTTTGAATTCAATTGTTGTTTGTTTTCTTTTACTTTATCACCCCTTCAAAAAGCTATGTGTTTCTTACACACACCCACGTGATACACTGCAAAATCACTCTGAATCTCGTTGATAGCAGCTATGCTATTGCTAAATATGACTTCGATAATCCGATCTACCAAGCCGAAGACAAAAGTGAGGAAGATTGTGAAGTGCCAGGAGAACTTGTCCGACTTCTACAACAAGAAGAGCGAGTTATACAGCCACACGAAGAGCAAGTTGAGATTGTGAATTTGGGTACTGATGAAGACAGAAAAGAGATCAAGATAGGAGCGGTCTTGAGAACAAAGTTAAAGAAAGATTGGTCAGATGCTACGAGACTATATTGAGGTTTTTGCTTGGTCATACGAAGACATGCCGTTTAGACATTGATATTGTGGTACACCGATTAATAAAAGAAGGTTTTCTCCCAAATGAAGGTCTGTCTGACATGGCCCCGAGATGTCGAGAAAATCAAAGTCAAGTTATGAAACAGCTCAATGCCGGTTTCTTAGTCATATTTCCTATCCACAATGGGTTGCTAATGTAGTGCCTGTGCCTAAGAAGGATGGCAAAGTTCGAATGTGTGTGGATTACGTAGATCCGAACAAAGCGAGTCCGAAAGACGATTTCCCACTTCCTCATATTGATGTTCGTTGACAACACCGCTCAAAGATAAGGTTTTCTCCTTCATGGATGGTTTCTCCGTTACAATCGATCAAAATGGCTCCAAGACATGGAGAAGACTACTTTTGTTACACAAGGGGCACTTTCTCGCTACAAGGTTATGCTGCTCGACGAAGAACGCATGCGCCACTTATCGTTATGGTGACATTATTTCATGACATGATTCATCACGAGATAGAGGTCTACGCCAACGACATGATAGCTCGATCACGGATCAAGAAGAACATCTTGATCATTTGCGTAAATTGTTTGACAGTTGAAGAAGTACAGACTAAGACTTAATCCTAACAAGTGCACTTTTGGAGTCAGATCCGAAAACTCCTAGGGTTTGTTGTCAGTGGTAAAGGTATTGAAGTTGATCCCGCCAAGGTTAAAGCTATTCAAGAGATGCCAGCTCCCCGTACCAAGAAGGAAGTCAGAGGTTTCTTGGGCCGATTGAACTACATTGCCAGATTCATTGCACACCTAACAGCTACTTGTGATCCAATCTTCAAGTTACTTAAGAAAGATCAAGTGGTAGAATGGAATGACGATTGCCAGATCGCTTTTGACAAAATCAAGGAGTACCTTCAGAATCCTCCTATCCTGATGTCGTTTGCCGAAGGAAGACCTCTTATCATGTACCGATGTAGAGAATTCAATGGGTGTGTGGGGCAACATGACGAGTCCGGTCGAAAAGAGCATGCAATATACTACCTTAGCAAAAGTTTACCGATCGTGAAACAAGATACTCACAAATGAGAAAACTTGCAACGCTTGGCTTGCTTCGTCGACTAAGACAAGATATGTTGACCCACACTACCTTGTTGATTTCAAGATGGATCCGATAAAATACATATTTGAGAAACCACCTTCCGAAGAATAGCAAGATGGCAAATGATCCGACCGAATATGACATCCAAGACACTCTCAAGGCGATCAAAGGGAGTGTAGTAGCCGATCATTTGGCTCATCGTCAGATGACTATCGCTATGCGATCGAATTTCCGATGAAGATGTTTTACTAGTTACAGATTAGAAGAACCAGTGCCTCGAAGGACCCGAACAAGGATCCCGATGGACCATGGTCTTTGATGGAGCCTCAAACGCACTTGGCAATGGCATTGGCGCCATCATTACATCCTCTACAAAGTGACATACGCCTTTCACCGCCAGATTATGTTTCAGCTTGCACTAACAACATGGTCGAATAAGCATCATGGGTATCAAAGTCGCTATTGACTTAAGAATCAAGTTCTTACAGTGTATGGAGACTCACGGTGATCACCGACATATGAGTGGATACGAAGCATCCGAATCTTATTCCATATCGAGAGCATGTTTTGAGTTTGATCCCCTACTCAAGAGATTACTTTCAATCACATTCCACGAGAAAGAATCACCGCACGATTAGCTACTATGTCATCTATGTTCAAGGTCGATGGGACAACGGCTCCCTGCATCATCATTGAGAAGTTTGACTAACCAACGATTGTTATGAGCTTGATACATTTAGAAACCTTGGTACTATGACGTGAAGAGGTATCTTGAGACTCGTGAATATCCGCAGGGCATCCGTCAATGATAAGAAGTTCATGAGAAGATTTGCATCCAAATTCTTCCTCAAAGAACGACATCTTATACAAGCGCAACCACGATTTGTGCTTATCTACCGTGTAGATCATAAAACAAGAATACGTATCATGGAAGAGTTACACGAAGCATTTGGTACCCACTCCAAAGGACATTCAATGGCTAAGAAGATTTTGAGAACAAAGTTACTATTGGTCCACCATGGAAGTCGATTGTCACCACGCCGATCTTGTCACAAGTGCCGATTAAGCCGACAAAGTGCACGCATTCCAAGACTCAATGTTCTAACATCTCCTTGGCCTTTTGCAATGTGGGCATTGACAATGTGCTTTTCCAATGGACATCGCTTCATCCTTGTGGCAATTGATTATTTTGCCAAGTGGTAGAGGCACCTCGTCTCAGATCTCGTTACCAAGAATGTTGTGGCTCGACGATCAAACATAATCTTATCTCACGATATGGCACTCCCAAGGATTATCACGATAACGGCTCCAATCTCAACAATAAGATGATCACCGAACTCGCACGCAGCTCAAGATCAAGCATCACAATTCTTCCTTATCGGCCTAAGATGAATGGCGCAGGAAGCCGCCAACAAGAACATTAAGAAGATTATACAAAAGATGACAAAGGACTTACAAGGATTGGCATGAAATGTTACCATTCTTCACGGTTATCGTGACCACAAAGACGAACATCAACAGGGCAACCCCTCTCTCTTGTATACGGTATGGAAGGCCTACCCAATGAGGTTCAGATACCTCAACCGTAGTCCTCCAGACGCAGAGTTAGGCGAAGACGATTGATCTGCATCGCCGACCCATTAATTTGATTGATGAGAAACGACTCGCCCATCCGCCATGGATGATCTATCGAAACGAATGATCGAGCATTTAACAAGAAGGTCAAGCACCGAGTCTACCAAGTCGGTGATCTAGTAGTCAAGCGCATCATTCTTCCACAAGGTGATCCTACGGGCAAATGGACTCCCACCCACGAGGGACCGCTTTGTAGTCAAAAAGATTTTCCCTGAGCTATGATACTTAGCACCATGGATGGCGAAGACTTCCCACACCCCGTGAATGCGCATATAGTCAAAAATACTACGATGAACGAGACCCGCTAGGTCGATCGACCTAGGCAAAATAAGGGCATCTTGGTGAACCAAAAGGGTTCGCAAAAGTTAAGGATATATACAAAAACATGTACACCCGCAAGTCGAAAACCCGAAAAGGCGGCTTGGCAAAAAGGGTATCCCAGAGATCAAAACCCGAAAGGGCGGTCTAGGCAAAAGTTAGGATTTAAGCGCACGACTATGTCTCGCCCGATCACCCATCTACGATACTACAAGATTCAAGATTCAAATGGCGAAAATCGATCCACTCACTTTCTAACGATGAAGGAGATGAGATAGTTGAAATATATGAGTACTAGCATAGTTGGAACTTCACGAGATTATTTCCGCATAGCTTTTACCTTTCTTGTGTACAAACTATTTGGCCATACGCCACATTTCAAATAAATACGAGTTCTTTCTCTTTACAATTTTCATTGTTGTTGTTTGCATAAAGTCCAATGTTTGCTTTGAATGATTATATGCATGTGACAATAAAAATCTATTCACAAACATGCTAAAAGTGAACGCAAAAGTAATTGCTACAGCTCTAGGAATTGAGATGACGACTAAGTCACCAACATTTCCCTCAGAGCATGGATCCCCACAGATGTTGCTTACCACAAACCTTCCCTGGAGTACGCCGGTCCCCAAGCAATGATTCCACTCAACTTAACCGGACACGCCTGCTTCGAGCAATAACATTTCATCCCCAAATAAGATGTTTATCCTCAATGGATATCTCTCAACCGCTCCCCTTTCTCCAAGCAGCAGATTTAGACTTGAAACTTGGTCGATGGTGCAACTGAGGAAACCTACACCTCTTATTCCTCAGTCAGAGATTCCAAATCTCCAAACTCTTCTAAAAACCCGGTCTCCCGGCAACTACCATTACTCTCCTGCAAGAATCCCCAGTAGAGTATCTCCAAGATTATCCCCAACAGGATCTGTACACAAGATCCTCACAACAGACCCTCACCGTCCTCAACAATATCTAGGCCTCGAAACTTGGTCAGATAGTGCACCGGAGGAATCAAAGCTATCTTTCTTCTCGTGATCTTCATCCTCAAATGTAAGTCGAATCTCCAGTAACTTCCGCTTCTTCAAGATGGATATGTTTTGAAATACCACAACATCTATCATTCATACATTTCTCATAAAGACACAATATATGCATATGTCATTCATACACATCGTCATGCATCATACTTTGCATAAGACTAACAAATATTCTATCAAAGTTTCTCTTGTTTTCTCCAAAACAAGTGAAAATCACTTCTGACGCAAACAGGTCCAGGATTAAGACCCGAATCTCGACGGGAAAACTATTTGAACGACCGCCCCTAGTTGTCCTCCGACAACTGGTCCAGGATTAAGACCCGAATCCAGACGGGAAAACTATCTGAACGACCGCCCTCGTTGTCCTCCGACAACGGATCCAGGATTAATACCCGAAGCTAGACGGGAAACCCTATCCGAACGATCACAAGTTATCCTCCGATAATGTGCAAGGGATCAATACCGATGCACAACAGGAAGATATCCACATTTTGCCAACTACTACCTCCCTCGTGAGTAATCAAGACGAAGATCTATTCTGATTCCTTATTATCAACAAAGAATTACAGTAGTCTAGCTGACGACTCTGCCTGCGATGGCATCTTAAGCCCATCTCCGACTACTTGTCAACATTGCTCCACTTTAAGAATGTCGCATATTTGGTTAAAACCAATACAAACCAATAACTTCATTCAAAGATGAGCACGAAGTCTAACATACGACTTCCTG
This sequence comes from Vicia sativa, assembly GCA_021764765.1. Lineage (NCBI taxonomy): Eukaryota > Viridiplantae > Streptophyta > Magnoliopsida > Fabales > Fabaceae > Vicia > Vicia sativa. Next base: position 130,313,207 of record CM038793.1, on the reverse strand, counting down.
ATGGCATCTTAAGCCCATCTCCATGCTCCTTCCACTATCAAGAACATCTATGAACCTAGCGCACGGCTCACTCCCCAAAGATCGATCTTTCCAGATGGCATCTTAAGCCCATCCCCATCAATTTTCCTATTCGACGACATTCTTAGTCTAGCATACGACTCATTCCCCAAGAAAGCTCTACCTTCCCAAATGGCATCCGTAGAAGTCCATTCCCCGCATCACCGAAAGTGCAAATTGTGTGTACCGAGTGTTCATCATCTTCTACCTCCGTGTCACGAAGGCTAACATGTCAATCTAACCCTTCCAAGACAAGAAGATTGAACAAGGGCAGCTGTCACCCCAAAATTTTCCCTCCATCTTCTCAAGACATTCCATACATCCATACTCTAGGATTCCTCAAAGGTCGATCGACAAACCTCTCCTAGACAATCAACCCAAACTAGGGTTTGACAATTCTACCCAGATGGACTTCCAACATCTCCAATGTTCATCATGCCTCATAGTCTTCAAAGATTCTCCATGTCAAGTTTCAAGCCTCAAGTCAAGTTTCCTCGCATAATTGCTCAAATGGTTGAAAATCAACAGATTGGACAAAAGTCAATCGTGGTCAACATACACAAACTTCATGATTTTTGGTCAACATCCTCATTTTGAAGTTACATTCATTATTTGATCAAGGGTTGATCATGATTCATCAAGAAAACTCAAGATTTGCTCAAAAGTCAAACTTTCCAAATTAGGGTTTTAGAGAAAAGTCAACTCAACTTTGATCGAGCATAACTTCTTCATACTTTCTCGTAAATTTTTCCACCACCTCTTGTTTTGAAGTAAATTCAATTCTCTACAACTTCATGTCTCACAAGAATGTTCAAAAAATGCTTCATTTGAGAGGTATGGATCAAAACATTACAGGTCCTTTTCAAAGTCAACAAAAAGTCAACATTTTGTTTTGAAGATATATTGAGCATGGAAACTCCAATTGAGATGAGACTAAAAAGGTTGGTTAGAGGACTCTTAGAGATTTCCAAAAAGTCCAAGAACACACAAAAATGTGGAAAATTGAGCAAGATACACTATTCAGAAGTTGGGCAAGTTTGGACAATTGCACAAAAGGATATTTTGGTCAAAATTCAAAATTTTCCAAATGGGCCTAAAATCTTTTGATCCAAACTTGTTCATGACATTATTTGTGACCCATAAATGCTTGGCCATGACAATTTTCTATTTTATTAATTTATTTTTGAATTTTAAACCATTTAATTCAAAATTAAATTATATAAAATATAAAAATAAGATATTTTTTCAAGATGATTGGATTTTGATCAAACTTGAGGTCCAAGGAAGCCCAAAACACTTGCCAATTTCGTGAATGATCATACATTTAAGAGAAAATCAAATTTCTTTCAAAAATTTGATTTTATTTGAAAATCATTGAATGCATTCCAAATCAAATCTTCTTGCCTTGTTTTTCCTCTCTCAAATCCCTCTATAAATACCAAGCAAGATGCACAGCAAAAAGGACAAAAACCCTAGCTCAAAGCATAACCCTTATTTTGCCAAATTTTTTCAAGAATTGTCAATTTTCGAATTTTATTTCCCGGCCACATTCAGCCCTCAAAAACCACTTCATTGTCTTCAGGAGGTAAGTTTGAGTAAGTACACACCCTTGCCAATGGTTAAAACAAGCTGAATCTATGCATATACATTCATACATATTCAAAACTTTCTTGATTTTGCATTTTTAATATCCGTGTGTTTTAATTGATTCTAACTATTCTGATGTGTTCATGAGGTTCCATGGATGAGATCTGGGCAATCGTTGTTAAGTTTGAACGTCCAAAACATGAGATGCCATACTTAGGGTTTCCAAACTGTGAAGCTTCGAACTGACTCATATAAGCGTTTTCAATCGAAACTGATGGCACCATTGGACTCGCAGCCATCGAATTAGGTGGGAAGGGTGGTCCTTTGCTTTTTATTCACGCTATTTTGTAGGTTCAGG